>CM048744.1:961640002-962112502 GCA_026315105.1 Locusta migratoria | reverse complement strand
GTCTCGGTGTAGAGCGTTCGACTAGAAACCGAATGGTCGTAAGTTCGGAAACCGGTCAGATCACGGAATTTTTCAGTCTGCGTTTTAACTCAGCCTTGCCGGCCGCGGTGGCCGAGGAGACCGAGGCGCTCCAGTCACGGTCTGCACGGCCACTACGGTCGGGGGTTCGAATCCCCCCTCCAGCATGGATATTTGTGCCGTCCTTAGTTGTAAGTAGTTCATAAGTAGTTTGGATGTTTAGGGACTGATGACCCCATAGTTAAGTCCCATAGACTTTACAAACATTTGAACATTTTGAACTCAGCCTTCTCCTCTCAACGATGTGAGGAGTCGCCAGAAGCAGTTGCCAATCGTCTTACAGAAAGTAGAAATAGTGTACACGTAAACAACGTGAAATGAAATTTTGATAATATACTAAAATAGCATCAGCCACATCCCTCCCATTAAAAGCCTGTATGTATCAGTTTTGTTAAATATACATTTGTCTCGTTTAAATCAATAAATGTATGATACTTTACATCTTTCTTTTCCTGTTTCCTGGGTTTTTACTCCACTCTTTGGTAGTTCCACCCCCATGAACCACAGACATTCCCGAGGTGGGGTGGCTTGCGTGCCTCAAAGATGCCGATAGCCGTACCGTAGGTGCAACCACAGCAGAGGGGTATCTGTGGAGAGGCCAGACAAACGTGTGGTTCCTGAAGAGGGGCAGCAGCCTTTTCAGTAGTTACAGGGGCGTCTGGATGATTGACTGAGCTGGCCTTGTAACATCAGCTAATGTGGCTTTACCACACAGTTACTGCGAACCTGCGAACTGCTGAAAGCAAGGGGAAACTACAGCCGTTACATTTCCCGAGGACATGCAGCTCTACTGTATGGAAATATGATGATGGCATCCTCTCGGGTAAAATATTCCGGAGGTAAAATAGTCCCCCATTTGGAACTCCGGGCGGGGACTACTCAGGAGGATGTGATCATCAGGAAAGACAACACCGGCATTCTACGGATCGGAGCGTGGAATGTTAGATCCCTTAATCGAGTAGGAAAATTAGAAAATTTAAAAAGGGAAATGGATAGGTTGAAGTTAGATATAGTGAGGATTTGTGAAGTTCGGTGGCAGGATGAACAGGAGTTCTGGTCAGGTGAGTACAGGATTATAAATACAAAATCAGTTGGGGGTATCACAGGAGTAGGACTGATAATGAATAAGAAAGTAGGAATGCGGGTAAACTGCTATGAGCAGCACAGTGATCGCATTGTCATTGTCAAGATAGATACGAAGCAAACACCGACAACAGTATTACAGGTTTATATTCCAACTAGCTCGGCCGATGATGAGGAGATCGAAGAAATATATGAGGAGCTAAAGATAAGGGAGAGGAAAACGTAACTGTTATGGGAGACTGGAATTCATTAGTAGGAAAAGGAAGAGAAGGAAAAATAATAGGTGAATATGGACTGGGCAGAAGGAATGAAAGAGGAAGTCGCCTGGTAGAATTTTGTACGGAACACGATTTAATCGTAACATACGCGTGGTTTAAGAATCACAAAAGAAGGTTGTATACGTCGAAGAGACCAGGAGACACCGGAAGGTATCAGATAGATTTTATAATGGTAAAATGTAGATGCCGGAACCATGTTATAAACTGTAAGACATACCCAGGGGCCGATATAGACTCTGACCATAGCTTGTTAGTCATGAACTGTAGGCTGAAACTAAAAAAACTGCAGAAAGGTAGGAAAATAAGGATATGGGACCTAGATAAATTGAAAGAACGTGAAGTTCTGGAGAATTTCAGAATAAGATTTAGGCAACAATTGACAGAAACAGGGGGAAATAAAACAGTAGAAGAGGAATGGGTGGCATTGAGAGATGAAATAGAGAAGGCAACAGAGGACAAAATAGGTAGAAAGGCAAGACCTACAAAAAATCCTTGGATATCACAGGAAATACTAAATGTAATTGATGAAAGGAGAAAATATAAAAATGCATTAAATTAAACAGGCAAAATGAAGTACAGACGACTAAGATATGAGATTGACAGGAAGTGCAAAAGGGCTAAGCAGGACTGGCTAGAAGCCAAATGCAAATCTGTAGAAGAATGTATAAGAAGGGGAAAAGTAGATACCGCCTACAGGAAAATAAAAGAGACATTTGGAGACAAGAAAGGCAACTCTACGAATATCTCAGATGGGAAACCAGTTCTCAACAAAGAAGAGAAGCTGAAAGGTGGAATGAGTACATAGAGCAGCTCTACAAAGGAAATGAACTTAGAGATGACGTTGTAGGAAGAGAAGTGGAAGTAAATCACGATGAAATAGGAGATACTATACTGAGAGATGAATTTGACAGAGCCCCGAAAGACCTAGGTCGGAACAAGGCCCCAGGAGTAGATAACATACCCTCAGAGCTACTAAAGTCTCTGGGAGATCCAGCCATGACAAAACTATTTGAACTGGTGTGTAGGATGTATGAAACAGGCAAAATACCCTCAGACTTTAAGAAAAATGTAATAATCCCCGTTCCAAAGAATTCAGCCTCAGACAGGCGTGAAAATGTCAGAACCATCAGTTTGATATGTCATGGTTGCAAAATTTTGATGTTTAATGTTTGTTAAGCTTATGGGATTTAACTACAGGTTATCAGTCCCTAAACTTACAAACTACTTATCAACTGGATTATCCTAAGGACAACACAAATATCCATGCCCGCGGGGGGATTCAAACCCCCGACCGTAGTGGCCGTGCAGACCGTGACTGAGCGCCTCAGTCCCCTCGGCCACCGCGGCCGGCTGCAAAATTTTAACACGAATTATCTACAGATGAATGGAAAAGCTGGTAGAAGATGACCTCGGGGAAGATCAGTTTGGATGTAGGAACCCGGGAGGCAATACTCACTTTACGTCTTATCTTAGAAGATAGATTAAGGAAAGGCAAACCTACATTTTTAGCATTTGTAGATTTGGAGAAAGCGTTTGACAATGTTGACTGGAATACACTCTTTCAAATTCTGAAGTCAGCAGGGGTAAAATACAGGGAAAGGAGAGTTATCTATAACTTGTACAAAAGCCAGACCGCAGTTATAAGACTCGAAGGGCATGAAAGGGAAGCATCAATTGGGAAGGGAGTAAGACAGGGTTGTAGCCTTTCTCCGATGTTATTCAATTTGTACATCGAGCAAGCGGTGAAGGAAAGCAAGGAAAAATTTGGAATAGGGATTAAAGTTCAGGGGGAAGAAATAAAAACATTGCGTTTTGCTGATGACATTGTAATTCTGTCAGAGACATCAAAGGACCTGGATGAACAGTTGAGTGGAATGGACAGTGTGTTGAAGAGAGCGTATAAAATGAACATTAACAAGAGCAAAACAAAGATAATGGAACGCGGTCTTAGAAAATCAGGCGATGCTGAAGGAATTAGATTAGGTAACGAAACAATGAAGGTGGTAGATGAGTTTTGTTACTTGGGTAGTAAAATAACATGCGATGGTCGTAATAAAGAGGATATAAAATGCAGAATGGCAATGGGAAGAAAAGCTTTTTTGAAAAAGAGAAATTTGCTAACATCTAATATTAATTTAAGTGTGAGGAAGTCTTTTCTGAAGGCATTTGTGTGGAGTGTTGCCTTTTACGGGAGTGAAACATGGACGATAAGCTATGAAATGTGGTGCTACAGAAGAATGCTGAAGATTAGGTGGGTAGATAGCATAATTAATGAAGAGGTACTGAACAGAATTGGCGAGAAAAGGAATTTTTGCATACCCTGACTAAAAGAAGGGATCGTTGGTGAGACACATTCTTAGACATCAAGGAATCGTAAATTTGGCATTGGAGGGAAGCGTGAGGGGTAAAAATCCCAGAGGGAGACCGAGAGACGCGTATAGTAAGCAGATTCAAATGAATGTGGGTTGCCGTTCTTATAAGGAGATGAACAGGCTTGCTCAGGATAGAGTAGGGTGGAGAGCTGCATCAAACCAGTGTCCGGACTGAAGACCATAACAACATAACAGCTTTTGTAGTTAAAGTTATCATCGTTAGTAGCACCATATCACGTGATAAAACATTTGAAGTTATCAATTCATAAATAAATAAGTACATAAAAGGCAGGGGGTCTACACAGGACAGAAAAATTTGCAAGGGATCTACGAGGCAAAAAAGTTTGGTAACCACCGGTTTAACGAATAAACGTACTTATTACTAAGGTATCATGGCGTCAAATTATTAAACTGACGTAAAATAAAACCTGAAATAGATGTGGCAACTGTTTCTAGAGAGATAAGGGCAACGAAGTCGCTGGTAAAACCAAACTTAACTTATTTACATACGTACGAGCCCCTCCCTCACACACCTGCTCCATGTTTGTGCGCTCGATATCTTGCTAGTTGCCAGTCTGCGCCTTCCCTATTTCTAGTATTACTTGCTTAGATAAGATTTAACATCTTTTTAGTTGACTCCTGTCTTTTAAACAAGTTTGTAATTTTCCCCTTGAATGTCTGATGATGTCCAGATGAGGCGAAACCCGTCATGTGTAAATAAGTGAAACATAGCTTTTGTGCAAGTAACACACTCTCTCTCTATATATCTCTCTTTTTCACCAAAAGATGCCATTTTTTCTCATTTTAAGATACGAATGCTAGAAAGGAGACGTAAGACGTTAAGTGTTGGGATTGCAGCTGTAATAAGGAAGTAATCGTTGTAATAATGTTTTGTGCAATTATTTTAACTTTATTGATGAGTTGACTAGCAGTATATCAGCTCGCCACCGTATGTAGTACCAGGTTGGCGAAGGCAATAACATGTGTGTAATAAGATCCAATTGGATGTAGTATGCCGTTCTTATCAGGAGATGAAGAGGCTTGTTCATGATTGTGTAAGGTGGAGAGCTCGGGACTGAATACCACAACCACCACCACCACAAAGCAACAAAAGAGAACTTAACATTCTAAGAACTGAAAATTTGTTTAACGAAGTGCAGAAATTGTTATTCTTTGTTTCAGTGTTCAGTCAGTATTTATTACTGGTAGGTAATGAGAATATTTGAGCAGTGGGTAATGACTTAGATTTCGGCTTTTAACAGTACACCTGAATAATGTTTATTTTTGGTCTTCAGGTGATTATTAGCGATGCTTGAGTTATTATTCGCGAGATACAGCGGAATTTCTGCTATTGCCGAAATAGCGTGACTTAAGGCAGTCAGATGTAGATTTATGGAAGAGAGCAAACTAAAAATTTATCCGATGCGCATAATTGGGAATTTTTGTGTTAAGCCCCTCTTTGAAGGTCGGTTCGCTCACGCCAGAGCGAACTTTACTAAGTCATGGCTGCAAAATACTAACACGAATTATTTACAGACTAATGGAAAAACTTGTGGAATCCGACCTCGCGGAAGATCAGTTTGGATTTAGGAAAAATGTAGGAACATGGGAGGCAATACTCACATTACGACTTATCTTAAAGACACGCTACGGAAAGGCGAACCTACGTTTTTCAAATTCTGGGTGAAAACAAAGAGAGCGAAGAGTTATATTCAACGTATACAAAAACCAGACAGCAGTTATTAGAGTTGAAGAGCAAGAAAGAGACGCAAAAATTGGGAAGGGAGTAAGACAGATTTGCAGTCTTTCTCCAGTGTTGTTTAATCTGTACATTGAGCAAGCAGTGAAGGAATGCAAGGAAATTTGTAGAGGGAATTAAACTTCAGGGAGAAGAAATAGATGCTTTGCGGTTTGCTGATGACGTAGTAATTTTGTCGGAGCCTGCAAAGGATCTGGAAGAGCAATTGAATGGAATGAACAGTGTCTTGAAAGGAAGATATAAGGTGAACATTAACAAGAGTAAAACATGGTAATGGAATGTCAGAAAATCGGGCGATCCTGAATGAATTAGATTAGGTAATGCGACAATAAAAGGAGTAGATGAGTTTTGTTATTTGGGTAGCAAAATAACTTCTGATGGCCAAAGTAGAGAAGATATAAAATGCAGAATTGCTATGGGAAGGAAATCGTTTCTAAAGAAGCGAAACTAGTTAGCATCCAATATTAATTCTGAAAGCAATTGTATGGAGTGTAGCATTGTATGGGAGCGAAACGTGAACGATAGGGAGCTCAGACGAAAAGGTGATTGAAACTTTTGAAATGTGGTGCTACAGAGGAATGATGAAAATTAAATGGGTAGATTACGTAACTAATGAGGATGTGCTTAACCGAATTGGTAAGAAAAGGAGTTTCTGGCATATCCTAAGAGAAGGAATAGATTGGTAGGACACATTCTGAGACATCAAGGTATTTTCAACTTAGCGTTAGAAGAAAGTGTGTGGGGTAAAAATCGTAGAGTGAAGACTCTTGCACAGCGTGGAGAGTTGCATCAAACAAGTCATTTACTGCTTAAACCCAGTCTTTCAAGCTACTTAAATTCATGAATTGCCACAGTGGAACGATCTGCATTCTACTTTATAAGGTCTAATGTGGTGTTTGCACAATGAATTTCTGTTTCATAAGACTGCTGTTAAATTCTTTGTATTTCATACTCCGCCACAATTTGATTCCACGTCACAATACAGTTGCACATGTTTTCCAATGTAAACTACTTCAATGAAAATGAAATGAATTACTAACACTGCCTACAGCTCTGTTGTACTGTTGTGAGCAATCGATCCACAACGCTTTTCCAAAACACTCCTCTAACGCTCTGCCACCCGATTTCAGCGCCAGTGGATTTTGTCGATATTCATTAAGCTGTCAGTTGCTGGGATATTTGGATAATAGCGACGGAGGGGCGTTATGATTACTGTGCACTAGAAATTTGCCAACATGGAATGTTCCCGAGTGGCGGTCGCCACCTGTATTTGCTTTGCCGGACGCACTAGGAAGAGGCCAGATAATTTTAAGTGTACACAGGACGTCAATTAATTGCCATAGCTCCTCATACATAGGAATATACACTTTCGATGACGCGCATTAGATAGAACGACGCGTTGTCTAATATATAAAGCAGAGTGTCCGTATGTGTGTACGTGTTGCATACAAATCTACAGTTTTGTTCCAATCTTTATGACATTTCGTACACGTAGGCTTCAATCCATGAGGACGGTCACCGCAAGTGTAAGACATACATACGATACATAGTTGACGACATATGACGTCATAAACAATTAGATGTGCTAAAAACTGCTGTATTTAGCGACAATGCTGCTCATTTTCTCCAAGACCACTGGGCCGATTTAAACCAAATTTGATGCAAACATTCATTACGTGAGATAACAATTGTTGCAGGGTTAAGAATCACTTACGACGCATGGTTCAGAAGATATGACGTCATAAACAATAGGAATTGGAAGAAACTGCCACATAACACGGTGAGGCTTTGTAAATAAGCTATATGAGATAGAGTATTTAGCGACTTTCAGCAAACTTTAAATATGATTTAAAACTTTTATTAGACGTTTTCCTGCTGACAACCATAGAAAAATCATGAAAGGAAAAATGTTTCTCGCTTACTACTTTTCCGCTGTTTATTGAGTTAAACTACGGCATTCGGTATGACATTACAATTTATAATTTGTACACTACAAATTGTAGCCGCAGGAAATTTTACAGACAGTATACACACATATAGTTGAATGTACCTTCTAAATTGTATCACAGTATGACACGTAGTTTATGAGATATGTGCACATAAACAGTAATGTTCATGGAAAACCGTCCCATCATGCAGCAAGTTTTAATCTATTACGTCTTTACTACTAATTGTATTCCCAAGACATTTTACACACATACAGCCCTTATACAAATGAATATATACCTGAAAAGTGGCAGGAATAAATACATAAATACCCGGGCAAAGCCGGGTTTTCAGCTAGTACTATAATAAATGCTTTGGATGGCTTTCTCATGAACGTTCCGTGCGGTTCTCAAACAACGGAGAAATTACTTTCAGTTCCTAAATTCGTAATATTTGTTTAGTTACCATCCATCAATTTAATCTCGGTGGAAACAGATTGATGTTAAGTAGTGTGGACTTGAGAGAGGAAAACACTGTCACGAATGTTGCAAAACGATCCTGTTTTTCCGCGGCGGTTTAGCCGCGCTTACTGGATCGCTGTGTTGCGGTGCGGGCGGCCGTTCGCCGTCGGGGGTTCGAGTCCCCCCTTAGGGCATGGGTGTTTGTGCTGTCCTTAGTTTAAATAGTTTGATATCTACGGACTGATAACCTAGAAGTTAACTCCGATATATTTACAAACATTTGAACATTCTGATCCTGTTTCTTGTGGACCGAAGGAGGTTAAGATTAAAGGTGCTATGCTCAGAAACTTTCAGTTACCTCTATAATACAATATTTCAGAAAGAAGTCAGCAAGGTGTTTACTGAAAAACTCACTCTTACATGTGAACCCATTTTCTTCTGAATATAAACGGTAAGTGTTATAGAGGCGACAACTTGTCAGGTCCTAACTTCCAAAATTAACAAGTCCATATTAAGAGGGTCGTGTGTATTATTTAATGTTTTCGTATTAATGCATCGTCATTCTGCCAACAAATTCATTCCGCTATGGGTGACGTAACACCATAATTGACGTATTTAACGTTGGCTGTTCGCAGCATACTACCGATGAGTCTTATGTAACACTTACCTTCATTTGTCCATTTTACTGTATAGGCAATGTAATTCCACGAACAACTTCTTTGTGTAGCAGCTTTTCAATAACTATTTACTTATTTCATTTGCAACATAATTCAATCATAATTAGATGATTGCATTTTTTCGTATGTAGTCTGTAAAATGAAAAACTATTGTAAACAGTGTGTGATTTAACAGTGAGGGTTCACTTTAAATGGATGGCTAATAGTAAAAGGAATTATTTGAAATCTGAGACTAATTGTGAAACAGATACCTTAGCTTAGATCATTGATTACTGCTGAGACTATCATCGTCCAATCCGCGGGTAAATGAAATCAATTTAAGTTACATACAATATAATAATGGAAAGTCCAGGTTGGAATAAATAATATAGTGAGGACAGTTTACAACTCACCGCAAAGACGTGGCGGCGAGCTGCGACAGGCACATACAAAAGACACACACATACAACACATTCAGCTATCGGCCATGGCCTTCTTCAGAAAATAGAGCACTCACGCAATCACACAGGCACACAACACAGTCATACAACCATCACCTCCGACTGCCACACTTCGAATCACGCTCTGCAGCGAATCGGGGACGGGAGGGGAGGGGAGGGGATAGAAAGGTTACGTCACGGTGGTGGGGATGGGTTAGATGGGAATAACGAGATGCAGCTTAGGAATGGAGTCGGGAGGCGGGTGAGGGGAGAAAATAAAGAAATATATATATATATATATATATATATATATATAAAATGCATGCACACTGCAAGTACACAAGACCGCATACACACACATACACACACACACACACACACACACACACACACACACACACACGATCACACATTCACACACCACTCAAAATAGGCGAGGTTTGGGATAGAGAGGTAGGAACTGTAAGGTAAGGGAAGTCATCGTAGGTTGAGGCCTGGTTGATTTCGGGATCGGAGAATGTATTGTAGGGATAACTCCCATCTGTGCAGTTCAGAAAAGCTGGTGGTGGATGGGTGGATCCAGATGGCCCGGGTTGTGAAGCAGCCATTTAAATCAAGCATGTGCTCCGCTGCATGCTGTGCCACAGGGTGGTCCACCTTGTTTTTGGCCACAGTTTGGCGGTGGCCATTAGGATGAATGGCTGTCCATTAGGTTGAATGGCCACCGCCAAACTGTGGCCAAAAACAAGGTGGACCACCCTGTGGCACAGCATGCAGCGGAGCACATGCTTGATTTCAATGGCTGCTTCACAACCCGGGCCATCTGGATCCTCCCATCCACCACCAGTTTTTCTGGACTGCACAGATGGGAGTTATCCCTACAATACATTCTCCGATCCCGAAATCAACCAGGCCTCAACCTACGATGACTTCCCTTACCTTACAGTTCCTACCTCTCTATCCCAAACCTCGCCTATTTCGAGTGGTGTGTGAATGTGTGATCGTGTGTGTGTGTGTGTGTGTGTGTGTGTGTGTGTGTGTATGTGTGTGTGTATGCGGTCTTGTGTACTTGCAGTGTGCATGCATTTTCTATATATTTATTTTATTTTATGTTATTTTCTCCGCTCACCCGCCTCCCGACTCCATTCCTAAGCTGCATCTCGTTATTCCCATCTAACCCATCCCCACCACCGTGACGTAACCTTTCTATCCCCTCCCCTCCCCTCCCGTCCCCGATTCGCTGCAGAGCGTGATTCGAAGTGTGGCAGTCGGAGGTGATGGTTGTATGACTGTGTTGTGTGCCTGTGTGATTGCGTGAGTGCTCTATTTTCTGAAGAAGGCCATGGCCGATAGCTGAATGTGTTGTATGTGTGTGTCTTTTGTATGTGCCTGTCGCAGCTCGTCGCCACGTCTTTGCGGTGAGTTGTAAACTGTCCTCACTATATTATATAAGTTACATACAAACTACTTATGATCTAGCTTATATTATAGACAGCATAAACATCCTTGCCCGAGAGGGGATTCGGACCTCCGACGGGGAACGGCCTCGCGCATCGAAGCATAGCGCCTCAGTGCGCTCGGTCTCTCCACCGCGGCGCAGGTAAGTAAATTTGAAAACCAATAAACAGTAATTATTATTCTCAATATACAATCCCTTGCAACTGTCAGCCATCTTCAATGTATTCATTACAGTCATACCACTAAAAACGACGCGTAATCTGCAAGTCTCAGCTTACACAGGTAATTACGTAGGTCAAACAATGTTATTCCTGCAATTTCAGTTGTACGTGGCGGACAATGTATCGTTTGACCTGGTTCTGTCCAAATGGAAATAACATTTTAATATATCAGATTTCCAATCTCATTCTGATATAAATTTAGCTTATCCTGCATTTTTCACATCTTTCTTCATTGCTTTAATTCAAAACATTATGGTTATTTGTTATGGAGGTAGTCTCCGGTGCTACATTATTTTCATTCACGTCATGTGTCTCGCTCTAGTGAGGCACTATTAGTTCATCAAGAAACAAGATGAAAAAAGTCTAATAACTTGACGACAAACAGAATAAAGCGTGGTTTCAAGATACGCAGCTATGTTTAAAAAGAGCCGTAGTATATTGATAAACTCACGCGGGAATATGGTAGGAGAAGCTAAACTTTATCCTTCTGTCGCTACAAAAGGACACAAAAACATCACGATTACATATATTTTGTCGCGATTACCAAAGACGTACCATATAAATAATAGGGTAAAATAAGTGAGGTGGAGGATAAGCATCTCAGTAATTTTACTTTACGTTTAGGTCTGCTACGGCACTAACAGAAGGGCAAGATTAAACGTATCCTACTGAGAACTATTATTTTTCACTGATATCACTTTAATGACACAGATACTTACTGTTACACACCTTCAACATAATCGTTCCTGTTAATTATGAAATTTTGCCAAAGGTCAGAACGTCTTCGTAAACTATTTCTGTTGAGGTCTCTTGTTGGTCGACCTGTGGGATCGATAACGTCTTCTCTGGTGTTCTACCTGATCTCTCGTAGTGGTTAATTCACTTTGGTTAAGAAATCGTAATTACTGACGCTCATGTCTGATGAATCAAAAACATCCGCCAACATGTTTAATTTAGAAGTAGATATGCCTGGAGTGTTAAAGCAGCTTAAATCACTAACCAAAGGCAAGTCTCACGGTCCAGATTGCATACCAGTTGCGTTCCTTTCAGAGTTGTTGTCGTGGTCTTCAGTCCGCAGACTGGTTTGATGCAGCTCTCCACGCTACTCTGTTCCGTACAAGTCTCTTCATCTGAGAATAAATTCGGCAACCTGCATCAGTTTGAATCTGCTACTCGGTCTCCCTCTACGATTTTTACCCCACACGCTTCCTTCTAATGCTAATTTAATAATTCCTTGATGTCTCAGAATGTGTCCAAACAATCTCTCCCTTCTCTTAGTCAGGATATGCCATAAACTCTTCTCTCCGATACGGTTAAGCACCTCCTCATTAGTTACGTGATCTACCCATCTAATCTTCATCATTAGTCTGTAGCACCACATTTCAAAATCTTCCATCATCTTTTTATCTGAACTCCTTATCGTCCACGTTTCACTCCCATACAATGCTACACTCCAGACAAATGCTTTCAGAAAGGACTTCCTAACATTTAAATTAAAATTGAATATTAACAAGTTTCGCTTCTGCTTTTTTCCCCATAGCCATTCTGCATTTTATATCTTCTTTACTTCGGCCATCAGACGTTACCTTGCTACCCAAATAACAAAATTCATCTGCTACTTTTATTGTCTCATTACCTAATCTAATTCATTCAGCATCGCCTGATTTTCTGACACTGCATTCCATTACCTTTGTTTTACTCTTGTTAATATTCATCTTATATCTTCCTTTCAAGACACTGTCCATTCCATTCAATTGCTCTTCCACATCCTTTACGACTCTGACAGAATTACTATGTCATCAGCAAATCGCAATGTTTTTATTTCTTCTCCCTGCACTTTAATGCCCTCTCCAAATTACTCCTTCCATTCCTTCACTGCTTGCTCAATGTACAGATTGAACAACATCGGGGAGTATGTTGATGTAATAGCACCATACCTAGTTATCATGAAAAACCGTTGGCTTAGCGTAAGATCCGTACGAAAATAGTGCACAGGTCGCTCCAATATTCGAGAAACGCAACAGCTGTGATCCGCAAAATTGCGTGCGAATATCATTGACGTTGGTTTGCTGCAGAACGTATAGTTTCCTAAAAAATTGTGAACTACCTCAAAGAGAACGACTTATTGACCCATAGTCGTATCGTTCTCGAGAAAGACAGGTAGCTCATGTCGACAAGGGGTCTCCAATCGATTCCATACTTCTTGATATCGGGAAGTCTTGACACTGTACTTCACAAGCGTCTTCTAATCGTGTTCTTGTGGAATATAAACACAACTGTGCGATTGGATTCGCGATTTCCTGTCAGAAAAAATACAGTACTATTTTATGACTGAAAAATCATCAAGTAAAACACAAGTGACTTCCAGAGTTCCTCAGGGAAGTGTTTTGGGACTTCTGAAGTCCCTAATTTCTTTAAACGGTTTAGGAGGCAATGTGAGCAGTACTTTTAGCTTTCTCTGTACGTGGATGACACTGCCGTTTATCGGTTAGTAAAGTCACTAGAATATCAAAAGCAGATTCAAATTGATTTAGATATCTGCATGGTGCAAAGATTGATAATTGACCCTAAACAATGAAAAGTGTGAAGTCACTGAAAGTCTGAACATAGCAATGAATACTAAAAGGAATCCGTTGAACTTCATTAACATGAAACATCAGTCAAATCCAAAAGACAAAAATTCAGCTAAGTAGCTAGAAATTATAAGCACGAACAACGTAAACTGGAAAGAATACATAAAAAATATTGTAGAGAAATCGCACCCAAGGTCACGTTTCATTGTTAGAACACTTAGATGATGCAACAGTCTTACTAACGAAAGTTTTACTGCCCATTGTCAGATCTACACCAAGTGGGACTGACGGATGATATAGAGAACGTTCAGAGTAAGGCAGCTCGTTTTGTATTATCGCAATATAGGGGAGAGAGTGTGACAGAAATGATGCACGAGTTGGTGCGGAAATCATTGAAAAAAAAAGGCGTTATGCATTATTCGTTTTGGCGGGTTGATTTACAAAATTTGGTTATTCCGAATACAAATAAAATGAAGTTAAGTCCGATACATTTACAAACATTCGAACTTTTTGATCCTGTTTTTTTGTGGACCGAAAGAAGTTAATTGTAAAAGTTGCTATGTTCACTTTCAGTTGCATCTATGGTACAGTATTGCAGAAAGAAGTCAGCAAGACGTTTACTGAAAAACTCTCTTTCTTACACTTGCCGGCCGCGGTGGCCGAGGGGACTGAGGCGCTTCAGTCACGGTCTGCACGGCCACTACGGTCGGGGGTTCGAATCCCCCTCGGCCATGGATATTTGTGCCGCCATTAGTTGTAGGTAGTTCATAAGTAGTTTGTAAGTTTAGGGACTGATGACCCCGTAGTTAAGTCCCTTAAGCTTAACAAACATTTGAACATTTGATTTTTTTCTCTTACACTTGGCTGTTGAGATTTTGGATAAACGAGCCCATCTTACATGTGAACCAAATTCCTTCTGAATACGAACGGCAAGTGTCATAAAAGCGGCAACTTGTTAGGTCCCAACTTCCACAATTATCAAGTCCATATTAAGAGGGTCATGTGTATTATTTAATGTTTTCGAATGAACGCATCGTTGTTATGCCAAAAATTGTTCAAATGTTTGTAAAGCTTACAAACTACTTATGAACTAGGTAATACTAAGGACGGCACAAATATCCAAGCCCGAGGGGCGATTGAAACCCTCGACCGTAGTGGACGTGCAGACCATGACTGGCTCGCCTCAGAGCGCTTGGCCATCGCGGCCGGCGTTTCTTCCAAATGCGAACAGCTTTTGTTAACACACACCTACAAAGGCAGACATCATCACCTTAATAAAATATGAGAAATCAAATCGAAAACTGAATTATTCAGGTGTCCCTACTTCCCGTGCGTTATTAGAGGATGGAACGGCAGAGAAATACCATAAAAGCGTTTCCATGAACCTTCTGTCTCGCAAGTAAATGTGATTAGCGGAGTATTCAAGTAGACGTGGAATACTGTGGATGTTCCGCTATCTCCCACTGCCAGCGGACCAAAAGGTCGTAGACAGAGGCAACGGCGTTTCAGCGTGTATTATCATGCAGAATTGTGGAACGCAGTAATATGAAATGTCGTTGCACTGGTAGTCCAACGCTCAGGTGAAAGGGAGGACATTTCATTAAACAGCAGCCCATCATTTTGTATGCCAATGTACGATGCCACACCCCTGCCGCTGCTACTACTGCTGCTACGTAGGTCCTTTCCGTCAGTAATGGCACATTCTGGAACATTCGCCGTACTAATCCAAAACGAGTACCTGTGATTATGATTACGACCTTTTTCTCAAAATGAAAGAACAACTACGAGGAATCAGGTCCAACACCAGTGATTACATAGATGACTTACGGGACATTTAAACAGCATTCAACTCTACTAATTTTGCTCCTCTGTTCCTGTTTGTTAATTTTCTGTAAACACAGTGACCGTGACAGAATATCAAAATATTCTTTCACTTGGATGCTTGAGAACAAGCTTTGTACATCAAAAGAAACTAGTTTTGCATTTATTGGAATCTTAACATTTATTAATTCTTTACATACAAGGAAAGTACATGGGCTCGAACAAACATATCTGTATGAACATTTGGTTACAGGATCTCTACGTACACCTCAATGTGCTGGTGGGTGTCGGTTTTCTGCAAAGCTCTGCAACCATGATCTAGATAGCACTGTATATGTAATTGTAGACGCCATACGTAATGCAGATATCTGAACTATAACTTATGTAATAATCATCGTACCTGTTCTCTAGCGAATTGTCATCAGAAGCCGTGATGATAGTTGCAACTTTAACCTTCTTCCCAAAAGACTGTTGGTATTCATTGCCACTGCTTCCATCGCCTCTTCCCGCACTTACCGTAGCACTGCCGCTTGCAATGAATTGATCGTTCAAACGTTCAAGTGTTTATATAGCATAAGGGACTTAACTATGGGGCATCAGTCCCTAAACTTTCAAACTACTTATGAACTAGCTAACAATAAGGACGGCACAAATATCCATGACCGAGGGGGGATTCGAACCCCCGACCGTAGTGGCCGAGAAGACCGTGACTGGCGCGACGCAGTCCCCTCGGCCACCGCGCCCGGCTGGGTTGTTCGCCATTGTTGTTGTTATGGTCTTCAGTCCGGAGACTGGTTTGATGCAGCTCTCCACCCTACTCTATCCTGAGCAAGCCTTTTCATCTCCTCATAAGAACGGCAACCCACATCCACTTGAATCTGCTTACTATACGCGTCTCTTGGTCTCCCTCTGGGATTTTTACCCCACACACTTCCCTCCAATGCCAAATTTACGATTCCTTGATGACTAAGAATGTGCCCCACCAAGCGATCCCTTCTTTTAGTCAGGGTATGCCAAAAATTCCTCTTCTCACCAATTCTGTGCAGTATCTCTTCATTAGTTATGCGATCTATCCACCTAATCCTCAGCATTCTTCTGTAGCACCACATTTCAAAAGCCTCTATTCTCTTATCGTCCATGTTTCACTCCAGTACAACACTCCACAAAAATGCCTTCAGAAAAGACTTACTCACACTTAAATTAATATTCGATGTTAGCAAATTTCTCTTTTTCAAAAATGCTTTTCCTCCCATTGCCTTTCTGCATCTTATATCCTCTTTACTACGACCATCGTATGTTATTTTACTACCCAAGTAACAAAACTCATCTACCACCTTCATTGTTTCGTTACCTAATCTAATTCCTTCAGCATCGCCTGATTTTCTAAGACCGCATTCCATTATCTTTGTTTTGCTCTTGTTAATGTTCATTTTATACCCTCTCTTCAACACACTGTCCATTCCACTCAACTGCTCTTCCAGGTCTTTTGATGTCTCTGACAGAATTACAATGTCATCAGCAAAACGCGATATTTTTATTTCTTCCCCCTGAACTTTAATCCCTATTCCAAATTTTTCCTTGCTTTCCTTCACCGCCTGCTCGATGTACAAATTGAATAACATCGGTGAAAGGCTACCACCCTGTCTTACTCCCTTCCCAACTGATGCTTCCCTTTCATGCCCTTCAAGTCTAATAACTGCGGTCTGGCTTTTGTACAAGTTGTAAATAACTCTCCTTTTCCTATATTTTACCCCTGCTGACTTCAAACTTTGAAAGAGTGTATTCCAGTCAACATTGTCAAATGCTTTCTCCAAATCTACAAAAGCTAAAAATGTAGGTTTGCCTTTCCTTAATCTATCTTGTAATATAAGACGTAAAGTGAGTATTGCCTTCCGGGTTCCTACTTTCTTCCTGAATCCAAACTGATCTTCCCCGAGCTCAGCTTCTACCATCTTTTCCATTCTCCTATAGATAATTCGTGTTAAAATTTTGCAACCATGACTTATCAAGCTGATGGTTCTGTAATTTTCACACCTGTCTGCGCCTGATTTCTTTGGAATGGGGATTATTCCACTTTTCTTAAGGTCTGAAGGTATTTCGCCTGTCTCATACATCCTACACACCAGTTCAAATAGCCTTGTCATGGCTGGCTCTCCCAGAGACTTTAGTAGCTCTGAGGGTATGTCATCTACTCCTGGGGCCGTGTTACGACCTAGGTCTTTCAGGGCTCTGACAAATTCATCTCTCAGTATAGTATCTCCTATTTCATCTTGATCTACTTCCTCTTCCCTTCCTACAACATCGTCTCTGTTCATTTCCTTTGTAGAGCTGCTCTATGTACTCTTTCCACCTTTCAGCTTTCCCTTCTTTGGTGAGAACTGGTTTCCCATCTGAGTTCTTGATATTCGTAGAGTTGCTTTTCTTGTCCCCAAATGTCTCTTTTATTATCCTGTAGGCGGTATCTACTTTTCCCCTTCTTATACATTCTCCTACAGATTTGCATTTGGCTTCTAGCCACTCCTGCTTAGCCATTTTGCACTTCCTGTCAATCTCATTTTTTTTCGTCTGTACTCCATTTTGCCTATTTCATTTACTGCATTTTTATATTTTCTCCTTTCATCAATTAAATTTAGTATTTCCTGTGATATCCATGGATTTTTTGTAGGTCTTGCCTTTCTACCTATTTTGCCCTCTGCTGCATTCAGTATTTCCTCTCTCAATTTCTACTGTTTTATTTCTCGCTGTTTGTGTCAATTGTTGCCTAAATCTCCCTCTGAAATTCTCCAGAACTTCCCTTTCCTTCAATTTATCCAAGTCCCATCTCCTTATTTTCCTACCTTTCTGCAGTTTTTTCAGTTTCAGCCTACAGTTCATGACTAACAAGCTATGGTCAGAGTCTATATCTGCCCCTGGGTAGGTCTTACAGTTTATAACCTGGTTGCGGAATCTATGTCTTATCATTATAAAATCTATCTGATACCTTCCGGTATCTCCTGGTCTCTTCCACGTATACAACCTTCTTTTGTGATTTTTAAACCACGTGATTGTTATGATTAAATCATGTTCCGTGCAAAATTCTACCAGGCGACTTCCTCTTTCATTCCTCCTGCACCTACTATATTTCCTTCTCTTCCTTTTCCTACTACCGAATTCCAATCTCCCATCACAATTAAGTTTTCCTCTCCCTTAACTGTCAGAATAATTTCATAATTTCATTTAGCTCCTCATATAATTCTTCGATCTCCTCATCATCGGCAGCGCTAGTTGGCATATAAACCTGTACTACTGTTGTCGGTGAAATGCGATCACTGTGCTGCTCATATTAGTTTACCCGCATTCCTATTTTCTTATTCATTATCAGTCCTACTCCTGTGATACCCCAACTGATTTTGTATTTATAATCCTGTACTCACCTGACCAGAAATCCTGTTCATCCTGCCACCGGACTTCACTAATTCCCACTATATCTATCTTCAACCTATCCATTTCCCTTTTTAAATTTTCTAATTTTCCTACCCGATTAAGGGATCTGACATTCCACGCTCCGATCCGTAGAATGCCAGTATTGTCTTTCCTGATGACAACAGCCTCCGCCCGGAGATCCGAATGGGGGACTATTTTACCTCCGGAATATTTTACCCGAGAGGATGCCGTCATCATATTTCCATACAGTAGAGCTGCATGTCCTCGGGAAAAGTAACGGCTGTAGTTTCCCCTTGCTTTCAGCAGTTCGCAGGTTCGCAGTAACTGTGTGGTAAAGCCACATTAGCTGATGTTACAAGGCCAGCTCAGTCAATCATCCAGACGCCCCTGTAACTACTGAAAAGGCTGCTGCCCCTCTTCAGGAACCACACGTTTGTCTGGCCTCTCCACAGATACCCCTCCGCTGTGGTTGTACCTACGGTACGGCTATCTGTATCGTTGAGGCACGCAAGCCACCCCACCTCGGCAATGTCTGTGGTTCATGGGGCTGGTGTTCGCCATTATCGTCCCTGTTATCATTATTATGAGTTTGTAACAACAGTATATAACTTATGATCATATTTCTGTACCATAACAGATACGAGAAAGCATGCAAATGGTTCATCACCTACTCTAATACCATCTTCACGAAGAAGGATTCTTCGTAACTTCATCTCAAGCAATCGCAATACATTAGCAAGATTTATTACCGATCGCCGCCCCATCTGACGCTTCACCACACAAATAACGTCACAAAACGCAACTTCAGAGGCACACTGCACCGTCCCTACTGGCGAACCGACAGGTCAAAGTGCAATGCGGCATGTCACACGCAGAGGCCTCTAACGGACGACTGCAGAGTTTTGCAGATGCGGGATTATCACTAGTGCAATAAGGGATCTTTACATTATCTCTCCTACGATTTTGGTGTACATGTGATTGTTCGAGCCCAAGTACTTTCCTTGTTTGCCTAAACGGTTCTTAATGCTATCTTTGCCTTTTAAATTTCAGAATTTTTCCCCAATAGAGAGTTGATCTTCCTCGCAATATTATGCACTGGTGTTTGTATTGCAGGCTTCTGGTTTGTGAAGCTTGACTAAGCCGTACAGATGTGTATTCCTGAGATTAATTTGTAGAATACACTTCGACACATATTCAGAAAAAAATGTTGGAGCACTTGTTTACTAACTTAGCCTGATCATTGTATCTTGCTGTTGGATCTGCATGTAGTTTTTGTAACTGCACTGACTGGAAAAAAAAATTCACCTTGCTTATATTATGTTTTATTTAACAACACTACTGTCTTACATTTAACTGCTTTTGTCACAATCACATTACTATTTTCGATCGTAGTTTTAAGCTCGTCCTACTCCTACATTGAAGCAGTAGTTGTTGTTGTTGCTGTGCCTTCTTAATTTGTTCTGCACACTGTACTTTTGCAACTATATCTTTCTGAAGGGCTAATCTACAACTACTCTTAAATGGTAAAACACTTGGTGTGTTATAACGTCCTCTTTTCACAAGAAAATATATCGTAAATTACACTAAAAGAACCGCTTTTTAACATTGTTTCACAAACCTTATGGGTGCTGTACGACCCAGGTTTCGGGTTATAAGACCATTTTCCAGAACTTATTACTGATCGCATAGATGATGACCAACAAAAGGTAAAAATGTTATAAATTCAGACCATCGATTGTTGACAAACATACAGATTATCTTTGTGACAATTTTGACAAAGTTACAATGGATTAGAGTAGTGAAAAAGCTTAAAACTCGGATTGAAAATAGTAATGTGATTGTGACAAAAGCAGATAATGGTGGAAATTTCTTTCCAGTCAGTGCAGTTACAAAAGCTACAGGAAGATCGAACAGCAAGATACAAAGATCAGGCTAAGCAGTGTTCCAACATTTTTCCCAAATATGTGTCGAAGAGTATTCTGCAAATGAATCCCAGTGCTCCACAGTTGTACGACTTACTCAAGCTCCACAAACCAGAAATGCCAATTCGTCCAGTCATATCTATAATACAAGCACCAGTGCGTAATATTGTCAGAACAATCACCAGTGGCTTGGAGAAAAAATCTGAACTTTAAAGAGGACTATAGCATTAAGAACAGTTTAGACTTGGAAAACAAATTAATAGATATTAATATTCCAAGAAATGCAAAACTAGTCTCTTTTAATGTACAAAGCTTGTTCTCAAGGGTCCTAGTGAAAGATTGTATTGATATTGCGTCTCAGTCGTTGTGTTTACAATACTTTAACCTATAGGAACAGCTGTGCATAATTATTACTGTTGAATGCTGTTCAAATCAAAATTATTTCTGCTTCCAAGGGAGGTGTTACAAGCAAGTAAATGGTCTTGCTAGCAGAAATGTTTGTTGATAGGTGAGAGACTGAATTTCGTAAGCATGAACAATTGGTAAAACTTCTGGAGTGTTGGTACATATATGTGGATGACATCCTTTGCATGTGGAAAGGTTCCACTAGTAACTTCGCAAGTTATAAGATAAGATGAATCAATGGTACGTTAATATAAAAGTCAGTATGGAGTTAGAAGATTCCACCATCTGTGTACTGATAGAAAAAAGCAACCACAAATTTAAAATGTACCGGAAATTTTCCTTCAGAGACACATTCATCCTAGCTTCCTAGAAACATCCCACAGCACACAAACATTAATCATTTCAGCATACGATCCACCGTTTCGTCTCTATCCCCTCGACCTAAGACGACTATGACCAGGAACTGAATACCATTAAAACTAAAACCACAAATAATGAATTAGATTCCAACATCACTGAGAAAATTCTCAACAAAAAACGGAGGAAGCAAGCCATAGCCTTACTGTAGCCAGCGATCAACACAGAGAGAGTGGAAAGGAGTCTACCTTTTATAGGTAAAGCTGCAAACAGGATAAGCAACATCCTAAATGCAAAGGACTTCACCGTGTTTTACCACGTCCTATGTACATTAGGTAAATGTCTCTTTGTTTCTTAAACAACCAGCCATAACTAATAGTGGAGTGTATAAGATCATATGTAAATAGTGTCTGTCATTTTATATTGGACAGACTGGGAGATCAAGAACACGTGGCCAAGTGCACTTTTTAAAATAAATTAAAAAAAAGGAAATAAATAAAATTAAATTAAAAAATTGAGGTATTTGGATCCCCCCCCCTCCCCAAGACGAGAGGCCCGGGGCTATCCGCCCCCTCCGCTTCTTCTCCCCCCACCCCCCTTAGTTTGCCACTGAATTAAGGACGCCAGAGTCATCTTTTGCGGAACACTGCTTAAATGAAAATCTCAAATACATTATAGATGTAAAAAACACTAAACGTACAATAAAAGGGTGCGAAGGTGACTCAGTTAGAAATATTATAAATTAAAAGACAGATGTATGTTCCTCCACAGCTACTATTGAATGAGCAAACTCAATTCAATTTCCCCATTTTGGATTACGGGAATATGACTTCAAATTCTACTCAAAGATACAATTGCGTACCAATGTATATTCATGCATGTTGCTGTAAATGTTGTGCAATTGTATTCGGTAATCCATTGTGTTGTCACAGAGATAATCTGTATGTTCAAGTCAAGAATCGATAGTCTGAGTTTACGGCATGTTTACCTTTGGGTGTCATCTTTGGGGTCAGTAATGAGTTAAGTACTTGAAAATAGGCTTATAATCCGATGTGATATCCAATGTAATTTTCGTCCAGTTTGCCAAAGTTTGCCAGTTTGCCAAAGCACTATTTTGAGCACGCCCGGATTATCTGCAACTGACGGTCTATTACTCACCAGTATGGGGAGCTGAAATGTGCGTTAATACCATCTAGTAAGTCGGTCTTGCCTACGTATTACACATGGGCTCAATCCCCGCGAGATACTTCGCGCATGTACAGTGTTAGAGAAACCGCCAATGCTATTCCAACGCCAATCCAAAGATCTGCTGCTGTTCAGAAGTCTGGTGTAATCGAAGTAAGAGGCACCGTGACCTCAGCCCCTAGCAATGCGCCGTCTGCCAGTGGCCCTGTAGTCGCAGACATACCATTTGCACACTGACAATAACTAGGCCTTTGAGGACTCCATCTTACGCTTACTCGGTACTCTGCTGCATCATTTTTCTCGCTGTGTTCGTCCGTTGTTCATACAATGCTGAAAACACGGGCTACAGTGGTATCACTCCCATTCAAATCTCGAACCATGAACCGTTTACAATTATACGTCCTCTTTCAAGGACTGGAGTTTACTTGTCTCTGTGCCTCTCTGCGAGGCATGGTTACTGCCCAATTGAGTGCATAACCTTGCCATACTATCGATATGTCACCTGGCCTTATCAACTGGGCAGTGAGATTGCACTGCAATGTGACATACACCCACGATCACAAAAAGAACACATTGAAAGACTGAAGATAGAATGGTCATATTGCCAATAGAAGTTGATTCTGAAGAAATGATTAAAATTTCAGCCTTCTTGGTTCAGAAATTGTCCTATAGTCCTGTTGCCAAGTAGGCACTGTATCCGCCATGAGCCGTAATTATTTCTTCCATACGTGATGCAATCGACGCGTGTAGAGGACGCGAATGGCACCTAGTGGTGTTGCTAGCCTTGTCGTGTTCACCTCGTACCAGAGTTCACATGTGGTGTTTGGCATTTAGTCACAGTGCTGCACGCATCGTTTCACTATATCCCATTTCGTTTGTCTGGTGACCTGGCGAGCCATGACAAAACGTAGACACCTGGTGTCAAAATAATCGCGCAGAAAAATTTTGTCCCACATTGTCTTGCTGAAGAGTCTTCGTTGTCGTAGACAAAGGGTCGGGCTACGTCGTTCAAACTGGTTACAATGCCTTGTGATTTGTGGTTGTACCCAGTAGCACCCCCAGATCTGCAGGTAGAGCAAGTTAAGTCTCTTAAGCTTAACAAGCATTTGGAGGTGGTGGAGTGGACAAAGCATATGTAACCCATACGGATGATGCACTCTCACCACTCAAAGTGTACGATGTTACACTGTTTCACTTCTGCGCCATGTCAGAAGAGAAAGTTGATGTTTCTTGAATGGCATTCCGATGAGTCGATATTTTCTATGCGATGGTCCTGGTGGAACGGCCCGACTATCTCGCTGTGTTCTACGGTCTTCCGTGAAAGATTCTGCAGTCTCTTGTTACACCGCCGAAACACTTGATTCCACACGAGCAGCAGTTTCCTTGATGGACGAAATAGATAGGAAGGGGATTTCTTGTAAGAGAGGACACAGTTGGTAGTAATCGATGGTAAGGCATCGACTAAAACAGAGGTGATATCGGGCGTTCCACAGGGTAGTGTTATTGGTCCTCTGCTATTCCTTATTTACATAAACGATTTAGGGGAAAATCTAAGTAGCTCTCTTAGGTTGTTTGCAGATGACGCCGTCATTTACCGTCTAGTAAAATCATCTGAAGATCAAAACCAACTGCAGAACGATCTGAATAAAATATCAGTATGGTGTAAAAATTGGCAATTAACTCTAAATAATGAGAAGTGTGAAGTCGTCCACATGAGTACGAAAAGAAATCCGTTAAACTTTGTTTACAACATAAATCAATCAAATGTGAAGGCCGTAAACTCCACAAAATACCTAGGAATTACTATTACTTCAGACTTAAAGTGGAAAGAACAGATAAAGTCGTGGGAAAGGCGAACCAGAGACTGCGTTTCATTGGCAGAACCCTTAAAACATTCAACAGAACTACAAAAGAAACTGCACACAGTATGCTTGTCCGTCCATTTTTGGAGTATTGCTGCTCAGTTTGGGATCCTTATCAGGTGGGTTTGACGGAGGACATCGAAAGAGTCCAAAGAAGGGCAGCTCGTTTTGTATTATCACGATACACGGGATACAGCGTTACGGAAATGATACAGGATCTGGGATGGGAATTATTACAACAACGGCGCATATCGCTGAGGCGTGGGTTACTTGCGAAACTCCAATCACCAACATTCTCCTCCGAATGCGAAAATATATTGTTGACTCCCACTTACATAGGTAGAAATGATCATCAGAATAAAATAAGAGAAATCAGAGCTCGAACAGAGAGATTCAGGTGTTCTTTCTTCCCGCGCGCTATTCGAGAATGGAATGGGAGATAAATAGTATAATTGTGGTTCGATGAACCCTCTGCCAGGCACTTAAATGTGATTTGCAGAGTATCCCATGTAGATGTAGATGTAGATCCTCTTGTGACAATAATGATCCCTCTTTCTAATTCACGTATAGCTGCATACATCAAGGGTAAAGGAAATGATTGTTAAGCTTAAGGGACTTAACTGCGGGGTCATCAGTCACTAAACTTACAAACTACTTATGAACTAACTTATGATAAAGACGACACAAACATCCATGCCCGAGGGGGAATTCGAACCCCCGTTGGGGAGCGGCCTCGTGCATCGTAGCATAGCGCCTCAATACGCTTGGCCACTCCGCCGCGGCCTTCTAGGGTAAGTCAGGATGATATGGAAAATCGGGTGAAATGGTGAATTGCTTTAATATCTCCGTATGTCTCCATGCCAACAGTCCATCTGCGCAGTGTGCAGTGTTGAAAACTAGCTCAGTTTTCCAAACGGGAAGTAATCTGTACAAAACTGTTTTCGAAGCTAAATAATTTTTATATACTGCATGCATTTGTAGATGTTACTTCAGGTAGCGTAGTCCGCGGGGTATTTTTTGATATATTCTGCCTTCTTATACTCTTTATGTACTGCATAACCTGGAAATCGTCGCGTCCAATGCTTTGAACTTTTTGCCGTGCTGTTCACCGTTTCACCCATAGCAAACGGGAGAAATGGTGAACTAGGGTAGGGGTGATACGGTGAAAGACGTTTCTTATGTGTAAAGTGTAAACCTCTCATTTAGGTACATCGCAACCAGGTTTTTTGACAAGTCATGAGATTTTAGCGTTTCCTAGCCCATCCGAGAGTTATAGTCTCTTTTATCCGACGTCTCAATAAATCGTTTAATTTTATATAACTTTTTGTGAGTACAGTTTAGTTTGTGAGTGTAAATGGTCTAACAACCGCCATTGTTCCAGGCAAAGATGCCTACATTTTATAAAAGGCAAAAATGATCCAGCCGTGCTGATTTGACAGAGGAGAAATTTAACGATGCCGTAAAAGCAGTGCAAAATGGAAAGAGCCTGAACAAAGCATCAAAGGAGTTTCACGTTCCATCGTCAACGCTGAAAAGAAGAATAGCAAACGGGCGCTTTACGAAAAAAAGCCTTTGGGTGCGCCGCCTGTACAAACACAAGGATGTGAGAAAAATTAGGTGAAACATATCATAATATTACAAAAATCGGACAGGACAGAAGTACGTACCATGGCATATAAACTAGCTGAGAAATATAACCAACATCACAAATTTAACCGAGAGAAAGAAATTGTCGGAATGGACAGACTACATTTATTCTTAAAAAGAAAACCGAAACTCTCAATCCGCAAATTGGGAGTTTCAGAAGCACAATCAAGGGGTTTAAGTAAGGAACACATTTCAGGCTATTTTTCGTTGCTGCAGAACATCTTGGTAGAGTATAGTGTTGTTGTGCAGGGTGCGGTGAACCACACAGTTGCACTAAAAAGGATGCGGATTGGATCAAATGTATTAGCTGCCAACGTTGACTGCATGAAGACTGTTCAAAATATAAATGTTTGTGTAATGCATGTGGCAAAAAGCAGGGGAAATAAGTTCACCATTTCTTCCTAAGGCCATTTGCCATTTCACCCATATATAGGAGGGAAATGGTGAAATTGATAAAAATAAGTACTGTTTTTTTTTAAACGTTTGTACTGCCTTAAAGAGGATGTAGTACTGTTAATTTGTTACTTATTAATTTGTTTAAATAAACAATTTCTTGTCTTCTACGAGGCTCAAATTTTTTGTTTAGAATATCACCCTGATTTCGTAGTAATCGATGGTAAGGCATCGACTAAAACAGAGGTGATATCGGGCCTTCCACAGGGTAGTGTTATTGGTCCTCTGCTGTTCCTTATTTACATAAACGATTTAGGGAAAAATCTAAGTAGCTCTCTCAGAATATTTGCAGATGATGCCGTTATTTACCGTATAGTAAAATCATCAGAAATCAAAACCAACTGCATAACGATCTGAATAAGATATCACTATGGTGTAAAAATTGGCAATTGACTCTAGATTATGAGAAGTATGAAGTCGCCCACATGAATACGAAAAGAAATAAATTTACAAAATAAATCAATCAAAAGTGAAGGCCGTAAACTCCACAAAATACCTAGGAATTACTATTACTTCAGACTTTAACTAGAAAGAACACCTAGATAATGTCGTGGGAAAGGAGAACCAGAGACTGCGTTTCATAGGTAGAACCCTTAAAAGATGCAACAGAACTACAAAAGAAACTGCATACACTACGCTTGTCCGTCCATTATGGACTATTGCTGCCCAGTGTGTGATCCTTATCAGGTGGGTTCGAAGGAGGACATCTAAAGAGTCCAAAGAAGAGCAGCTCGTTTTGTGTTGTCACAATACAGGGGAGACAGCGTTACGGAAATGATACAGGGTCTGGGATGGGAATCATTACAACAACGACGCTTATCGCTGCGACGTGGGCTACTTACGAAACTCCAATCGCCAACATTTTCCTCCGAATGCCAAAATATATTGTTGACTCTCACTTACATAGGCAGAAATGATCATCTGAATAAAATACGAGAAATCAGTGCTCGAACGGAAAGATTCAGGTGTTCTTTCTTCCCGTCCGCTATTCGAGAATGGAATGGGTGATAAGTAGTATAAAGGTGGTTCGATGAACCCTCTGCCAGGCACTTAAATGTGATTTGCAGAGTATCCCAGTAGATGTAGATGTACCCTACACGGATATTCTGCAAGTCACATAGAAGTGCATGACAGAGTTCATCTAACCACTTTTATGATATTTATCTATAGTTCCAATCTCTAATATATCGCAGGAAAAACTAACACCTAAATCTTTCCGTTTTCTATCTCATTTTTTCTTATTTCATTAGGGTGAACATTTCTCCCTATGTAGGTGTGTTCTAACAATGTATGTTCACATTCTGAAGAGGTTGCTGGTGAAAGAAATGTCGCAAATAGATATCGTCGCAACAAATAACACCTTTCTTTTAATGACTTCCACCCCAACTTGTGCATCATTTTCGTGACACTCTCTCCCCTATATTGCAAAAATACAAAAGGGGCCGTCGCAACAAATAACACCTTTCTTTTAATGACTTCCACCCCAACTTGTGCATCATTTTCGTGACACTCTCTCCCCTATATTGCAAAAATACAAAAGGGGCCGTACGTAAGTCCCATCTCATGTGGATCGCACAATGTGCAGCAATACGTCAAAACAGGACGCACAAGTGTAGTTTAGGCAGTTTCTTTAGTAGAACTGTTGTATCTTCTAAGTGTTCTGCCAATGAAACGTAGTCGTTGCTTCGCCTTCCCTACAATATTTTCTGTGTGTTGCTTCCAATTTAAGTTGTTCGTAATTATTATGGTATTTAGTAGAATAGACGACCTATAGATTTGACTGATCAATCGTGTAACTGAAGTTTAACGCATTTCTTTTATTGGTCATACGGATGAACTCACATTTATCATTATTGAGGGCCAATTGCCAATTTTTTCACAATGCAGATATCTGATCTAAATCATATTGCAGCTGCTTTACTAACCAATAAATGACAGCATCATCCATGAACATTCTAAGAGAGCTACTTAGATTGTTTCGTAAATTGTTTATAAAAATAAGAGGAAATCACGAATCCAATCGCACAACTGTGTCGATATTCCATAAGCAGGCAATTTGATTAGACTACGTTTGTAAGGTACAGTGTCAAAAGCCTTCCGAAAATCTAGAAATATGTAATCTGACATCCGTTGTCGATAGCACTCATCACATCTTGTGAGTAAAGAGCAAGCTGTGTTTCATAGCAACGATATTTTCTGACTCCGTGTTGGCAATGGGATAATAGGTCGATTTCTTCGAGGTAATTCATATTAAAGTATATGTTCTAAAATCCTGCTGCATACCGACGTCAATGATGTAGGCCTGTAATTATGCGGATCACTCCTATTGCCTTTCTTGAATACTGGAGTGACCTGTGCAACTTTCCAGTCTTTGGGTACGCATCATTCGCTGAGCGAGCGGTTGTATATGATAGGTATGGGACTATTGCATCAGCGTACTCTGAAATGAACCTAATTGGTATAGAATGGGGATCGGGAGATTTACTTTTGTTAAGTGATTAAACTTCTTTTAATACCCCAGGGATATCTATTACTAAATTAGGTATGCTAAAATGAATTGTTGATACAAATTCTGGAGTAGTTGCTTTATCTTCTCTAGTGAAGGAATTTCGGAAAGCTGTGGTAAGCAATTTAGCAGGTCAATAGTAGCATCACATTGATATCGTGTACATCTGCGAGGGACCCTGTACGGCTGATAAAGTTGCTCTGACCCACTGTCTTAGATGTAAAGCGGCAACGAGAGCAGTATCGAAGCGATATCGATGTTTCACCTTGAACCTGTGGGCCTACATGCTTATACAGGGTGGTCCACTGATAGTGACCAGGCCAAATATCTCAGGAAATTAGCATCAAACAAAAAACCTACAAAGAACAAAACTTTTCTAGCTTGAAGGGGGAAAACCGATGGCGCTATGGTTGGCCCGCTAGATGGCGCTGCCGTAGGTCAAACGGATATGAACTGCATTTTCTTTTTAAATAGGTACTCCCATTTTATTACATATTCGCCTAGTACGTAAATAAATATTAATGTTTTATTTGATACATTTTGTCACTCTGTGATAGATGGCGCTGTAATATTGACAAACATATTGCTCACTATTTTAGACGAAAAGGGGTAACAGATAGGTTTTTTTTTTTTAAATTAAAACACAGAACGTAGGTACGTTTGAACTTTATTTCGGTTGTTACAGTGTGAAACACGTAATTTTGTGAAATTGTCGTACATTATGAGAACGTATGCTGTTACTGCGTGATTACCTGTAATTACCTCATGATTTCAATATATGCTCAAAATGATGTCCTTCAATTTCAATGCATTTGGCAACAGGCGTAACGAAATTCCTCTCAATAGCGAGTAGTTCGCCTTCAGTAATTTTTCTCAAATCCATTGACAATGTGCAGACGCATGTTTTCAGGCGTTGTCGGTGAATCACGGTAGCAAATATCCTTCAATTTTCACCACAGAAAGAAATCCGGAGATGTAAGATCCGGTGAACGTGCGGCCCATGGTATGATGTTTCTACGACCAATCCACCTATCATTAAATATTCCATTTAAGACCGCTCCAACAGCACGCGAGCTATGTGGCGGACATACCGACCTTCTCTGAAAGTGGTAAACGTTCCTTTTTAACACGAGTAATGTATCATGAAGCAAGTACCCTCCGCACATACGCAATGACACGCGATACCACGTACGTATACGTTTGTGACTATTACAGTGCCATCTATCACAAAGCGACAAAAGTGTTCCAAATGAAACATTCATATTTATTCCCGTAATAAAAAAAGGGAGTACCTATTTATAGAAATGCTGTTGATACCCGTTTGACCTATGGTAGCGTTATCTAGCGTGCCAACTATAGCGCCATCTGTTTTCCACCTTCAAGTTAGAAAAGTTTGGTTCGTCGTAGTTTTTTCGTTTGATGCTTATTTCGTGAGATATTTGGACCGGTCACTATCAATGGACCACACTGTATATGTCAACATCCCTGACCTGTGAATATGATTTTTTTTTTTTTTTTTTTTTTTTTTTTTTTTTTGCGAACGCGTGTATGTAGCCAAGGCTCACCAAAGATGAACTTTTTTGCGTAGTATGTCGAAACACGTACGAATATCGATTTGGGCCTAATTTTCTTAACTTTTATATTATAGAATAGCCTACCTGTGGCTGAAATATAGTTTCGTTGTCTTTTGACCTTTCGGAGAAGGCTATTCCGAGACTAGAAAACGATTCGGCTGTGGGTGGATTTCTAAACAGGGGAATTGCGAATTTAGTGAGGTGATGGCCCACTGTGCAGCCTGTGGGAGTGATGGACTTGTGCAGGCGTAGCTCTCCCGTTATAACTGCACTGCGAGGATTTATGCTCGATATCAGCAGAGCTGAGTAGAGTATGTGGGATATTTGTAAGGCGTCATCAGGTTTAGTTATCGCCTCCTTTTGCGTTTAAGATTTCGAAAGAAATGTAAAGTGTAAAACGTATCAATAAATTTCATTTTTGTGTTTATTAAATTCTGTATTCATAAGCTACAAATTATAATGATTTGTGTATGTAACATGTTTTCAGTATATTCTTGTCTTGAGTACCAGTAAATCGAAAGCCTGAGGAATAATAAAAACGAGAGTGATCTGTAAATTATGCCGGTAGTGTATATATTTTAAAATATAGTCTCTTAATAAATTGTCTTAATATACAACCTCTAAAAATGAAGTTCGATGAATAGTCATGTAACATGAAAATAGATGAACTATTAACTACCATTACCTTACTATCTTTCGAAATAGTCACTTCCCATAACTATGAACCGCTGAGATCAGCGATTTAGGTCCTAGAAACTATCCACGATGTCTTCTTTCGGGATGGTGTTCAAAAGCCGCGTCACGTTGTATGTCAGGAATATCGTCAAATCTGTTATTGCTGCTGTTGTGGTCTTCAGTGCGCAGACTGGTTTGATGCAGCTCTCCACGCTACCCTGTCCTGTGCAAGTCTCTTCATCTGAGAATACGTTCGGCAACCTACAACCTTTTGAATCTGCTTACTATATTCGTCCCTCGGTCTCCCTCTACGATTTTACCCCACACGCTTCCATCTAATGCTAAGTTGACAATTCCTTGATGTCTCAGAATGCGTCCAACCAATCTATCCCTTCTCTTATTCATGATATGCCAGAAACTTCTTTTTCTCCCCAATTCGGTTAAGCACCTCCTCATTAGTTACGTGATCTACCCATCCAATTTTCATCATTCGTCTGTAGCACCACATTTCAAAAGCTTCTATCGCCTTTTTATCTGAACTTCTTATCGTCCACGTTTCACTCCCATACAATGCTACACTCCAGACAAATTCTTTCAGAAAGGACTTCCAAACATTTAAATTAATAGTGGATGTTAACAAGTTTCGCTTCTTTAGAAACGCAGTCATTCTGCATTTTATATATTCTTTACTTCGGCCATCAGAAGTTATCTTGCTACTCCTACTTTTGTTGTCTCATTACCTAATCTAATTCCTTCAGCATCGCCTGATTTTCTGACATTCCATTCCATTACCTTCCTTTTGCGGTCTCTGACAGAATTACTATGTCATCGGCAAATCGCAATGTTTTTATTTCTTCTCCCTGCACTTTAATGCCCTCTCCAAATTTCTCCTCCCATTCCTTCACTCCCTGCTCAATATACAAGCAACATTGGAGAAAGGCTACAACCCTGTCCTACTCCCCTCCCAACCTCTGCGTCCCTTTCTTGCCCTTCGACTCTAATAACCGCTGTCTGGTTTTTGTATAGGTTGAATATAAGTTTTCGCTCCCTATATTTTACCCCTGATACCTTGAGAATCTGGAAGAGTGTATTCCAGTCGACATTGTTAAAAGCTTTCTCCAAATCGACAAACGCTAAAAACGTAGGTTTCCCTTTCCTTAACCTATTTTCCAAGATAAGTCGTATGTGAGTATTGCCTCTCGTGTTTCTACTGTGATTTAGCATCGATTAATTTCCTATAATCCGTGAACCTATTTCTTACTACAAACCCATTCCCTTCATAGCGAGTCTGAGTCGAGTCTGGAAAACTGAGAACCGAACATTATTGTCAGAGCTTGTATATTTTAATCGGACTTTTACTGTTACCCGCTTAAAATTTACGACTGTCGGTCAAAAATTACTTCCATGGGACCACCGATTTTGTAGCGAGCGTCGCCTCTTTATCATTCACTAACAGATTGAAGAATGTGCGAAATAAATGTTATTATAGGTAGAGAAAGGAAAATGAGATTCCGATAAACGTATTGACAGTTGGATAATCTGGGTACTCTTACGCTGCGTAATTAATTTCTGAGACATGAAAATTTCTCTCTTATCGCGAGCGGTCGCGATATCCATTACATGCTTGCGCACCTCCACTGTATTGGAGCTGTACATATATTATTATTGTAATGTGCAGTAAACGTACTAATTTTTCAATCTGTATTGTGATAATACACTGCCTGACAAAAAAGGAATGCTATTAAAAAGACTGTCTCTTTTTATTTTTATTAAAAAAAATCTTTATTCTCTAATTAATACAATAACCCAATACCTAATACTAAATGGGTCCTAATGTTCTACTTTTATTTTTAGTTTACAATTATTATTTTTTTTAATTATTTTTTATTTTTTTATTTTTTTTATTGTACTTAACTACGGGGTCACCAGTCCCTAACCTTACAAACTACTTATGAACTAGCTAATACTAAGGACGGCACAAATATCCATGCCCGAGGGGGGATTCGAACCCCCGACCGTAGTGGCCGTGCAGACTGTGACTGGAGCGCCTCAGTCCCCTCGGCCACCGCGGCCGGCAGTTTACAATTCTTTATTATGAAAAATTTTTTCTGGCATTGTTAGTTTACTGACTTATTTTGTGGGGAGTGTTCTTGTTTGTGTTTGCGTGTTTTGTTGTGGGATGCAGTGTGTGTGTGTGCGCGCGCTTTTCGTGTGTTTGTTTTCTTCCCTTTGCAATGTCACAAATGTGCCAGTAGTGTATAAACCTACTTTGTTGGCCTGTGTCTGCTGAACTAAATCCAGCACACGTGCCCCTGGCACAGGGCTGGCCCTTATCACTGCCGATACTTAGGGAGCGTTGTGCATGTGTTGGGTTACCTACAGAAATTTATCCTAACTTAAAACTAGACGTCTTGTTCGGTGAATGGCTGCGTCCAGTCCTCCTGATCCCGAGTGTGGCGGGTTCCAGCCATTGCTGGTGGCCATTCCACACCCCGGCGGCACGGCTCTGGCGCAGCAGTCGCAGTCTAGAAACAGACTCATAATTGGTTTATATATTGTTCTCCCACCCCCATGAACCACAGACATTGCCGAGGTGGGGTGGCTTGCGAGCCTCAACGATGCAGATAGCCGTACCGTAGGTGTAACCACAGCGGAGGGGTATCTGTGGAGAGGCCAGACAAACGTGTGGTTCCTGAAGAGGGGCAGCAGCCTTTTCAGTAGTTACAGGGGCAACAGTCTGGATGATTGAGCTGGCCTTGTAACATCAGCTAATGTGGCTTTGCCACACAGCTACTGCGAACGGCTGAAAGCAAGGGGAAACTACAGCCGTTACTATTCCCGAGGACATGCAGCTCTACTGTATGGAAATATGATGATGGCATCCTCTCGGATAAAATATTCCGGAGGTAAAATAGTCCCCCATTCGGATCTCCGGGCGGGGACTACTCAGAAGGATGTTGTCATCAGGAAAGACAATACTGGCATTCTACGGATCGGAGCGTGGAATGTTAGATCCCTTAATCGGGTAGGAAAATTAGAAAATTTAAAACGGGAAATGGATAGGTTGAAGTTAGATATAGTGGGGATTAGTGAAGTTCGGTGGCAGGATGAACAGGATTTCTGGTCAGGTGAGTACAGGATTATCAATACAAAATCAGTTGGGGGTATCACAGGAGTAGGACTGATAATGAATAAGAAAATAGGAATGCGGGCAAACTACTATGAGCATCACAGTGATCGCATTATCATTGTCAAGATAGATACGAAGCCAACACCGACAACAGTAGTACAGGTTTATATGCCAACTAGCTCTGCAGATGATGAGGAGATCGAAGAAATATATGAGGAGCTATAGGAAATTATTCAGACAGTTAATGGAGGGGAAATCTTAATTGTGATGGGAGACTGGAATTCGGTAGTAGGAAAAGGAAGAGAAGGAAAAATAATAGGTGAATATGGACTGGGCAAGAGGAATGAAAGAGGAAGTCGCCTGGTAGAATTTTGCACGGAACATGATTTAATCGTAACAAGCACGTGATTTAAGAATCACAAAAGAAGGTTGTATACGTGGAAGAGACCAGGAGACACCGGAAGATATCAGATAGATTTTATAATGGTAAGACATAGGTACCGGAACCAGGTTATAAACTGCAGGACATACCCATACATACAAAACAAATGAATCGACTCAAATTCACTACACATTTTAAGATAAATTTGATAATGAATGGTTTTCTTCTTCAATATTCCGATTGACTGCCAATGGCTAATTAAATATTAATTTTAGTGTGGTAAATACAAATACTGTAAAAAAATTGTAATGTTTGTAAATCTATCGGACCAAACTACGTGGTCATCAGTTCGTGTCTTACAAACTACTTAAAGTATGGTAAACTAACCTAAGGACAACACACACACACACACACACACACACCCATGTCCTAGCGAGGACTCGAACCTCCGACGCCTTAGGCTACTCCACAGCGGCAGTTACGTGTAAAACGGGGTGGTTTACTACAAATAATATTCTCTTAAATTTTTTGTATTTATATGTTTCATCTTCTTAAAATAGTTGGAGAAAACTGTAAGACCAGTTTGACTCATTGGTGTGATGAATGAAAATGTAATGATCCAGGGGCAGATATAGACTACGACCATAACTTGTTAGTCATGAACTGTAGGCTGAAGCTGAAAAAACTGCAGAAAGGTAGGAAAATAAGACTTAGATAAATTGAAGGAAAGTGAAGTTCTGGAGAATTTCAGAGGGAGCTTTAGGCAACAATTGACAGAAACAGGGGGAAATAAAACAGTACAAGAGGAATGGGTAGCATTGAGAGATGAAATAGTGAAGGCAGCAGAGGACAAAATAGGTAGAAAGGCAAGAGCTACAAAAAATCCTTGGATATCACAGGAAATACTAAATTTAATTGATGAAAGGAGAAAATATAAAAATGCAGTAAATGAAACAGGCAAAATGGAGTACAGACGACTAAAAAATGAGATTGACAGGAAGTGCAAAATGGCTAAGCAGGAGTGGCTAGAAGCCAAATGCAAATCTGTAGAAGAATGTATAGCAAGGGGAAAAGTAGATACCGCCTACAGGAAAATAAAAGAGACATTTGGGGACAAGAAAAGCAACTCTACGAATATAAAGAACTCAGATGGGAAACTAGTTCTCAGCAAAGAAGGGAAAGCTGAAAGGTGGAAAGAGTACATAGAGCAGCTCTACAAAGGAAATGAACTTAGAGACGATGTTGTAGGAAGGGAAGAGAAAGTAGATCAAGATGAAATAGGAGATACTATACTGAGAAATGAATTTGACAGCCTTGGCTCGACCTAGGCCCAAGGAGTAGATGACATACCCTCAGAGCTGGAGAGCCAGCCATGACAAGACTATTTGAACTGGTGAGTAGGATGTATGAGACAGGCGAAATACCCTCAGACTTTAAGAAAAATTTAATAATCCCCATTTCTAAGAAATCAGGCTCAGACAGGCGTGAAAATTACAGAACCATCAGTCTGATAAGTCATGGTTGAAAAATTTTAACACGAATTATCTACAGGAGAATGGAAAAGCTGGTAGAAGATGACCTCGGGGGAGATCTGTTTGGATTCAGGAGAAATGTAGGAACCCGGGTGGCAATACTCACTTTACGTCTTATCTTAGAAGATAGATTAAGGAAAGGCAAACCTACATTTTTAGCTTTTGTAGATTTGGAGAAAGCGTTTGACAATGTTGACTGGACTACACTCTTTCAAATGTATAAAATGAACATTAACAAGAGCAAAACAAAAATAATGGAATGCGGTCTTAGAAAATCAGGCGATGCTGAAGGAATTAGATTAGGTAACGAAACAATGAAGGTGGTAGATGAGTTTTGTTACTTGGGTAGTAAAATAACATGCAATGGTCGCAGTACATAGGATATAAAATGCAGAATGGCAATGGGAAGGAAAGCATTTTTGAAGAAGAGAAATTTGCTAACATCGAATATTAATTTAAGGGTAAGGAAGGCATTTGTGTGGAGTGTTGCCTTGTACGGGAGTGAAACATGGACGATAAGCAGTGCGGATAGGAAGAGAATAGAGGCTTTTGAAATGTGGTGTTACAGAAGAATGCTGAAGATTAGGTGGGTAGATCGCATAACTAATGAAGAGGTACTGAACAGAATTGGTGAGAAAAGGAATTTTTGGCATATCCTGACTAAAAGAAGGTATCGCTTGGTAGGACACATTCTTAGACATCGGGGAATCGTAAATTTAGCATTGGAGGGAAGTGTGTGGGGTAAAAATCGCAGAGGGAGACCAAGAGACGCGTATAGTAAGCAGATCCAAGTGGATGTGGGTTGCCGTTCTTATGAGGAGATGAAAAGGCTTGCTCAGGATAGAGTAGGGTGGAGAGCTTCATCAAACCAGTCTCCGGACTGAAGACCATTACAACAACAACATATTGTTCTCTGATGTGTTGGGAAACAACGTTGGTCATATCGTTGAGTATATTAAAGGTGTTATCATCCATTAAAAGCTCTTTGACATCAGTATGTGGAAGCTGCTGCCTGTGCTGGGAAATTAAGTTGTCGAACGCCGGGCATTCAATTCGACACGGTCAGGTGTTTCTCCCGGACACCCACAGTCACACTGTGGAGACGCTCGCTTCCCGAATCGGCGTAGGTATGTCGGATACGGGCCGTGGCCAGTGAGGAAGTGTATGAGCCCACGAGACGGTTGGAAGTACTTCATCTGTAATCGCTCCCTGACATCGGGGAGGAAGTTGTTGGTTCTTCTCCCAGTATCTTCCTGGTCCCAACACTCCTGCCAGAGTTGGAGTTTGGAGTGAATGACAAAAAATCAGGCCTCTTTATCTGGTCAGTTTCCTGACAGATCTAAATACTCAGTAATGCAATCACTTTGCCGCGCGGCACTTTGCTCTAAGGCGCCTTACTGCGGAGTACGTGTCTGCTCGTCGTCGGAGTTTCGACTCCTCCTCCGGGAGATTTGTAAGTTTACCGACTGATGACCAATGTAGTTTTGTTCCATAGTTAGACAAACATTTCAACATTTTTGTAATCATACGAGTATAGAAGGAAAAAGATAATATTTACGAGTTTAGTTTTGCCGGCCGCGGTGGCCGATGGGACAGGCGCTTCAGTCACGGTCTGTACGGTCATTACGGTCGGGGGTTCGAATCCCCCTCGGGCATGGATATTTGTAAAATTCTTGAATATCCGTCTCCAGATCGCTTATATTATCTATAACATGACCGGTTTCGGGACAGCTGCCCATCTTCAGATCAAAATTTTCCGTTATAATTTTTATCCGGTAATGGTCATTACTTTGATATTTGACAACTGGTCTTAAATTTTCAGCACTACGCTTAAATAATTTCAGGCGTGATTGTTAGTGATCGCAATGGCCAAAAACCTCTTCATTTTATTCAGCAAATTCAGCCAGCTTTGTTTAGCGACCCTGTTACAGATTTTATAAAATTCATTCCACCTTTCCGAGCTAGCTTTGTTACAATCCGGTCACAATACCGAAATTCAGGACCTTCAATTGTGTTAAGCAATCTGCCAGTTTCCGAAATTATACATTTCTGGTAATATTTTTATTATTATTATTCATTTAATTATTTCTCTCTATGTTGGAAGCATCACGTTTAACTGCTGCCATTTGAAAGTAATTTATAAATAAATGATTTTGCTGTGTCATGCTTGGCTCACAACAGGCAGCTATAATTAGTTTTAAAAGTTTCCTTCGCAACGCAGTTTTAGAGTACAGTAATATTTTAATCTGGCGGGCCCCGACTCAAAATTACCAAATTATGAGTGTTAATTCTTTGTTTGTTACTTTTTCATGCTTTCCAATAAGGTAAGAAATCTGAGAGCAAAATTGTTGACCGGAGAAGAAGAAGGTTATGTAACTGAAGGTAGAAAATTTCTATAAGATTTATTGGACTTCGCAGGGATTATCAGACAGAAGTAAGGACCACCATTTTCCGGTTTCATGCCTGACAATTTTCAGAGCAGTTTCAGGAAAGTTCATAGTTTTCCCATACATTTAGAACATTAAAATTTCATTGTGGTTGAGTATGATATTGTTGAAGGAAGTTTTCAAGCATGGTGGCTGCGCGTGCGTTACGAGAGGATGGTTAGCTTTATCGTCAAACTCGCTGAAAACCCGGCATTTCCCGGGTACTTATTTGTTTATTTAAGCCGTGAGTTAGAACTTCTCCTACCAGTTCTCTCTCTGCCCACTTCCTTTTTTCTAATAACATGTTAAATTTATCAGAAAATATATAAGAAATAAGGCTGTCTTGCATAATATACAAAAGCTTAAAGACAGTATCCAAACAAAGAAAGTAATCAATGCACAAATGATGCGTAACATTCAAACATCCACTTAATTCACAATTGTGCTATAAACAATATTTCTGGTTACTTTTCCAGGATCTAATATGAATAATTTCTTTGGTGAGGCCACCTTTGAGAAAGTGACATACAGTTGTCTGTGTGAGAAAAATGGGCATGTCAGATCCACTCTACAGTATTGAATAGATTGAACTGTGGTTTATTAATCGTCTATCGCTATCACCTGCATCCGTGTGCGCTTCACAGCTGAAAGTTGGCAACACTAGTGTCAGCTCTGCAGCAATGTGACAGGCTTTTATCCATCGCAGTATATATGATCTCATATTTATTGAATTAGATGTTGTAAAACTGTATAATTTTGGAGTCATATATTTATATGTATAAATGCTGTATGTGCGTAAAATACTTTGCGAACAGAGTTAGTTGTAAAGAAGTACTAGATTAAAACCTGATGTATGATGGGGCTTTTTTCCATGAACTTTACTGTTATTTTTCATACGTGTACCGTGTACCGTGTACGTGTACTGTGATACAATTTCTAAAGTACATTCATCTATATGTGTGCATATTACCCGTAAAATTTATGCGACTACAATGTACAGTGTAGAAATTATAAACTGCAACGTCATAACGAATGCCGTAGTTTTTCTCCATGTACAGCGGAAAGTATTAAGCGAGAAACGTAATTCCGTCCATTATTTTGATGTGGTTGTCAGCGAGAAAAGTTTCATTAACGCGTGAAGTTATGTTTATAGTTTGTTGCAAGTCGCTGAGTACTGTTATTCTCATATAGTGTAATTATAAATTCTCGTTGCACTCGTACAGTAATTGTTATCCTGCGTAAGGAATATGTGTGCCTAATTTTCTTGAAACATGTCAAGTGTTTACGAGAAAATGAGCAGCATTGTCGCCTAATGGAGCTGTTTTCCGCGCATCTAATTGTTTGTATCGTTATATCTCGTGAACTGTGTGTTGTTATACGCAATTCTCACACTTACGGCGACCGTCCTCATGGATTGAAGTCTAATGTTATGTTCGAAAAGTCGCCGTCTTGAGGTGTCGCCGAAACGAAGTGCTTCATCGCGTCGTGCTGAAATATTTCTGTGTGTTGTTCCATTCTTTTCCTGTGCTGTTTTCGCAGGGGAGTGATTATTTTAATTTAGTGTGACTTACGAGACTGGTGAAAAAAAAAGAAGGCAGGAAAAGGTTTAGGCTTGGATACACCATGTAATTCACGTAATGAGAACATTGTCGACGGCGGCAGTACGGCCGAATTCAAAATGTCCTAATTAGTATCAGAAATAGAAAAGTCCGGAAGTGAAAGTAATTTACAATTTCAGGCTAATACAGAAGGCTCTGTATTATCAATCGAGTCTCTTTCCAGTCAAACACAAACCTTTATTGATATGAACCAATTAATGGCACAATTTGCCAGCTTAATGAAAGCTGAGCTAACTTCAAGAGACGAAAACTTCGTCAGCTTAATAAAGACTGAGGTAACTTCAAGAGATGAAAAATTTTGCCAGGTTAATGAAGGCCGAATTAAGTTTAACAAAGGAAAAATTTGCTTAAACTTCTACTCAGAAGGACCAAAATTTGTCGAAAACTATTATTAATTTAGACAACTTTGTCAGAGAAACAGCGATCTATATGGTATAATTAATATTACAAAAACAGTCTTGATCGCAAAAAATTAACTGTTTTTATTGACCGATTTCGACCTGATGTAGGTCATCTTCGGAACAAAATGTAGCCCATGCGGTCAGTGCTGGACAGTCCTGTCTGTTCTCCTGCCATTTTACCACATGGGCTACAGCTTGTATGGAAGATGACCTACATCAGGTCGAAATCGGTCAATAAAAACAGTTAATTTATTGCGATCAAGACTGTTTTTGTAATATTAATGAAAACTATTATATCCAAGCTTTACATCCAAGACGAACAGATCGAAAGAAAATTAAGTGAAATCGTGTGAACTATTGATTTACATGCAACCAACCAAGTCGAATTAGCAGTCTGAGAAGCATACGCGAAAGATCCAGAAAAAATGGCGAGATAAGCACATAAAGTTTGTTTCATCAGTAATGAAGTCGAGGACTAAGTAGGACACGTTACGAACAAATTCAAAAAATCAAATGTTCAAATGTTTGTAGAGCTTATGGGACGTATCTACGGGGTCATCAGTCCCTAAACTTACAAACTACTTGTGAACTAGCTAATACTAAGCGCGGCACAAATATCCATGCCCGAGGGGAACAAATTCAAAATTTAACAATAAAGTAGGGTGGTAAAATTTAAGAACAGTTTAAACAGAGAGAAGAACAATAAGCACGTACCATAGACGATACAGAAATCTCAAAACTGATGAAGAGATACGCGCTGCTATGCACAAACGCAGAGGTCATGCACAAGCAGTTATAGAGATTTCATAGTGCTCAATAACTAACAACAATTGATGTAACAGCTTCCTTCTGACAGATCGCCGTGGCAGCATTCTAAGGCGTCGTGTTGCGGGGCGCGCGGTTTCTCTCCGTCAGGGGTTCGAGTCCTCTCACGGTCGTGTGTGTGTGTGTGTGTGTGTGTGTGTGTGTGTGTGTGTGTGCATGTGGTGCTGTTCTTTCGGACAGACACCATAGCTGTCCTACAGTTAGTATCTATTCATATTCGCGGAATGTATGACATTAACTGCGAATCGGCTAAGTCGAAAATGTGTAACCAGCTGCGATTCGAACCCGAACCTCCTGCTCTCTAGAAACTTGTGCTAACTTTTCTTCTGTGATAGATTTGAACATACTGTAGTAGAAGTGATTAACAGTGCAGCACATAAGCTTGTTTGTTTTATTAACCAGTAACATTCATATAGGCCTATCTTGGTAATGATTCCAAATTTAAACAGATCACGGACTGCACCACAGTGTGGTAAACATTAGTAATTGTTCAAGTTTTACTGCCATAAATGTTTCCTTTCTTTTTGCCTTGAGGTTTAGAAAGCTATGATAACTAATGTAGGCCTAAATTAACATGATCGGAAATTATATTTTTGGTTACAATTTATTTGTTTCCCTAAACCAGAGTAACGACCGTTTTTGTTAAACATTACATTTCACTCAATTGTCAATTTATACTGAACCTAACAGCATTATTTGAAATGCATTACCTCTCTAAACGAAAAATCTTGAGAGACGAAGTTAAAAAACCGATTCCTTGTCCGTTAGACACACAATACGATTGAAACTAAAATCCTTGCACAGTTGTATTAACGCAACACTGGTGTTTCGCAGTGAATAATGCGCGCATAACTTCGTGTTGTTTAAGTGTGAGTGTACTGTAGGGAGACAACTGGGGGTGTTACAAACTAAACACAATATTTCGGCAGACCAACTGGCTGCCATCTTCAGGTGAGAGCTCAGAACACTAACTCGCCGGAAACTGATAAAGAACAAGAAACAGCAGCCCCTTTATACACCGCTGACGACTCACCGCGCGTCCGCGAAACCAAAGTAGAAGCCACCTAGGCGCAATAGAACCAGTAGCGCGCCGGTGGAGAAAATCGGTAAAACGATGGGTCGAAGCAAGACAAGTTAAAATAAACAGCAGGTCGAAATGAAGACCGTTGTTGCTTAATGTCAGATAAGATCGGCTTCCAAGGGAAGCCCTTGTGCCTATTAATAATATTATCGGCCATTCGAATGTCTATGGATTCTTTAAGAACACATTCCCAGAAGCGGGACGCAGGAGCAATCAGTTTTGTTTCATAATATAACATATTGTCCCCCTCATTCATACAATATTCAGCAACAGTTCTCTTTTCAGGCTGAAGTAAACGAGAATGACAGTGATGTTTCACACATTGATCCTGAACTGTGCGGATCGTTTGGCCGATGTAAGTCTTACCACAATAACATGGAATTCTATAAACACCGGGTTTACTTAGTGCTAAATCATCTTTCACTGACCCGAGGAAGGGCCCTAGTCTTTAGTGATAGCATAAAAACACCTTTAATGTCAAATCTTTTTCAAATTCTTGAAATTTTCGGGGAAATATTCCCAACGAAAGGCAAAAAGGCAATAGACTTGTAGTTGTCCTCTAATGGTTCACCTTTTGGACCAAAATGAAACGCAAGACAAATCTGTTGAGCAGTGTACGTATTCTGTTTAAAGACAACTTTGAGATGCTCCACTTCTTCACCCAGATGTTCAGAGATGGCGTACGCTCTTTTAACTAGAGAACACAAGACCCCCCACACGTTGGTGTGGCGGATGACAGCTCGTCGCATGAAGATAAAGATCGGTATGTGTGGGCTTGCGACAAACGCAATGTCCTAAGGTCCCATCACTGTTCTTTTGAACCAAAAGTCCAGAAAAGGAAGTTTCCCACCTTTTTCAGTCTCCATCGTAAATTTCATACGGGGATGGAGACAATTAAAATGATCTAAAAATGATTTAAAGCATCCATTCCATGAGGCCAAACCATTAAAAATGTCATCGACGTATCTCCAAAAACAGGTATGCTTTAGAAACGACGTCCTTAAAGCCATGTCTTCAAAGTCCTCCATAAAAAGGTTTGCGACTATGGGGGAAAGAGGACTCCGCATAGCCACGCCATCAGTTTGTTCAAAAACGGCATTATTAAAAAGGAAATGCGTCGAAGTCAGCACATGACGATATAACTTGACTGCTTCATCATTCAATTTTTTACTAATTAATAACACGGACTCTTCAAGAAGAGCCCGGGTAAAAAGGGAACCAACATCAAGACTGACTAGCAAGTCTGATGGACCGAAAGAAACTGACTTCAGCCGCCGAATAAAGTGAGGAGTTTAATATGTGATCTTCGCACTTTCCAACGTGAGGAGCGAGAATAGAAGGTAAATATTTGGCCAAATTATAGGTAGGGGCACCCAAATTGCTCACAATAGGACGAAGGGGAATTCCATGCTTGTGAACCTTAGGTAGGCCATACAGTCTCGGAGGGACAGCAGCTCCAGGGCGAAGTTTCTTAACAACATCCTCTGACAAGGAACTCTTCTTTAAAAGTGAAAGCGTCTTCCGTTTTATTCGTTCCGTGGGATTATTACGTAACCTACTGTAGACTGAGTCATCCAATAAACTATTCATCTCGGACACATAGTCTCCACGTGATAGAAGAGCCGTAGTGTTCCCTTTATCGGCCGGAAGAATAACCAAATCCTTATCTTCTCTCAAAGACCGGATGGCCGCCCTCTCACTTCTTGGAATATTGCTTCTTGGAGGAGGTGCTCTGCGAAGTTTGTAGGCAATCTCTTGCCTAATTTCATCAGCCTTGAAGGTCCACCATTCTAAAGGCTACGCTCCACGTCATCGAGAAAAGGATATGCCAAGTGAGCAACATTTGACATCCATGGGGAACGGAATAGTTTCACTGGCTACTTATGAATTTGGAGCGTAACGTCTACGGCTCAGTATTTAGAGAAGCTGTCTGAGATAACGAAGCCGCGGCGGAGCGGCCGAGCGCATTGAGGCGCTATGCTGCGATGTGCGAGGTCGTTCTCCGTCGGGGGTTTGAATCCCCCCTCGGGCATGGATGTTTGTGCTGTCTTTAGTATAAGGTAGTTCCTAAGTAGTTTGTAAGTTTAGGGACTGATGACCACGCAGTTAAGTCCCTTAAGCTTGACAAACATTTGAACATTTGAGATAACGTAGAGTGCAAGAATGCGATCGATCGCGCATACAATCCGATATTATTAGAATCGGTCTATCGTACTACCGGAAGTTGTGGTGAAGTGTATAAATTTGACCAACGTCGGATATTTACTCACCCAAACAACTTTCAAGTGTATCGAACGAACTAACCTATCGCGATAATAATTAAAATTAGGAGATTGATGAACAGTAAGAAGAACACAGTAAAAACCACCACTTAACAAAAGAGCACGAACCAGAACAAGACGGATCATACACAACAGCCAAGGTGAGGTCAAAAAAATCTACAGCCTATTCCTCTGCCTGAGACTCAGCGAATGCCATCTTGAACGAATTCGGGTGGCATATTGAAAAGTCTGAAATCCAGGGAGAAGAAAACAGGTAAATAAAACCTCTTTGAGAAACGCAATATCAGTATATAAGTCATACACAAACTGACGTAGGAAAGCTAGGTACAACTCTGATGTCACTCTGTTTACACTTAACGTAACAACTGTGTATCCTTGTGTTATCGGTCAAACTAAACATAGATACAAAATTGAAACAAAATTATCATTACAAATCTACCGCTTGTAACGATACACTTAAATTTCATTTTTTTCGTTTATCTTTGATCAGCGATGCTTATCGCCTCCGGTTCCCTCTGACTCGCAATGCAAATAATTTAATTTCGTTCGTCATTTTTTTTACTCCCAAACAACCGAGAAGACGGAACCGTGATAGTAGTTTTTTCTCACTCTCTGGTCTGTATCTAATCGGTGTAGACGTCTTTCATATCTGTATCCACTCATGTAAGTAAGAAGAACGCAAGCTGTTGCTGAAAATGTATTATTTAAATTTAAAAGCATTCCCTCTCCTTGGTTTTCATTTAAATCAAAGTCCTCCACGTCAAATATTTAATTTCCTAAGGTTTTCAGCTCCTTCGCCTCCGTAATAGTTTGATGTACAGACGCCATTACAATCGCTTCGCATTGTCTGCAAAATTTCAATGAATCAATCATCCTTATACTATACTTTGCTTGATTTTAGAACCTGCAGTATTTTCTTTTGTAATTTCACGAAGTCCGATCTTTAATTATTTTATCATTTCCAGGAACTTCATATTCCACCCACGGTCACACAACAATGAAAGTCGAAGTGAACAGTCTGAACATTGATCTACTACGAAAAGTATCTTCAACGTTCATATATTAAATTATAAAAAACTTATCATTTCCAGCATCTACAATACGAAGCGCAGGATCCAGCTAGATGCTTTCCGTAAGTTTTATAACGTGCTGTTGCTTGTATGGTGCCAGACTTTAATATGCAACCCGCGGTTTATTTGTTTTAATGTTCATTTTGTGCTGTAATTTAACTAACTTATTTCAAATTCAAAAATTCGGTGCCATCAATTCCTTGTCCAAAATATAATCGCGGAATCTAACAATTATGGCATCATACGAAGCAAGGGCAACGTTGTACGCTTTCCCGAGGAATCCAATGATGATTCCGAAAGAGGGGCAGCTACTACCCGCTCCAGCTGCATCTTTGTTGTTTTGCGCGCCTTTTTCTGTTTACGCCGGCTGCGTTGCATAGTAGCCTTTTCAATCGGCGACGCAGGTAGACCTCGTATTACTTCCATAGCAGTCTGTGACATCCCAGGAGCAGATTGCTCTCCCACATAAAGGTTATTCTGCAAGACTCTCAGAATAGAGGCAAACAGCGTGGCTTTGAGCAACATGGAGACAACTCTAGGAGATACAATTCCGCAACGGGAGTCGCACTATATTGCAAATCACGGTTACCTTCAGCGAGAGCAGACACAGGTATAGGAGAGCAGTAGCGTATTTCCGATGGTACTTACGCTGGAGGCTGCGAAGGAGACATCTCCGGCAATGGCGCTTCGGGCAATTCCGCAGAAGGACCTCCGAAGTAGCACAAGTGCTACCAACTGTCTCCCGCTCTCCTCCTCGCCAGAGATTTGTGGCATCGCATTACGTGTGGGTGTAACAGACAAACACGGCTCAGGGGAAGACTGTACGGCGAAGTCACAGTTAATTTATCACCGTCCTGAATGCGGCGACGCTTATTATGAACTGTGTGCGCCGACGGTCTATCAATAACATAGATAGGGTCGGTATTTGTTGGCAACGGAGGAAAATTACGCGCACTGCTACTGAAAGCTGTCTTCTGATCACTAGCAACGGGGGAAGAGGTAGTCTCAAGTCAGTTACATTAACGTATTCCACTATAACATTGGAAACTGTGCTTACCTGACCAGCGATCACGAAGATTGCCTCTTACTCACCATATTGAGCCAAAATTTCCTTGCCGGCCGCGGTGGCCGAGGGGACTGAGGCGCTCCAGTCACTGTCTGCACGGCCACTACGGTCGGGGGTTCGAATCCCCCCTCGAGCATGGATATTTGTGCCGTCCTTAGTATTAGTTAGTTCATAAGTAGTTTGTAAGGTTAGGGACTGATGACCCCATAGTTAAGTCCTATAAGTTATACAAACATTTGAACATTTTGAAAATTTCCTTAAAATAAATATCTTCGACTTACGGAGGATGACTGTTTATTCTAATATTGGTATAATCAAGCACAATATTAACCGTACTATCTCCATGCCTGAAGGGACCATGATTACCGTGTTTTTATAGAAAATTGCTGACTTGTTCCACAGATTTTACGAAGAACACATAAATCCCGGTTTCAAAACAGGCAGCATACACTTAGACCGAGGTGACATGAAACTAACATGACATCAACTAACCAGTGACGGATTTCTAAAGAGCCGGACTGTACAAAATGTTCAAATGTTTGTAGAACTTATGTGACTTAACTACAGGGTCATCAGTCCCTAAGCTTACAAACTACTTATGAACTAGCTAAGACTAAGGACAGCACAAATATTCATGCCCCAGGGGGGATTCGAACCCCCGACCGTAGTGGCCGTGCAGACCGTGACTGACGCGCCTCAGTCCCCTCGGCCACTGCGGCCGGCCCGGACTGTACATTACGCGTTGAGTTATGAAAAACTCAGAATACCTTTACATTGGGCAATCCTCGACAACATAACAAAACGGATGCGGACTTAGTCGCTGTCGGATACACCAACGGAGGGCGAGACGAGACAATGACATCACATCTCGATTTCAAAAAGTCATTAGACGTGGTGCCTCACTGCAGACTGCTAACGAATATTCGAGCACATGGAAAAGGTTCACAAATTTGTGACAGGCTGGAAGACATCCTAAGTAATAGAACGCAGTACGTTGTTCTCGACGGCGAGTGTTCATCAAAGACGAGTGTATCATCAGGCGTGCCTCAGGGCAGTGTGATTTTCTATCTCTATAAATGATCTGATGGACAGAGTAACTTGTTATTTTCGGCTGTTTGCTGATGATGCTGTGTTGTCGTCTTTAATTGACTTTAATAGCATACAGGATGTCTTAGACAAAATTTCTAATTGGTGCGAGCTGTAAATGTAGAAAAATGTAAGATGATGCACATGAGTAGGAAACAGAATCCCATGTTCGAATACAGCATGCGTCGTGATGCAGTCGTTCAAATATCTAGGCGTAACATTGCAGAGCAATGTGAAATGGAACGAACATTTAAGGACAGTTCTTAGTAAGTTGTTAGAAAGCCAACTGTTAGTAGACAACTATCGTTAGTTGTGAGTAAGGCGGGAAGCCGACACTTTTTTTTCAGAATTTTGGAAAGATGTACATTATCCGCAAAAAGGCTTGTACGAGCACATCTTGAGTATTGCTTTTTTGTGACCCGCAGCTGATCAGTTTAAAGGAAGACATTGAAGCAGTTCATAGGCGAGGTTTGTTACTGGTAGGTTTTACCAATGCGCGAGTGTCACGTAAATGCTCCGGGAACACAAATTGGAATCGCTGGCGGATAGACGACGTACTTTTCGAGAAATTATGTGCAGGAAATTTAGAGGGCTTGAATATGAAACTAAATGCCGCATATTTACATTTCGCGTAGAGAAAATAGAGCTCGTATAGAGGCGTACAGACATACTTCTTTCCTTCGTTTTAATTGGGAGTAAAATAGGAAAGGAAATGCCTAGTAGTGGATTGCGGAATATATATGCAGATCTAGAAAGCACGCCACTGACGTTAGGAAATCCCAAGCACTTGCGACGGAGGGCACGAGTAAATAACAACCTGTTCGCTCGGCGCACAAGGTGGAACTCGACCACTGGGAACACAGCAGTCACCACACCTGGGATGACTATTCGGAATATTTTTTCCAATCGTGAGCCGAAAGGTGTCCTAGTTTTCAATACAGTGATTTACAACAGATAAATGCGATGTATATGTTACTAGTTGCAGATTGATAACGGCCTGGTATATTCAAACATTTTGTGATTATGTGGCGGTGTACGAACTCTGTGTACATTCTTTCTAGCTTTGTGGGGCCCGATTTTAACAGACGATACGTTTATTTTTGCACAGTGTATGTGTAATCTTTCTCATCGTTTCCTCCCGTAAGTGATATGTGTTCCACGTGGTTGGTTCTTAGAACAAAGCCTTCAGCTACCACTATTGTTTGTTCCATGCCCATCAGGCAAGCACCTATGCGGGTATCCTTCTGATTTCCCCAATTATACCCTTTTGTTATTCTGAACATTTCTATGGGTTCCATGCCGTAGTTAGTTTTCTTTATTTTTCGGAAATTGAATTTATACATTTTTATCGGTTTTCGGAACCACGTAGGTCTGAACTCCGACTTCAGGGGTTTGCAGTTAGTCACCTGAATTCACGCCACTTCTCATAAAACCAGTGCCTAGATAGTTTACTCTTAGGTTGCAACTTAAGAGTCCACTATAATTTTATATAATGAGTCCCATTTTTAACCACTTCACCATCAGTGGAGTGCGATCATGTAACGTAGCCGTGTGTCGCCGCTAGCGTGTTTGCTCGCTGTCTAATCTAAATGCAACTAAACTTTTCTATACTCAGGCACCGTCTCAAATCAGGCACGACAGACCAGAGACATCTTCGTAGTTTTATTGTATATTGTGTTGTGTGGTACCTCCAGGTTTGCTGAATTTCGCCTACGATATCGGAGCCTGCTTCTGCAAAGTTTCAGCACGCTGATTTGGTGAGTTTCGCGGTTGCATTGCGTTTGTGTGAGCGAGTGAGTGTTGTTTGTAAATCCTACCCCCCCCCCCCTCCCAGTAGCAATAAGTTCTCTGTATTGTTGTTGTTATGGTCTTCAGTCCGAAGACTTGTTTGATGCAGCTCTCCACCCTACTCTATCCTGAGCAAGCCTTTTCATCTCCTCATAAGAACGGCAACCCACATCCATTTGAATCTGCTTACTATACGCGTCTCTTGGTCTCCCTCTGCGATTTTTACCCCACACACTTCCCTCCAATAATAAATTTACGATTCCACGATGTCTAAGAATGTGTCCTACCAAGCGATCCCTTTTAGTCAAGGTATGCCAAAAATTCCTTTTTTCGCCAGTTCTGTTCTAATCTTCAGCATTCTTCTGTAGCACCACATTTCAAAAGCCTCTATTCTCTTCCTGTCCGCTCTGCTTATCGTCCATGTTTCACTCCGGTAGAAGGCAACACTCCACACATGTGCCTTAAGGAAAGAATTCCTTACACATAAATTAATATTCGATGTTAGCAAATTTCTCTTTTTCAAAAATGCTTTTCTTCCCATTGCCATTCTGCATTTTATATCCTCTGTACTGCGACCATCGCATGTTATTTTACTACCCAAGTAACAAAACTCATCTACCACCTTAATTGTTTCGTTACCTAATCTAATTCCTTCAGCATCGCCTGATTTCCTAAGACCGCATTCCATTATTTTTGTTTTGCTCTTGAATATTCATTTGATACGCTCTCTTCAACACACTGTCCATTCCATTCAACTGCTCTTCCAGGTCCTTTGCTATCTCTGACAGAATTACAATGTCATCAGCAAAACGCAATGTTTTTATTTCTTCCCCCTGAACTTTAATTCCTATTCCAACTTTTTCCTTGCTTTCCTTCACCGCCTGCTCGATGTACAAATTGAATAACATCGGAGAAAGGCTACAACCCTGTCTTACTCCCTTCCAAACTGATGCTTCCCTTTCATGCCCTTCGAGTCTAATAACTACGGTCTGGCTTTTGTACAAGTTGTAAATAACTCTCCTTTCCCTGTATTTTACCCCTGCTGACTTCAGAATTTGAAAGAGTGTATACCAGTCAACATTGTCAAATGCTTTCTCCAAATCTACAAAAGCTAAAAATGTAGGTTTGCCTTTCCTTAATCTATCTTCTAAGATAAGACGTAAAGTGAGTATTGCCTCTCGGGTTCCTACGTTCCTCCTGAATCCAAACTGATCTTCCCCGAGGTCAGCTTCTACCAGCTTTTCCATTCTCCTATAGATAATTCGTGTTAAAATTTTGTAACCATGACTTATCAAACTGATGGTTCAGTAATTTTCACACCTGACTGCGCCTGATTTCTTTGGAATGGGGATTATTACATTTTTCTTAAAGTCTGAGGGTATTTAGCCTACCTCATACATCCTACAAACCAGTTCAAATAGTCTTGTCATGGCTGGCTCTCCCAGAGGCTTTAGTAGCTCTGAGGGTATGACATCTACTCCTGGGGCCTTGTTCCGACCTAGGTCTTTCAAGGCTCTGTTAAATTCATCTCTCAGTATAGTGTCTCCTATTTCATCTTGATCTACTTCCTCTTCCCGTCCTAGAACATCGTCGCTAAGTTAATTTCCTTTGTAGAGCTGCTCTATGTACTCTTTCCACCTTTCAGCTTTCTCTTTGCTGAGAACTGGTTTCCCATCTGATGTCTTGATATTCGTAGAGTTGCTTTTCTTGTCCCCAAATGTCTCTTTTATTTTCCTGTAGACGGTATTTACTTTTCCCCTTGTTATACATTCTACTACAGATTTGCATTTGTCTTCTAGTCACTCCTGCTTAGCCAGTTTGCACTTCCTGTCAATCTCATTTCTTAGTCTTCTACTCCATTTTGCCTGTTTCATTTACTGCATTTTTATATTTTCTCCTTTCATCAATTAAATTTAGTATTTCCTGTGACATCCAAGGATTTTTTTGCAGGTCTTGCCTTTCTACCTATTTTGTCCTCTGCTGCCTTCACTATTTCATCTCTCAATGCTACCCATTCCTCTTCTACTGTTTTATTTCCCCCTGTTTCTGTCAATTGTTGCCTAAATCTCCCAGAACCACACTTTCCTTCAATTTATCTAAGTCCCATCAACTTATTTTCCTACCTTTCTGCAGTTTTTTCAGTTTCAGCCTACAGTTCATGACTAACAAGTTATGGTCAGAATCTATATCTGCCCCTGGGTAGGTCTTACAGTTTATAACCTGGTTCCGGAATCTATGTCTTACCATTATAAAATCTATCTGATATCTTCCGGTGTCTCCTGGTCTTTTCCACGTATACAACCTTCTTTTGTGATTCTTAAACCACGTGTTTGTTACGATTAAATCATGTTCCGTGCAAAATTCTACCAGGCGACTTCCTCTTTCATTCCTCCTGCCCAGTCCATATTCACCTACTATTTTTCCTTCTCTTCCTTTTCCTACAACCGAATTCCAGTCTCCCATCACAATTAAGTTTTCCTCTCCCTTAACTGTCTGAATAATTTCCTTTAGCTCTTCATATTTCTTCGATTTCGTCATCATCGGCAGAGCTAGTTGGCATATAAACCTGTACTACTGTTGTCGGTGTTGGCTTCGTATCTATCTTGACAATGATGATGCGATCACTGTGCTGGTCATAGTAGTTTACCCGCATTCCTATTTTCTTATTCATTATCAATCCTACCCCCAACTGATTTTGTATTTATAATCCTGTACTCACCTGACCAGAAATCCTGTTCATCCTGCCACCGAACTTCACTAATCCCCACTATATCTAACTTCAGCCTATCCATTTCCCTTTTAAAATTTTCTAATTTTCCTACTCGGTTAAGGGATCTAACATTTCACGCTCCGACCCGTAGAATGCCAGTATTGTGTTTCCTGATGATCACATCCTCCTGAGTAGTCCCCGCCCGGAGATCCGAATGGGGGACTATTTTACCTCCGGAATATTTTACCCGAGAGGATGCCATCATCACTATTTTCATACAGTAGAGCTGCATGTCCTCGGGAAAAGTAACGGCTGTAGTTTCCCCTTGCTTTCAGCCGTTCGCAGTAGCTGTGTGGCAAAGCCACATTAGCTGATATTACAAGGCCAGCTCAGTCAATCATCTAGATTGTTGCCCCTGTAACTACTGAAAAGGCTGCTGCCCCTCTTCAGGAACCACACGTTTGTCTGGCCTCTCCACAGATACCCCTCCGCTGTGGTCGCATCTGTGGAACGGCTATCTGCATCGTTGAGGCACGCAAGCCACCCCACCCCGGCAATGTCTGTGGTTCATGGGGGTTCTGTGTAATTAATGTTAAATTCAATGCTGGGCATCGTCAGTATTACCTCATGTAAGGAGGTGCATTTTTATTGTATTTACAAAATTGGTCCCCCAGTTTGCTTGCGTTCGATCTGAATAAACAAGTTAAGTTTCAATATAATTTTGACTTGCCTATAAATTGTAGTTTTCGAGCACCTTCCCCCTTTTATTTCATATTGTTCTTCACCAGTGCTGAGAAAAAGCTCAGATGAAATTTTTTATGTTTCAGTTCCGTTGCGCTATAAATGTTTTTCTTTAGCAACCTTTATGAAATGACTTAAATGCCTGTGTATAATTTCGTCTGAGCTGCTACGTATATTGGTCACTGTTTCGCTAACTTCCTGTTATGAGAGTAATTTGAACTAAGTCAGTTCTAAATTTGGGCCAGGGAACAAGGTTTTTTCAGCAGGGAGTAGCCGGTAGTTGACACGGACCTTTTGCTAATTTTACTGCTAAAATTAAGCTTTTTATAACAGTAAACTCTGATCTGGGTACTTCCTACCAAAATAGAGCATTCATTTCTACAGTGGCCTACTATTAATCTTTGAGTATGGGTTGCTCAGTAAAGCGATTAAGTTTATAGTTAAATGAATAAGAAAATTGGAAGAGCGCTGCCCACGGAATACAAGGTTCGGATTCGTGTACATATACGGCACTTATTATTAATCCGCCAGGAAATTTTATATCAGTGCATACTCCGCTAAAGAGTGAAAATATTACTCTACTTTATGCAGTGTCACACCCCATCGCGACCATAGCATTAGAATGTTGTTAAGAGGCAGAATTTTATCATGTTTCAAAATTTTTAGTAAATTCAAATTATATTAGCGTAATTCAGAGTAATAGTATCCAGGGAATACTTAGGACAAAACATGTCGAATATCAGAGGTCATTTGGCAGATTGCTATTATAAATAGCAGTTGAGTTACTCTCTCTCTATGTGCTCAGCTTTCTGTATGTGCTTAGCTCTCTACGTGTTTAGCTCTCTATGTCACTAGATTTCACTACGTGCTTAGCACTCAGTGGGACTAGCTCTGAGTACTTACGCTGCTTCATTCCAAGATAGGGGAAATATATCGTGATCTACATCTACATCTACATACATACTCCGCAATTCACCGTAAGGTGCGTGGCGGAGGGTACACTGTACCACTACTAGGCATTTCCTTTCCTATTCCACTCCCAAATTGAACGAGGAAAAAAAGAATGCCTATATGCCTCCGTACGAGCCCTAATTTCTCTTATCTTGTCTTTGTGACCTTTACGCGAAATGTAAGTAGGCGGCAGCAAGATCGTACTACACTCAGCTTCAAATTCCGGCCCTCTAAATTTACTTAACAGAAATTCACGAAAAGAACGTCGTCTTTCTTCCAGCGATCCCCAATTGAGTTGCCGGAGTATTTCCGTGACACTCGCACATTGGTCGAACCTACCGGTAACAAATCTAGCTGCTCGCCTCTGAACCGCCTCTATGTTTTCCTTCAAACCGATCTGCTGCGGGTCCCAAATACTTGAGCAATACTCAAGACGTGGTCGTACAAGCGTTTTATACGCGGTCTCCTTTACAGTTGAAGTACATCTTCCCAAAATTCTCCCAATAAACCGAAGTCGGCTGTCTGCCTTACTCACAACTGTCCTTACATGCTCGTTCCATTTCATATCGCTCTGCAATGTTACGCCTAGATATTTGAACGACGCGACCGCATCAAGAAGCTCACTACTGATGCTGTATTCGTACATTATAGGATTGTTTTTTCTACTCATGCGCATCACCTTACATTTTTCTACATTGAGAGCTAGCTGCCATTCTTCGCACCAACTAGAAATTTTGTCTAAGTCAACCTGTATGCTATTACAGTCAGTTACAGACGACACCCTCCCATACACCACAGCATCATCAGCAAACAGCCGCAAATTACAACTTACTCTGTCCATCAGATCATTTATATAGATAGAAAATAATAGCGGTCCTATCACACTCCCCTGGGGCACGCCTGACGATACACTCGTCTCTGATGAACACTCGCCGTCGAGAACAACGTACTGCGTTCTATTACTTAGGAAGTCTTCCAGCCGGTCAAAAATCTGTGAACCTATTCCATAAGCTCGTATCTTCGTTAGCAGTCTGCAGTGTGGCACCGTGTCGAACGCCTTTTTGAAGTCGAGAAAAACACAATCCGCCTGTTGCCCTTCGTCCATGGCTCGCAAGATGTCATGTGAGAAAAGGGCAAGCTGAGTTTCACATGAACGATGTTTCCTAAACCCGTGCTGATTCATGGAAAGAAGCTTTTCCGTTTCAAGGAAATTTACTATATTGGAACTTAGAATATGCTCCAAAATTCTACATGAAACCGATGTCAACGATATTGGCCTGTAATTGTATGGGTCAGTTCTCTTTCCTTTCTTATACACGGGAGTCACCTGCGCTTTTTTCAAATCACTAGGAACTTTGCGCTGAATTAAAGATTCGCTATAAATGCAAGCTAAGTAGGGGGCCAATGCCGCAGAATAGTCTTTGTAAAACCGAACTGGTATTCCATCCGGACCAGCAGACTTTTTCGTATTTAGCTCTCTCAGCTGCTTCTCTACACCGGAAATACCTATTGCTATGTCCCCCATTTCGGAATTAGTACTTTGATCAAATGATGGTATATTTGTGCGATCCTCCTGCGTGAAAGATTTCTTAAAGGTTAAATTTAGAACTTCAGCTTTCCGTTTGCTTTCTTCTATTACTGCCCCGGAATGATCAACTAGTGACTGGACAGTGGGCTTTGACCCGCTTATCGATTTTACATAGGACCAGAATTTTTTCGGGTTCTCGGAAAGATCTTTTGCTAAGGTATGGCTGTGATAATTATTGTATGCTTCACGCATCGATCTTTTTATAGACGCACGAATCTCTACTAACTTTTGCCTGTCATCATTTGCGTGTTCTTTTTTGAATCGAGAGTGCAACAGCCTTTGCTTTCTCAGCAGCTTTCTAACATTATTATTATACCACGGTGGATCTTTTCCATCCTTAATCGTCTTTACTGGCACATATTTCTCTAACCCTTCATTAACAATGCATTTAAATTCAGTCCATAATTCCTCTACATCCATAGTCCCAGAATTAAACGATGCCCATTCATTTTCTAAGTGCGATCGTAACATTTGCTTGTCGGCTATTCCCAACAAAAACACGCTCCTAGCCTTCTTGACTGGTTTATGAACTTTGGTCACCATCGACGCTATGACGATATCATGATCACTAATTCCTGTCTCTACACAGACATCGTTAATAAGGTCAGGCCTGTTTGTGGCTATAATGTCTAGAATATTTCCATTGCGCGTGGGTTGCCGGTTTAACTGCTCAAGACAGTTTTCGGAGAATGTGTCCAAAAGTAGCTCGCAAGACTGCTTGTCTGTACCGCCTGAAATGTAACTAGCGAGGTCCCAATCTATACTCTTAAGGTTGAAGTCACCTCCGACTAATATTGCATGGCCCGGATACCTATGCACTACCTGGTGTAGACTTTCCTTGAATGATTCTAAAACTGATACAGCAGCACTGGGGGGGCCGGTAAAAACACCCAACTATTAACTTTACTTCTTTTAAACCTGTTATGCGTGCCCAGATAACTTCACAGTTACTTTCAACCTCGATCTCAGTAGAAACAATATCTTTGTCCACAGCGATAAACACTCCTCCTCCAGTTGTATCAGATCTATCTTTCCGATATACATTCCACGCTTCGCTAAATATTTCTGAACTTGCCACATCATCATTTAGCCAGCTTTCGGTGCCTAAAACTATCTGAGCGCAATAACTTCCATGCAGCGCTGCAAATTCGGGAACTTTGTTTCTAATACTTTGTAAGTTCGCGGCTAATATTTTTATGTTCGAATTTTTGTTCCGAACGTGGCCTGAATTCGCTGTTTGAATGCTGACAGGCGAGTGCTCATCAGAGTTAGTGCCTAGCCTAAAAAAAACCCATGTGCACTCCACAAGTACTCTGCTACCCGAGTAGCCGCTTCCTTAGTGTAGTGCACCCCTGATCTATCTAGGGGCACCCTACAATTCCCCACCCGATAACGCAGATCCAGAAATCTGCAGCCATGACTGTCACAGAGTCGGCGAAGCCTCTGGTTCAGACCCTCCACTCGACTCCAAACCAAAGGAAGGACCCCGATCAACCCTGGGAACAATGCTGCAAATCGACAGCTCTGCTTGCACCCCGCGTGCGAAGGCAGCAGCCTTCACCAATTCCGCCAGCCGCTCGTAGGACCTGAGGATGTCCTCAGAACCCAAGCGACAAGCGTCATTGGTGCCGACGTGAGCTACGACTTGCAGTCGACTGCACCCCGCACCCTCGATAGCCGCCGGCAAGGCCGCCTCCACATCTCGGATGAGGCCCCCCGGCAAACACACCGAGTGCACGTTGGAATTCCTTCCAGATCTGGACGCTATCTGCCTAAGGGGCTCCATCACGCGCCTGACATTGGAGCTCCCAATAACTAATAATCCCCTCCCCCCGTGCACCTGCTCGGACCCTGCTGAAGGAGTGGCCACACCTCCACTCACAGGACGAACGGGCGCGGACGGACGTCCAGCCTCCACATTGGCCTTCCGCCTCGAGCGACGCGAACGCCGTACAACCCGCCACTCCCCTTGCGGAGAAGGCGGCTCGACGACGTCCGGTACACCTGAAGGTGCCTCGGTAGCAAGGACAGAGAGCGAAGCGTGAGACACCTGAGGTGTCCCACTCGACGCACCAGACTCCCCACCATCGCTGCACCCCGAGACAGCAGCCTGACCGTAGACAACAGCACGATCAGCTGTTCGCGAACCGCGGCCAACTCCTCCTGCGTCCGCACACAGCAGGCACACATCCTATCCATCCTATCGATACAATTAACAGCAATTAACAACTTTAAAGAAGCCTAGTACTCTAATGAAGGCGGCTGGCTGCTGACTTTACTGTGGTCAGTGGTAACTACACTGTCGAATCAACAAAACTGAGTCCGGCAGCTTTAGCGCTGTTAACGCTGCAGCACTCGTGGCAGCTGGCACTGGACTGACTGATAACGAGCTTAGTAACGGTCTCTGACTTGTTTTGAAATACACCGGTCAAAGACGAAGACTAAACACAACGGTATTTATCAAATACGATAGAATAAACAATTAAAACAGTAGTACAAACGAAATCTGCAAGTACGCGGGAATAAACCTCTTAAAACAGTACTACCGAAAATGAAACTAGACTGGCAAATTAAATTTGACACAAATTAAATTCAGATACTTAGCGCTGTTAACGCCGCGACACTGGTGACAGCTGGCACTGGAAAGCGATCATTATCTTTGGACTTTGATCGGGATAGGCTAGAACGGAGAATTAGAAACTTCTGCCTCCCGTAATAAACTGATGAACATTCGTGAGAATGTAATTTGAACTTATTTGGCAAGTTTACTGCAATAACTTTTCAAAGACGTATCTTGAAGAATTCAAGTTCGTAATCAATGTTAGGATCCAGAGAGATTAATACAAACAAATTTTGACGAAAGTAATCACGAATTGTGAACTTATAAAGTGTGTACTGTGAAATTGTTGTGAGTGTAACTATTGATTTCAGAATACAGAGTCTATGAACCTTAAAAAAGCTTTAAAAAGTTATTCGAGTGTTTAGTGTCCTAATATTCTCCGAGCATATTCTAAAAGTGAAAAATATCTGTGCCGTTCCTAAGAAATTAATTAACGTGTGAAAGAATATATCTGACAGTTTTGGTCAGGAGAAACTTATCGTGAAACTTTCTAAAGAATAATTTCATAAAGGAAAAGCATCAAGCAAAAACAGTATCTTTGTGACGGGCGTCAAATTATCTGAACTACCGGGACTCAATTATTCAAATTTTCATTCTTTGGTTTATTAAACATCAGCCCCTGAGAAACGGATTTTCATGCTCAAACATTAGAAAAAGTCTTTAAATTGAACTGAAAACCTGAACCAATATTTATAGTGAAAAATTCAAGAAAGATATCGATTTTATTAACCCTTTGACAGTCGCTTATTTATCTGTGAGATACATGACCTAGTTTTTCTCTAATATTATCGCAATGAACAGTGATAAAGGTTGGCTGACCCACGACGTCTTGTGTCATACCTCTCTTATTGCTTCACAGGAGATTCAGCCTTATCCCGATACTGACAAGATCATAAGTGACTCAGACGTTAGCACGTGTAATTTCTGTATCTGTCAGGTACTGCGCGCCTATTCGGGCAACGCATTGTCGCCGCTAATAACAGCAGGCGTAGCATTGTTTGCAGCGTACTCAAGTTGGCAATTGTGTTGTTGCCTTCTAGGTGAAACAACGTTTCGTTGTAGCTACATGTACTCTCTTCCAAAATGAGTAAACGATATGATTTAGAAAATCCTAAGGTCTTTTCGACGATGAGGTATCAGTTGAAGATGGCCTTGTAGAAACTGATTCGGAACCGAAGATCTAATCGATATAATATCTGTAGACTCAGAATCAGATCATGAATTTGATGAAGAGAAAAATAATGAAGTGCAGCAAAGTGATGAATATTACTATTTTTGTGAGTAAAAAAGCCAAATAAAATGCTTTCGAAACTTCCTGGCAGATTAAAATTGTGTGCCGGAACCGGGACTCGAACCTGGGACCTTTGCCTTTCGCGGGCAAGCGCTCTATCACTGAGCTACCCCGACACGACTCACGATGCCGCCTCACAACTTTACTTCCGCCAGTACCTCGGCTCCTACTTTCCAAACTTTCTTAAAATACTTTCAGTTGTAATAATAATAAACTTTGCAGGCATCAACTCAAGAGTAATTTTCTTGGACAACAAGAATAAATACTCAGAGAGGCGCGACTACTTCTAAACTTTGACTCTACTGCAAGATCATCATTATGACTCTACCAGATGATATAAAGTCGATGCTGGGAAAGTACAAACCTCGAGGAAAAGAGCAAGAAAACGCTGAACTATCTTTGCACTCAGGAAATAAGAAAAGAAAAAGTTGCCAGACATGTTACAGGAAGACAAAAAAAACTTGCCTCAGCAAGTAGCCTATACATGTGAAAAACGCGGTACACATCTTTGTTTGCAAAAGCACGCAAAAATAATCTTTGAGCGATATGTTTCGGTAGAGAGCAATCCATACCAAGAAACATGCTCTGATTAGTTCAATAATTTATTTGTATCTATAATGAAGTCACTTTGTAAAAGAATTTCATGTACTTCTCCATTACAATATGTTAAATATTACTGTTAATTTGAAAGTGTAATGAGCCTAATGTTCACTTACGTATTTTCCAAATCTGTAATAATAAAGGAACCTGGGAAAAGAACCTGTAAACAAAGGCACAACCACAAAAATCCTCGCATGTATCCAGGAGATACATCGCGACTAATGGCATCATGAAAGTTGACGCGCTTGCTGGAGGGTTAACTGCGAAGAAGTACCAGGTATACCAAGTTAATTTTCATACTGAAGTGACAAATAGAATTTTGAACCTATACATCCAATACAACTGCGAAAATCAAAACGTACTCTACAACTTAAAACTCCCAAGCTAAAGCCAAATATATAAGCCAAGTCAACACAACTGTCGCCCCAGCAACCAAACCAAACCATGTCGCCTCCCATTCACAGCACGTAAAGGAGTATGTAATCCAATAATTCATAACCCTTTAACCTATTAACCAATAGTCAACACGGATTCAGAAAGTATCGCTCTTGCGAAACACAGCTTGCCCTTTATTCACATGAAGTGTTAAGTGCCAATGACAAGGGATCTCAAATCGATTCCATATTTCTGGATTTCAGGAAGGCTTTTGACACTGTACCCCACAAGCGGCTTCTAATGAAATTGCGTGCTTATGGAATATCTCCCCAATTGTGCGATTGGATTCACGATTTCCTATCAGAAAGGACACAATTCGTTGTAATTGACGATAAATCATCGAGTAAAACAGAAGTGATATCTGGCGTTCCACAGGGAAGCGTTATAGTTCCCCTACTCTTCCTCGCGTTTATAAACGATTTAGGAGACAATCTGGATAGCTCCCTTCGACTGTTCGCGGATGATGCTGTCGTTTATCGATTAGTGAAGTCAACAGAGGATCAAAAGCAACTGCAAAGCGGTTCAGACAAAATTTCTGCATGGTGCGAAAATTGGCAATTGACACTAAATAAAGACAAGTGTCAAGTAATACCACTAAAAGAACTTGAATTACGCGATAAATCAGTCGAACCTTAAGGTAGTAAATTGTGCCAAATACCTAGGAGTTACAATTACGAACAACTTAGACGGGAGAGAACATATAGAAAATATTGCGGGGAAGGCGAACGAATGATTACGTTTCATTGGCAGAACGCTTCGAAGATGCACCAGCTCCACCAAAGAGACTGCCGACATTATACTTGTGCCTCCTCTCCTGGAGTACTGTTGCCCATTGTGGGACCCTCACCAGGTGGGACTGACGGAAGACATTGAGAAGGTTCAGAGAAGTGCAGCTCGGTTTGTTCTATCACGTTTCCGGGGGGGGGGGGGGGGAGCGTCACGGAAATGTTGCATGAATTGGGGTGGAAATCATTAAAAGAAAGACGTTATTCATTGCGGCGTGATGTTTCCGAAGTTTCAGTCATCGACTTTTACTTCCTTCTGAATGTGAAAATATTTTGCTAGCACCCACCTACTTAGGGAGACATGACCATCCCAACAAAATAAGAGAAATCGGATCGAAAAGGGAACGATTTAGGTGTTCTTTCTTCCGGCGCGCTATTAGAGAATGGAACGGCAGAGAAAGGTTATGAAAGTGGTTAATAAACCCTCTGCCAGGCACATAAATGAGATTTGCAGAGTACTATGAATAGGGGATTTCCTCTCAGAGGAACACAGTTCGTAGAAGTTTCAGTCATCGACTTTTACTTCCTTCTGAATGTGAAAATATTTTGCTAGCACCCACCTACTTAGGGAGACCTGACCATCCCAATAAAATAAGAGAAATCAGATCGAAAAGGGAACGATTTAGGTGTTCTTCCCGTGCGCTATTAGAGAATGGAACGGTAGAGAAAGGTTATGAAAGTGATTAATGAACCCTCTGCCAGGCACTTAAATGAGATTTGCAGAGTACTATGAATAGGGGATTTCCTCTCAGAGGGACACAGTTCGTAGTAATCGATGGTAAGGCATGGACCAAAAAAGGGCGTACCACAGGGTAGTGTTATTGGTCCTCTGCTGTGCCTTATTTACATAAACGATTTAGGGGAAAATGTAAGTAGCCCTCTTAGGTTGTTTGCAGATGACACCGTCATTTACCGTCTAGTAAAATCATCTGAAGATCAAAACCAACTGCAGAACGATTTGAATAAGATATCTGTATGTTGTAAGAATTGGCAATTGACTCTAAATAATGAGAAGTGTGAAGTCGTCCACATGAGTACGAAAAGAAATCCGTTACACTTTGTTTACATGAAAAATCAATCAAATGTAAAGGCCGTAAACTCCACAAAATACCCAGGAATTACAATTACATCTGACTTAAATTGGAAAGAACACGTAGATAGTGTCGTGGGAAAGGCGAGCCAGAGACTGCGTTTTATTGGCAGAACCCTTAAAAGACGTAACAGAACTACTAAAGAAACTGCATACACTACGCTTGTCTGTCCTTTTATGGAATATTGCAGCACAGTGTGGGATCCTTATCAGGTGAGTTTGACGGAGGACATCGAAAGAGTCCAAAGAAGGGCAACTCATTTCGTATTGTCGCGATACACGGGAGACAGCGTTACGGAAATGATACAGGATCTGGGATGGGAATCATTATAACAACGACGCTTATCGCTGCGGCGTGGGCTGCTTACGAAACTACAATCGCCAACATTCTCGTCCGAATGCGAAAATATATTGTTGACTCCCACTTACGTAGGTAGCAATGATCATCAAAATAAAACACGAGAACTCACAGCCCGAACGGAGAGATTCAGGTGTTCTTTCTTCCCGCGCGCTATTCGAGAATGGAATGGGAGATAGAATAGTATAACGGTGGTTCGATGAACCCTCTGCCAGGCACTTAAATGTGATTTGCTGAGTATCCCATGTAGATGTAGATGTAGATGTCGCAAGCTAAAGCCTAACAGAAAACGAAGTCAACACTACTGTTGTCTCAAACACCAAACAAAACCATGTCGCCGTAAAGCAGAATGTAATCCAATAATTCATAACCCTTTAACCTACTAACCAATAGTCAACACGGATTCAGAAAATATCACTCTTTCGAAACACAGATTGCCCTTTATTCACATGAAGTGTTAAGTGCCATCGACAAGGGATCTCAAATCGATTCCATATTTCTGGATTTCCGGAAGTTTTTGACACAGTACCTCACAAGCGGCTTCTAATGAAATTGCGTGCTTATGGAATATCTCCCCAATTGTGCGATTGGATTCACGATTTCCTTTCAGAAAGGACACAGTTCGTCGTAATTGACAGTAAATCATCGAGTAAAACATAAGTGATATCTGGCGTTCCACAAGGAAGCGTTATAGGTCCTACTGTTCCTCGTGTTTATAAACGATTTAGGTGACAATCTGAATAACTCCCTTAGACTGTTCACAGATTTGCAGAGTATCCCATGTATATGTAGATGTAGAACCCTTCATTAAAATCAGGGTTGGAGTTTTAATCACGGCGTCTTTTGTCTCGGTGCCAAGAAGTACTCCCCGTCAAGTAGGCCCCAGCAGTACAAAGCCGGCGACCAGGCGGCTCAGCCAGTGTGGAGCGCGTTAATCGCGGGACGGCGGCGCCTCAGCCGTCACCCCGGCGACAATCGGCCCATCACCAGTGACGTCTCGCGGAGCGGGCCGCGCATGCGCAGTGGGCGCCACGCCGCCGTGAGCCGCGCCGGCAGCCAGCGACGCGCGAGTCGGCCGCCAGCCACCGCCCCCGCCGCACGCGCCTCGACCGCTACCATCGCTACCTGCCGCGGTCTCCGCTACCTGCCGCGCGTAGTCGCCAGTCCGGTCGCTGGCCGCGCGCCGTCGCCACGCGACGTCGACAGGTGGCCGCGGCGAGTGACCAGCCTAGGCACACCCGCTTCCGGACTTCAACACCCACCCGAGGTCACAGGTGGCTGTAATCGCTAGGCGCTACACACACTCAGTGGATTTCAAAACACTGAAATCTGTCTCCAAGCTTCCCAGGTCCCTACTGACGTGCTAAAGTCTTCGAGAGAACTATAGACAATCTGGAATAATCACACAAAGTGTATCTTCAAATTCTGATGTAGATTAGACCCTGCTCCCCTTAATTTGTGTAGCGTGTTGCGTGTATTTTACTGGAGAGAAATAACTGTAGCCTATTGGGATATTGAGACATCGGTGGAGCCTGCCGACAAGGCGATTTCGTGAAGAAGACGATGACGCCCTTCAACTAGTGCTACGCTCTGAGGCGGATCACATCAGAAACAAAAGAGGTGAGTTCGCTTGTGCAGCCGAAGGAAGAAAGCCGCATTGTTCCTTTTTTATGGATTGTACGTGTTACTTTACTCTCGTTCTTACTACTCATTTTTGCAGAAATTTCGTTATTAAATGCACGAATCGATGACGATATGGTTTCGCTATATTGGCTTTAGTAAAATATGTAACTTTAGAGGAAATTCATACTGTAAACCATCAGCTGTTTATTATTTATCGTACTTCTACCGGTTTCGGTTATAAACCATCCTCACGGAAGGGAACTGAACAGACTGATTAAACAGGTGCATTATATGCCTCCTTATGCATACTGGCATGCATGTCACACAATAAAAATAAATAAGACGTCACTCGGCGTCAAGTCTTGTTAAAAACATAAAAGCAGTGCCAGGCTGTGTGATGGTGAACGAAGGTTACTTTAGTCGGCGTTTGTTCTACTCATCATGGTGTTTCACTTAGTGTGTTTGCCTCTGTAACTTATAAAATAATAGGTGACGGGATATTTTAATGCGGTAGGTCAACACAAGAAATGTTACACCTTCTGCGGAGCTATGAACATGGTTTATTGTGTCATTTTCCAAAGAGTTATACCACAAAGATATAATTTTTTAAATGGAACAATAGTTTTTTCTATCGTGCATTGGATTTGTTGAAACCAGCTGCGTCCAAATCAATTTAAACTACATTCCTATCACTGTTAGTTTGGGAGATACAACCCTTCAAAGTTTAGGGGGCGGAGGCTACGCCAGCGTAGCTGACTGGCTGGTGGTCATGAGACAGTGGGCCTTGCCCCAGGGGATAGCCACTCGGCCAGTCAGTTACGCTATCGCAGCCTTCGCCCCAAGAACTTTGAAGGGTTGTAGCTCCCAAACTAACAGTGATAAGAATGTAGTTTAAATTGATTTGGACGCAGCTGGTTTAAACGAATCCAAAACACGACAGTAAAAACTATTGTTCCATTTAAAAAATTATATCTTTGCGGTGTAACTCTTTGGAAAATGATACAATAAACTATGTTCATAGCTCCGCAGAAAGTGTAACATTTCTTGTGTTGACCTACCGCATTAAAATTTCCCGTCACGTATTATATCTTGTCCGCCCAAAATATCTCTTGAACAATAGCAGCTATATTGGAAAACGACTTTCAATGTACGGCTGGGGCCCATGAATGTACATATTTGCAAACATTCTAAAACGAAAGCAAATTTGTTTTTTAACACAAACTCATTTTTTTTTTTTTATTTTATTTTTTTTTTTTAATGGACACCCTATATTTTTCCTTCAGCAATCTATAGCATGACAAATCACATAAACAATGGCGTTGATTGCATAGCAATATTCCTATTACATCCCGAGATATTGCGACGCGAAGTTGACGCTTGAAATACGCGAAACGCGCGGCTAGCGCACGTCCTGAGACTGAGGCGATAACCCCATGCTACTCAGGAGGGGCGCTAGCCGCGCGTTTCGCGTATTTCAAGCGTCAACTTCGCGTCGCAATATCTCGGGATGTAATTGGAATATTGCTATGCAATCAACGCCATTGTTTATGTGTTTTGTCATGCTATAGATTGCTGAAAGAAAAATATAGGGTGTCCATTAAAAAAAACCATGAGTTTGTGTTAAAAACAAATTTGCTTTCGTTTTAGAATGTTTCGAAATATGTACATTCATGGGCCCCAGCCATACATTGATACCGGTGAAAGTCGTTTTCCAATAGCTGTTATTGTTCCAGAGATATTCTGGGTGGACAAGATAGCTGGGACACCATGTAATACATATAATTAGCAATGACATAGTATTATGTGAACCTACTGGTCACCCTATTACTTAGTTATTACTAATACATGAGTCCTTATATACTACCCTACTAGCTACTTCTGCAGTGTTACAAGGTGTTCCAGACGGTGAAAAAAACCCACTGTTATGATCTTCTGGCCGGCTCCTCGAGATAAACCCGGTGAGTGCACCCCTGGCACTGGGTAGGCCTCTACTTGTTGTCACTGCAGCCACCCGCAAAAGTTAATCCCCAAAAATTTTTAATTTACTAGATAAAACTTACAAGCTAAACCTATTCTACGTCAGTCAAGTCCGGGTATTGCCACATCTTCCCCAGATCCCGGGGATGGCGGATCCTGTCATTTTACTGACGCTCTGTCCATCCCCCGGTGGCATGGCAGATGATCGGGTAATTTCGTCACATTTGGTTATTGTTATTGACGAAGTCGTCTAGTACCTTTCTTGAGATCTGATTAGCAAGTGTATCTAACATTCTGAATTTTTGCCAATAATGCAAGAATGAATGGCGACATAGGTTGGCTATAGTAACCTGAGTTTATTTATTCCGTTTACAGTCTCGCGGAAAACCTCGTAAATCTACGTGTGAGATATTTTTCACTGTATTTGGACGAGGTATTTGCAGTGGGAAATAATATAGTGCTTTGCGTACGCTGTCGGAATTTGGCTCGCAGCCTCATTCTGATGGTTTTATATTTACGTTAAGGTGCCTCCTACGTAGCTTTAACCAACTGGGAACCCATATACGTCAGTGGCTTGCTTATTCTCTCACTCCATATCACAGAGTATTTTCTTCCTCTAGGGTAGCGCCCTACAATCTACGACATATTTTTCTGTTTATATACGTGAAATAAGGCGAAGAATAAGTTGTACTGCTATTTGCATGCAATAACATAGCGAATCGACGGCAAAAATAAAATAAAAAATTAAATTGCTATTACACTGTCATCTCAACGGAAATTCGGTGTACGTCTGAAGGGTGTATGCGTTGTAGAATAGAATTTGTAATTTCAATTATTACATTTTTTTAGGTGTCGTATTGGTAAAATTATCAGCCTTTTGTGTGACTGGTTTCGTACTTGATCCATTCTTAAAGAATTGCCCTAAACCGAAATGCTACCTGGCAACATTTAATAATGTCAAGGATTTTTACAAATAAAATTAGTAATTTTAAAATGGATGACACCAGTAAACATCTGGAATGGTCTTTCGAAACGCCGCCACTTTTTCCTGCTTTCAGAAACCTGTTAGACTCAGGATATCTGCAAACCTGCTGACCGACTGACTCCGGCATATGAGTTCCTCCGGTTAGGTAATAACGATTAAATATAAAGCAGAAGTAATCAGCTATCTTGTAGATTTATCCTCAGCCGATGTTTTCCTCGTATGTGCAGCGCATAAGATGAATACTCTGAACTTAATAATTACTTTTTAGTTAAGTGAACACACATTTCAAATACTTTGCAGACAGAATTAAATATTTAGAAGGACTAGAATCTCCTTGGACTGTGCAATGATCGTCCTTTGTATTGTCATCTGACGTTAAGCTGTTAAGATGCTAGTGAAATATGTTACGGAAAACGACGAGGTGCACCTCATAAGAAGTGATATATGATATTTACGTCTAAGAATATCACAAAAATTTGAGTAGATTACCAATGTAAAAAATAAAAATTCTCTTCATATTCATTCCATAAGTTATCCTTCAGTATCGATCTGTATTTGATTGTGTTTTGTATTGCGGTTGTTCTAAGGCAGATGGCAAAAGGTGCACATCTTTCAAAGCGGAGTTCCCGCGTAGCGTGAACGTTTGTTTTCCCTGCGTACGGTATATGTGATAGGAAGAGGAAAAATTGAACCTTTAAATTACTCCGCGAAATCAAGAAGGAAAGTTACGTTGTACTGACAAAACGTACCGTTTGACTTATAACAGTTAAATACATATGTAAAAAATGTATCGTAAATGTGAAATAAAAAGAAATGTACCACTGCAACATTTTGTGACTTTTGATTATTAAGAGGAAATCGAGTAACGTGATGGATATTTCGTTATTTAACTCTCGCTGGCGAGGCCTGTAAATAAATAACTGGCGCAATCGCATGACTAGAACTCATTGCAATTAAATGAAGTACATGCCATTAACAAGAACGCAAACCTGTCCATTTCATGCACTTCACTTAAAATAGTTGTTTATTGATATTACATTGTAATAGCACAATAAATAATCTATCAGAACTAATTGAGTATGAAATTATCCACACATTGGTATACTAAAGGGGTCACACCAAACAATGGAGAAAAATTGTAAGCCGCGGTGGTGTAGCCGAGCGGCTTAGTTGTTAGCTGTAGCGTAGTGGGCAATGCGTTAGACTCTGACGCAGAAGGTCACTGGTTCGGAACTCGCCACTAAAAGCGTTTCAGACACTCTTATGACGGGCGCCGTGGCTCGGCGCGCCCGGTCTGGGGGCTTCACGCCCTCTGTAATAAAAAAGCTGAGCCAAAAATTCAACAAACAACCTCGAACAAAAACGATCAGCGTCCGCAACGAAGAGAACTACCCAGAGAACAAAAAAAAAAAAAAAAAAAAAAAAAAAAAAAAAAAAAAAAAAAAAAAAAAAAAAAAAAAAAAAGCGGTCTAAAGCGTCTCGCTGCGGAGCGCGCCGTTGCTCGCCGTGGAGGTTCGAGACCTCCCTGAGGCATGGGTGTGTGTGTGTGTGTGTTTGTCCGTAGGTTATTTTACCTAGGTTTAAGTAGTTTGTAAGCTACGGACTGATGACCACGCAGTTTGGTCCGATAAATTTACAAACATTTGGATTTTTGAAGAAGGTTTTTTTTTTTCAATTTATACTCAATACAATGCCGAAGAAAAATAGCCCCGTTAGACTTTTCCAATTCGCTCCGCATTTATTGTTGACAAAATACAAGATATGATTAAATTTACACATTAATAGCTCAAGCGGTTCTGAAGTACCATGTGCCGATCAGTGGTAGTAAATTTCCTTCAGATGAAAAACCTTCTTTCTATGAATCAGCAAGGGTTTAGGAAATGTCGTTCGTGTGCGACTCCGTTTGCCCTCTTCTCACACGACATCTTGCGAGCCATTAATGAGGGGCAACAGGCAGCTTGCGTTTTCCTCGATTTCCAAAAGGCATTTGGCGCGGTGCCGCACTGCAGACTGCTAGCGAAGATACGAGCATATGGAATAGGTTAACAGATTTGTGACTGGCCGGAAGACCTCCTTAGTAACAGTATGCAGTACGTTGATCTCGACGGCGAGTGTTCATTAGAGTGTGATAGGATCGCTATTATTTTCTATGTATATAAATGATCTGATGGACAGAGTAAGTTGTCATTTGCGGCTGTTTGCTGATGATGCCATGGTGTATGGGAGGGTGTCGTCTTTAACTGACTGTAATAGCATACAGGATGACTTCGACAAAATTTCTAGTTGGTGCGAAGGATGGCAGCTAGCTCTCACTGTAGAAAAATGTAAGGTGATGCGCATGAGTAGGAAAAAAAAAAACCATAATGTTCGAATACAGCATTAGGAGTGAGCTTCTTATACTGTCGCGTCGTTCAGATACCTAGGTGTGACATTGCAGAGCGATATGAAATGGAACAAACATGCACATATAATTGTAAGTGGTTATTTTTTTATTTATTTTTATAATTTTTTTATTTTTTATTTTTTTGTAGAATTTTGGGAAGATTTACTTCATCTGTAAAGGAGAAAAGGAGACCTCATATAAAACGCTCGTACAACCACGTCTTGAGTATTGTTCTCAAGTGTTTGGGACCCGCAGTAGAACACTTTAAAGGAGGACTTGAAAGCAGTTCAGAGGCGAGCAGCTACGTTTGTTACTGGTAGATACGACCAATGCGCGAGTATCACGGAAATGCTCCGGGAAAACAAATGAGAATCGTTGGAGGAAAGACGAAGTTATTTCCGAGAAATTCTGTTGAGAAAATATAGAGGAAAGCAATTTTAAGCTGACTGCAGGACGATCTTGTTGCCGCTTACTTATTTTTGCGTTAAGTTCACAACGACAAGAGAAATTAGGGCTCGCACAGAGGCATATAGACATTTTACCCTTTTCCGGTTTGGAAGTGAAATAGGAAAGGAAATGCCGTATGGTGATACAGTGTATCCTCTACCTCGCACTTTACGGTCGATTACGGAGTATATATGTAGATGCCGAACACCGTTATCAGTGCGTTGTGTAGTCTCTACGGACGGCGCTGCAGCCGCTGATTGCAGCATTCATTCTGTCATACAAAGGGCGGACACTTCCTTGGGATACATTGTTACACGCCTGTTCGACACACCGAGCGGAGTGACGAAGTGGTTACGCATTTGGGAGAACGGCAGTTGAAATCCACCTCCGACCATCCGGATTTATGTTTTCCGTGATTTCCGTCAGTCACTCCAGGCAAATATCGTTAAGGATCCTTTCAAACGGCACGGCCGATTTACATCCCCATCCCTACCCAAAACTCGGAGCGTTAGATTCGTCTCAACTGACCAAGATTGGAAAGTTGCACAAGTCACACCTATATTCAAGATAGGCAGGAGTAACCCATTAAACTACAGGCCTATTCATTGACGTCAATTTGCAGCAGGGTTTTGGAACATATCATGCATTCAAATATTATGAATTATCTCGAACAGAATGATCTATTGGCACTAGGTCAACACCGATTTAGAAAGTATCGTTCATGCGAAACAAAACTAGCTCTTTACTCACACGAAGTGATGGGTGCTATCGGCAAGGGTTCGCAAATTGCATCCGTATTTCTTGATTTCCAGAAGGCTTTAGACGCCATACATCAAAAACGGCTTTTAATCAAATTGCGTGGTTATGGTATATCGCCCCAAATTTGCGATTGGATAGGGGATGTCCTGTCACAGAGGATACAGTTCGTAGTAATCGATGGTAAGGCATCGACTAAAACAGAGGTGTTATCGGGCGTTCAACAGGAGTAGTGTTATTGGTCCTCTGCTGCTCCTTATTTACATAAACGATTTAGGGGAAAATGTAAGTAGCTCTCTTAGGTTGTTTGCAGATGACGCCGTCATTTACCGTCTAGTAAAATCATCTGAAGATCAAAACCAACTGCAGAACGATCTGAATAAAATATCAGTATGGTGTAAAAATTGGCAATTAACTCTAAATAATGAGAAGTGTGAAGTCGTCCACATGAGTACGAAAAGAAATCCGTTAAACTTTGTTTACAACATAAATCAATCAAATGTGAAGGCCGTAAACTCTACAAAATACCTAGGAATTACTATTACTACAGACTTAAAGTGGAAAGAACAGATAAAGTCGTGGGAAAGGCGAACCAGAGACTGCGTTTCATTGGCAGAACCCTTAAAACATTCAACAGAACTACAAAAGAAACTGCATACAGTATGCTTGTCCGTCCATTTTTGGAGTATTGCTGCTCAGTTTGGGATCCTTATCAGGTGGGTTTGACGGAGGACATCGAAAGAGTCCAAAGAAGGGCAGCTCGTTTCGTATTGTCACGATACCCGGGAGACAGCGTTACGGAAATGATACAGGAAGTGGGATGGTAACCATTACAACAACGGCACTTATCACTGCGGCGTGGGCTACTTAAGAAACTCCAGTCGCCAATATTCTCCTCCCATTGCGAAAATATATTGTTGACTCCTACTTACATAGGTAGAAATGATCATCAGAATAAAATACGAGAAATCAGAGCTCGAACGGAGAGATTCAGGAGTTCTTTCTTCCCGCGCGCTGTTCGAGAATGGAATGCGAGATAAATAGTATAATGGTGGTTCGATGAACCCTCTGACAGGCACTTAAATGTGACTTGCAGAGTATCCCATGTAGATGTAGTCCAAACTGCCGACTGGACGTTAAGCTCTCAGCTTCCTTCCTCCCTGTTCGACACGTTCACGTAATTCTGCAATGGCACGTGTCAGATGTCGTCCCTTCAGATCGCACACGTGTTCGCTTGGAAACAGGTCTGGAGATCGTGCAGGCCGGGCAAGGAACTGCACATTTTGCGGAGCACGTTGAGTTTCTCGTGCAGTGTGTGGGAGAGCATTGTCATGTCGTAACTACACATCACCTTGCTGTTACAAAAACGGGTCTTACAGCATTCTGTACGAACCGAACGCTGCTCAGCGCTCCTTCCGCAAACACAAAAAGTTCCACGAGAGTTGTAGCTTGTTCGTGAACGAACTAGTTCGGAAGAGCGATCCCACAGGCGAACTACGCAAACTAGTTCGCAGATCCCTCGCCTCTTAGTTCGTCCGCTCCTTTTCCGAAGACTGGCGGGGAACAGCGATAGGACGCGAGAGCGCGCAGAATCGCGTGATTCCCTTCTGCCAGTTACCTTCATTTCGAGCTGAGATGCAGCGCAGCTGTAGTTTCATAGTTCACTGCCACAAGAAATCTATTTTAAAAATAAAGTACTACGAGTACTCTGTATGCAAAGTAGTTGAATACCATTGTATCACCCATTCGTGTAAATAACGTTTATTTGCCTGAGTATCTGATGTCAAAGTGCCCAAAAATACGGGTGATATCAAACGCTTTGGCAACACTGATTTATTATATAAAAAAGAGCTCTTTTAAGCGGTAGCAAAAGCCAAAAAGAGCGGACCAACTAGGAGCAGCGGACCAACTAGGAGCAGCGGACCAACTAGGAGCAGCGGACGATCTAGGAGCAGCGGACGATTGTGCCAAACGTATTTCGCTTCACAGTTCGTTGGATTCATTTCCGAAGACCGACGGGCAATAGCGAGAGGCCGCGTCGCAGAATTAAAAATCACGTATTTGCCTTCTGCTGATGAGTCATTTAGAGGTGAGCGTCTGCCTGCTAGGTTACTTAGTTCAGTGCTACAAAATTTCTGTTTTGATGTGTTTTGCAGTCTGCAATATCTGACTAATAAATTCCATAATGCCAAGATATAGAGATCTATAAACTTACACGTGAAAAATTATCCACAAACTGTTTCTTTTGGTTTGCGTGATACCGTTAGCGGCTCAAGCAACAAGCGCATGAAGCAGCTAGGTGGGGGAACTTCTCCCTCCACCTGCACGCGCAGACCACACCGCTCAGCCGTCACTGGAAGCGGACGAACTAAAAGAGCGAACTAGTTCGCGGCAGAGCCGCAAACTAAAGTAAGCGCTCTCGATCGCGCCAACCACCATAACTTGCATACAAACAGAATGTGCTTTCATTGCTGAATATCATGAAAATGTTCAAATGTTTGTAATCCTATTTGACCAAACTACGTTGGCCATCAGTCCCTAGACTTTCAAACTACTGAAACTAAATATCAACAATAATACATTTCCGTGAGACAATAAGGAATTAAACATTAGGAGAGGTATTGAATTAAAATATGCGCTATGGCTGGTATTCGAACCTGGGACCTTCTACTTTCTAAGTAGGCGTATTAGTGCACTCAGCTAACACAGCGTTGCTACCGATACGACTACACGGACTGTCTTCAACCACGTCTCCCTTCACACCGCATACTTTAATTCTGCCCATGTTCCCTCTCCTTATGTTTAATACCTTTGGTATAAAGAGACAATATTGTGTCACAGAAATGTATTATTGTTATTTATATCACCTCGGCCTGAGGAACAAGGCGGGATTGTTCTTATTCGCATTCTTTGCTGGGGTGCTATTCCAATATAGGAGAGCCCTGGCAATTTGATACGCATTTCACAGGGAACATGAGGCAGAATTAAAGTATGTGGTGTGGAGGGAGACGTGCTTTATTCCAGTCCGTGTAGTCGCTTTGGCTGCAGCGCCATGTTAGGTGAGATGTCTAAAGCGCCTACCTAGTAAGTAGGAGGTCCCGGGTTCGAATCCTGGCCATAGTACAAATTTTAATTCAATGCATCTTGTTATGTTTAATACTTAAACTAAGTTAACCTAAGGACAACACACACATCCATGCCCTAGGGAGGATCCGAACCTCCGACGCGGGACACCGCTCTATAACTAACGTGGGTCTCCAGACCGCTCTGCTACTCCCTCGCGCCTGCTGATTATCGTCCGCTAATCAGAGTGGTTCACTGTCGGTGACAGCCTAATCGTGCGCGGCGGTGCTGTTACGTGAGTAGAAGAGAGGCTACACGTCAGACAAAGAGACCACATCCGTATCGGATTTTATAATTTCTTTTTATTTATGGTACGTGATGTTTTGGGTTCTCTAATTCCAAATGTTGTGTCACGTTTTGTTTACGTGTATGTAGACGAGCAGGACACCTCGTCGTCACCTAAAACGATGGTTATCTTAGCTGCGTGGAAAGACATGGAGATGACTTTCCAAAAACCAGCGTCGTAGCTCTTCACAAACTGAACAATCAAAGACAACCGTCATCAACTAATAGTGAAGGCAATACTGTAAAAAATATGTAACATACATTTTTTGTATTGAAACCATCATTATTAACGACATCTAACAAAATATACAAAATTACGAATAAACAAAAGAAACGAGCGTTTTTTCGTTAACATTACTAATAGATACAAAAATTGTCTAATTGTTCGAACAAAACGAAAAAAATATAAAAAAATTGTCACGGTAGGATTCGAAACATCGACCCTATGACTACAAGGCCAGAGTTTTTTATTTATTTATTTATTTATTTATTTATTTTTGAACAAAATATTGAAAAGTTTGTTAAGCTTATGGGACTTAACTGCGAGGTTATTAGTCCCTAAACTTACAATCTACTTGTGAACTAACTTGTGCTAAAGACAGTATAAAAATACACGCCCGGGGGGTATTCGAACCCCCGACGGGGAACGGCCTCGCGCATCGGAACATAGCACCTCAATGCGCTACGCCGTCCCGCCGTGGCGACAAACTCGTCTACATACACATAAACAGCACGTGTAATTATAGATCCCAAAATGTTTTATATAACTAAATTAGAAACCAACGAAGAAGAAATTTGTCTCACTGGGATTCGAACCACCTACTCTATGGTTGTGAGGCCAGAACGCTACCACCTGTTTATTTTATTTTATTTATTTTAATTGTCGTGGCCTAAGCCGTTGTCTTCAGCAGTTGGCACCTAACTACTATATCCCACATGAACTAAAGATCCCGCCTGCACGTGAGATACAAGTGGTTGAATGACTTGTCGTTAGGTGTACTTCCAAAACTTCAAAGTCAATTTTATCGAGAATTTTTTAGAGATTTAGCTGATTGTTATTTAAGACCTTAATTTCACGTACCATAAATATAGAGAAATTCTAAAATCCGATAACCATGTTGTCTCCTTGTTAGACAAATATACAATACGAGACAGTGTTCACTAGGTATACGCCGTACGCGCCAACCCCCTTGACTTGAGTGCAGACAGAATCTGCTTTCATCGCTGTAGATCATCGTCCTCCAATCCACCTTCCAAGTGATTCTCAGTCGGCGCCAGTCTACCTATGCTCGTCGATGCTCTGGTAGACGGGTTAGAGGTTTGAGTGCCCAGAGTCCCATAGCTAAAGGGTGGGCAACAGTTCAAGTTGGCATTTCTAAGTTCGCAAATCCACTTATTTTACGATGTGGTTTGTGTACGATCTACCACAGATGCCCTTACAATACTACAATCTCGAAGGACGACATACTGCGATGAAGCTTAGAACCTCGTCTACGCAGCGAGAATGCTCCTATGCCCCTTCCTTCACGAAAGAAGACGAAGCAAATACTTCAGAACTCGTATCAAGAACAGCTACCAGCATGCGTAATTTTGACGTTGATGCCCCTGGTATATTAAACCAACTTAAATCATATAACAAAAGTAATTCTCCCGGTCCTTTTTGTGTACCAATTAGTTTCCTTTCAGAGTCGATACCCACAGAGCCGGCCGCGGTGGCCGGGGGGCTAAGGCGCTCCAGTCACGTTCTGCACGGCCACTACGGTCGGGGGTTCGAATCCCCCCTCGGGCATGGATATTTGTGCCGTCCTAGTTCGTAAGTAGTTCATAAGTAGTTTGTAAGTTTAGGGACTGATGACTCCGTAGTTAAGTCCCATAGACTTTACAAACATTTGAATATTTTTGATACCCACATACCTAGTTATCATATAGAACCGGACGCTCAGCGAACGTTATTTACCCAAAGACCCGAAAGTTGCACAGTTTACGCCTATAACCAAGAAAGGCAGTAGGAATGATCCTATAAATTACAGGCCTATATCAATGACGTCTGTTTGCAGCAGGATTTTAGAACATATACTTTCCTAAAATATTTTCAACTACCTCGACGAGAACGATGTCGTTTGTTAAGCTTATGGGAGTTAACTGCGAGGGTCATCAGTCCCTAAACGTACAAACTACTTACAAACTACCTTTTACCAAAGACAGCACAAACGTCCATGCCCGAGGGGGATGCGAACCCCCGACGGGGAACGACCGCGCGCATCGGAGCATAGCGCCTCAATCCACGTGGCCGCTCCAGCACGGAGAAGAGAACGACCTATTGACCCATAGTCAACATGGATTCAGAAAGTATCGTTCTTGTGAGGTACAACTAGCTCCTTATTCACATCATGTGATGAGTGCTATCGACAACGAATGTCAAATACATACCTTTTTCAAGATTTCCGGATGTCTTTAGACAATGTACCTCAAAAGCGTTTTCTAATCAAACTGAGTGCTTATGGAATATCGCCACAGTTGTGCGATTGGATTCGTTATTTCCTGTCAGAAAGGACACAGTACGTTGTAATTGAAAGTAAACCATCGAGTAGAACAGAAGTGATATCTGGCGTTCCCCAAGGAAGTGTTGTGGGGCCGCTACAGTTCCTTATTATGTAAACGGTGTAGGACACTATTTGAGTAGCTCCGTAAGAATGTTCACCGATGATGCTGTCACTTATCGGTTAGTAAAATCACTAGAAGATCAAAAGCAACTGGAAAATAATTTCGATGAAATATCTGCAATGGCAATTGACCCTTAATAATGAGAATTGTGATGTCATCCATATGACCACGAAAAAACAAACCCGTTCAACTTAATTTACACGATAAATTAGTCAAAACTACAGGCTGTCAATTCTACTAAATGTCTAGGAGTAACAATTAATAGCAATATAAATTGGAAAAAAACTCACAGAAAATGTTGTAGGGAAAGCGAACCAAAGACTACAATTATTGGGAAAACACTTAGAAGATGCAACAGTTCTCAAAAAAAAAAAAAAAAAAAAAAAAAAAAAAAAAAAAAAAAAAAAAAAAAAAAAAAACTGCGTACACCACACTTGTGTTTCCTATTTTGGAGTATTGTTGTGCATTATAGGCTGTCCACCAAGTGGGACTGACAGACTTTTTAGAGAAAGTTCAGAGAAGGGCAGCTCGGTTTGTATCATCACAGTATAGGAGAGAGAGTGTCACGGAAATGATACACGACTTGGGTTGGAAATCATTAAAATAAAGGCGTTATTTGTTGCGAACATATTTTGTTAGCACCCACCTACATAGGAAGGCATGAGCATAAATAAAAAAAAAAGATGAGTCAGATGGTAAACGGAAAGGTTTAGGTATTCTTCTTTTCCGCAAGCTATTACAAAATGGAACTACAGAGAAGTTAGATCGATCCTCTGCCAGGCACTTCAATGTGACTTGCAGAGTATTTATGTGGGTGTAGACGTCGATGAAGCACGAGTGCAACTCCGTGGCATGACACCTGTTTGCTTCACACGATGATACCACACTGGCCGCGCTATAACTGTAAATATTCCGTATTCATGGGTACAGAGAAATGGCGCTCTGAAAGCTATGATACCATGCTGCTGTTGTAAGGCGACGTTGAAACTACGAGGGTGAGTCACTACATAAGTAGCAAACTGAGCCAGACACGCCACTACCGCGTTTGTTGTTGTTATGGTCTTCAGTCCGGAGACTGGTTTGATGCAGCTCTCCACCCTACTCTATGCTGAGCAAGCCTTTTCATCGCCTCATAAGAACGGCAACCCACATCCATTTGAATCTGCTTTCTATATGCGTATCTTGATCTCCCTCTGGGATTTTTACCTCACACACTTCCCTCCAATGTTAAATTTACGATTCCTCGATGTCTAAGAATGTGTCCTACCTACCAAGCGATCCCTTCGTTTAGTCAATGTATGCCAAAATTTCTTTTTCTCACCAATTCTGTCCAGTACCTCTTCATTAGTTACGTGATCCACCCACCTAATCTTCAGCATTCTTCTGTAGCGCCACATTTCAAAAGCCTCTATTCTCTTCCTGTCCGCACTGCTTATCGTTCATGTTTCAGTCCCATAAAAGGCAACACTCCACACAAATGCCTTCAGAAAAGACTTCCGTACAGTTAAATTAATATTCGATGTTAGCAAACTTCTCATTTTCAAAAACGCTTTTCTTCTACTTTGAAAAGACTCACTACATGCAGTTCAGAACATGTAAGAGATTTCCCACCAGCATATGCATAATGTATGAAGAAGAGCAGAAAGAAGAGGTTGACAGTATTAAATGCCTGGGATTACAGCTTGACAATAAATTTAGTTTGGAGGAGCACACCACAGAACTGCAGAAACAACTCAACAAATCTGTATTTTCAATACGAGTGTTATCAGACATAGGAGATCTAAAAATAACAATGCTTGCATACTTTGCTTACTTTCATTCCATAATGTCATATGGTATAATTTTTTGGGGTAACTCTTCAAGTCAGTCAAAAGTTTGCAGAGTCCAAAAGCGTGTAATACGTATTATTTGTGGAGTAAATTCACGGACGTCCTGTAGAAGTCGCTTCAAAGAACTGGGTATATTAACTACTGCCTCTCAGTATATTTATCCCTTAATGAAATTTGTCATAAATAATATATCCCTTTTCCCAACAAACAGCTCAGTTCATACATACAATACTAGGAATAAAAATTATCTACACAAGGACTTAAAAGCACTTACTTTAGTTCAAAAAGGGGTCCACTACTCAGGAACACACATTTTCAATAACTTACCATCAAGTATAAAAAATTTAGCTACAAATAAAGACCAGTTTAAGAAGACCTAAAAGACTTTCTAGTGGCCAACTCCTTCTACTCCATTAATTAATTTCTAAAGTGTCCCAGATGATGCATGTATCGGTACTCATACTATATTAGTATTATTATATTATCAAAAAAAAACTTAAAAAGTATGTATCTGTATTTATATTATTAGTATTATCTATTATTCAGCTTGTAAATTCGTTTCTTGACATGTTCCACATCCACGAGGATCTCCTCAACATGGATCTGCGGAACGAAAAACTAATCTAATCTAATCTCTAATCTTCCAATTGCCATTCTGAATTTCATATCATCTGTACTGCGACCGTCATATGTTATTTTACCACCCATCTAACAAAACTCATCTACCACCTTCATTGTTTCATTACCAAATCTAATTCCTTCAGCATCGCCTGATTTTCTAAGACTGCATTCCATTATCTTTATTTTGCTCTTGTTAACGTTTATTTTATACGCTCTCTTCAACACACTGTCCATTCCATTCAACTGCTCTTCCAGGTCCTTTGCTGTCTCTGACAGAGTTACGATGTCATCAACAAACGCAATAATTTTATTTCTTCACCCTGAAGTTTAATCCCTATTCCAAATTTTTCCTTCCTTTCCTTCACCGCCTGCTCAATGTACAAATTGAATAATATACGAGAAAGGCTACAACCCTGTCTTACTCCCTTCCCAACTAATGCTTCCCTTTCATGCACTTCTAGTCTAATAACTGCGGTCTGGCTTTTGTACGAGTTGTAAATAATTCTCCTTTCCCTGTATTTTACCCCTTGTGACTTCAGAATTTGAAAGAGTGTATTCCAGTCAATATTGTCAAAAACTTTTTCCAAATCTACAAAAGCTAAAAATATAGGTTTGCCTTTCCTTAAGCTATCTTCAAAGATAAGTTGTAAATTGAGTATTGCCTCCCGGGTTCCTACGTTTCTCCTGAATCTAAACTGATCTTCCCTGAGCTCAGTTTGTACTAGGTTTTCTATTCTGCTGTAAATAATTCGTGTTAATATTTTGCAAACCATGAATTATGAAACTGATGGTTCTATAATTTTCACACCTGTCTGCGCCTGATACTACTGCGGTTAAAAGCCTGAAAATTGCTTTACTTCTCAGGTGACTCCAGCTGTAAATTTAAACGCTCGTACCATCGTTCGAGAAGGCTTTAAAAGCCTGCAACTTGTAATTTTTGTGGCGGCGTTCGCATCTTATAAGTGACGCTCTTGAGCTGTAACTTAATTTCGTTCTTTAAATTGTTGCAGCCCACGAGAATGTGTCGTCGAGGTAGAGAAATAACCCTACACAGTACACAGCGCACAGTACTGGCATCTCTACCTTGGTTTCCGACTGATATCTCGAGTTGCAAAATACTAACACGAATTATTTACAGACGAGTGGAAAAACTTGTAGAATCAGACCTCAGGGAAGATCAGTTTGGATTTAAGAGAAATGTAGGAATACGCGAGGCAATACTCACATTACGACTAATCTTAGAAGATAGGCTAAGGAAGGGCAATCCTACGTTTTTGGCATTTGTAGATTTGGAGAAATCTTTTGACAATGTTGATTGAAATACAATATTTCAAATTTTGAAGTCAGAAGGGGTGAAATATAGGGAGCGAAAATTTATATTCAACTTATACAAAAACCAGACAGCGGTTATTAGAGCCGAAGGGCAAAAAAGGGACGCAGAGGTTGGGAAGGGAGTAAGACACGGTTGTAGCCTATCCCCAATGTTGTTCAATCTGTACACTGAGCAAGCAGTGAAGGTATGGAAGGAGAAATTTGGAGAGGGAATTAAATTTCAGGGAGAATAAATAAAAAGTTTGCGGTTTCCCGATGAGATAGTAATTTTGTCAGAGACTGAAAAAGGATCTGGAAGAGCAATTGAATGGAATGGACAGTGTCTTGAAAGGAAGATATAAGATGAAAATTAACAAGAGTAAAACGAAGGTAATATAATATAATGTCAGAAAATCAGGCGATGCTGAAGGAATTAGATTAGGTGATGAGACAATAAAAGTAGTAGATGAATTTTGTTATTTGGGTGGCAAGATAACTTCTGATAGTCGAAGTAAAGAAGATGTAAAATGAAGAATGGCTATAGGAAGAAAAGCGTTTGTAATCAAGCGAAACTTGTTAACATCTAATATCAATTTAAATGTTAGGAAGTCATTTCTGAAAGCATTTGTCTGGAGTGTAGCATTGTATAACAGTGAAAGGTGGACGATGAGTTCAGCCAAAGAGATTATAGTAGCTTTTGAAATGTGGTGCTACAGACGAATGATGAAGATTAGATGGGTATACCGCGTGACTAATGACGAGGTGCTTAACCGAATTGGGGAGAAAAGGAGTTTGTGGCATATCCTGACTAAGAGAAGGGATAGATTGTTAGGACACATTGTGAGACATCAAGGAATTGTCAACTTAGCATTAGAAGGAAATGTGTGGGGTAAAAATCGTACAAGGAGACCGAGGGACGAATACAGCAAGCAGATTCAAAAGGATGTAGGTTGCCGAACGTATTCTCAGATGAAGAGACTTGCACCGGACAGGGTAGCGTGGAGAGCTGCATCAAACCAGTCTGCGGACTGAAGACCACAACAACAACAACAACATCTCGACTCACCCTCTTATTATCAGCACGTTTACTGTCCTCCAGGTGGCATCTGCCGACATGGAGTGAAATTATACTTCGTCTTTCCAGGTGTACAAACGTTTTGTCCACCTGTGTCTGTTACTACTGCCTCCTTCGGCTGTCTGATGCTTAAATGATGAAGACGACCGGCATCACACGCACAGTACGTATGAGTCTCTACAATATCATCCTGACACTGACATTATTTGGAGTTTGTAATGTAAAGTGTCACTTTCCTGACGCAATTGCTGTCAGATTTTTCCCTGACTCAATATTTAATTGGGATTCTTCCTTCATCAACTTACCTGATTCCAGCTAGATGATGGGCGTGTAGTAAAATTTAAAGTCTTGTGATTAATTTTACTACATGGTCGTACATATGTATCCTACACAGTGGAGCTAAAGAAATTCGATATTAAAATAAATAAATAAATAAATAAATAAAAGATCGATGTAGTATGATATTCCCATTTGACGTTTACTGTTTACCAGAAACACTATAATCAAGTTCATACCTCTTCGTATTGATTAGGTATACGACTGTCATGTTCGCTCATTAGTTGGGCTTCTGTTATACTGTTTGCACCCTGGCCTTTATTATCGTCAATCTTCCCTTGTCATCACTGATGCATGAGACAGTACCAAGCTACATCTTCTTCCTGACTGCCTGTTTCGAGTTAATTTGTGTATAGTCACTGACAGCACCATCAATCCTACCTCTTTACATGACACTGAGGTTCGCAAGATTCTGTTTATATAATGACAAAGTTCAATCACAAAGTGCGAGAGGAGATGAAGATTTTTATCAATCTTCCTTTTAGAGCATTCATTGTATCGTGATTACATATACATATGTATTACTCGGTGAAATGTCTGTAGATGTTTCGACAGTCAGATACGGTAAACTTGAACGACGCCGAGGCTACTAACTGTGATTCTATTCATGACTGGCTCTAAGCAAGTACTCTCCAATCTGCAGCAGTGAAGGTTGACGTGGCAACTCTCTCTCTCTCTCTCTCTCTCTCTCTCTTTCTCTTTCTCTTTTTTTAATACAAATCTCGTTTGAGGTACATTTCAACTGCAACAGGAACTGTCCTATTTTACCGAATCTTATATGATCACCTCCTTATACGCTGAAATGATTCTGGAAACAACGACACGAAAAGAGTACAGATGACATGTAATTATAGTACGTTGTCGACGAATGATAAGTGTAATTTCCGTATAGCTTCGCTCCACTCTTATCTCACATATCACGACTACATGTCATGAAATATATAAGACATTCCCGCATATGAATAACGCATCTCATTAAAAAATAATGCAAGATATTAAATTCTCTGATAAATTTCAGTGTATTGCAATTTACATCACGTATATTGGTTGCAATTAAATTTATAGATCAGGTGTTGTCTTCATCTTTATGCACGAAAGCGTGTCTGCCGTTGCAGAGCCATGTGTAACTATTGTACTTGTTTCACTATTTTTATGTTTTGTTAAAAAGATTGATTATATAAGACCTCAAATGATCTAAGTATCTGTTCAAAATCAAATTTTTGCAGACCTAAGGGACCAAACTGGCAAGTTCATCGGTCCCTACATTTAAAAACTAACTTCTTCTTATCCTAAGAACAACGGACACACCATGCCTAAGGAGGAATCAAACCTCCGACGGAAGCGGGCGAGTTATCTGTAATAGGGCGCCCCAAACCGCGCGGTCATCGTCGGGCGGCGAGTATTACTTGTCGTGACGGTAATGAATGGCCAACAGTGTAAAGGAAGTCTTCATGAACAAACAGCATAATTCCGGAGCAGACAGAAAGTCTCCTAAATGTATTAGGAAAAGTTCTTAGAAAGAAAATAAAGAAAACGAAATACACTACGTCAACCAATTTGGATCCTTTGCAATAGGTGGAAAGTAACAAACAAAACTGTATAGTATGGTTGTATGTAACTGAGTAATAATAACACTATAACTCAACATGGAGTTGTTCGTGAAAAATTGTTTTCGTTGCTTGGAAGGTCTACGAAGAAGAAATCGCCCACAGCATTGTTGCAGTTGCTAGACAAAACTAAGACTAAAAAGTTTAAAATAACTTCCCTCGGTATAATACATTTGCAGAATTCCGTTCTTCAAAGGACAAACCTACTGTCATATCCAATGAATCAGCTCTTTACTTAAACTATTAGCTACAATATGTTGGGGTCTTGGTCTAGATTTTCATTGCTTGTACACGAGTAAATGTGTTCCAGTGAAGGAACAATCGTCGAGAATCGTGGTTTCAGCAGTTCCATGAACTTGTTCTAACGATTTGTTTATATTTTAAACATGACTGCGTCTCAGTAACGATTATAGGATAGCGAATTAATGATCAGCCAACAAGTTGCAATAATAGTTTTTTAATAAACTTGACCACGGTTTCCACGTATATAAACCCGTATTCTTCAGAAATACATGTATACCTATAGACAATGTGACATCATAAATTGCAAATTCATAATCTTTGTGTCAGAAATATGCATCATACCAAGCCTATTGTCTAAAACATTGTGAAATACAAATCGGAATAAAACTGGTACTTACTATACTTGCATATCACAGGAATTGGGCATCCCTATGATCTAGGGAATGTGGTTTAGACTGAAAAATGCGTCAGTGCATCCGCAGACATTCACACTTACTGATTTCAAGCAAGGACCGTACATACCAGGACCGGTGGCGCACGCACCGTGGAAGTTTCAATGGCTTAAGTAGCTATTGGCAGAATTTACATTAAATTTATAACGATGTCAATAAATGGAATATTTGGATAAAAAGATGGTAAGATGATTGAGGGAAGCTGTGGAAACAATTATTCATAGGTCAATTGTAAAAGTACGCTAACAAATACTGTCGAAATTCTTTGAGTAAACGAACAATGATAATAGAAAAGTGTAGTCTCAGGTGAATAAACTGGATTAGTACATGGCTTTCTCTACTAATAAGTGCTCTTTGTATTTTGTCTTCACGGCTCTGACTGTTTGGCCAATGTAGTAACACCGACAGTTATCACATATTAATTTATAGAATCCTGAATTTTTTTATAACTTATCACAGGAAAATGAAACAGCATTGGTGCTGTTTGATTATTAGCTATGGAATCTGGGACGTCAACTTTCCCTTTAGTACTTGTCAGCGGCTGCACTACTGAAATGGTTAGTTTATTAAATACGACAGAAAGTAAAATAAGTAAATATATTATCGTCACCTCGGTAGGGACCTCAACAAGTTAGTGTAGTGGAAAGAATACGCTAACGGAACTTCTACAGAAATAATCTCGGCCTTCGCCTGGTACTTAACAACGAAGAGAAGCAAGAAAAACAGGACAGATTGAAAGGCTGATACGGCAACAGCTATCGAAAAATGGGAGCAAATATGAAACTTCCTGCTAGATTAGGCTCTGGCTAAGCCATGTCTCCACCATATCCTTTCTTCCAGGAGTGCTGGTCTTGCAAGGTTCGCAGGAGAGCTTCTGTGAAGTTTGGAAAGTAGGAGGCGAGGTACTGGCGGAAGTAAAGTTGTGAGGCGGCTTCGTGAGTCCTGTCGGGATAGCACAGTCGGTAGTGCACTTGCCCGCGGAAAGTCGAAGGTCCCAGGTTTTAGTCCCAGTTCCGGCACACAATTTTAATCTGCCAGGAAGTTTCATATCAGGGCACACTACGCTACAGAGTGAAACTTTCATTCGGGTAGCAAATATGTTTCTACCACCACTGATGGGTGTGATGGTAGCCTCAGTAGTTTATTCAATGAGCCGTCTACGGAGCAAAATGTTCTATCTTACTCGTTCCATCGAGGGAAACAGCCAACTTCACAACGATCAGTCTTAGTGAGTTTATAAATACTTTTTTTTTTCTCTGAGCAACTATTGTTTCCTGTCCACTGAGATGAAATGAAACCTACGATACAACAATGTATCTGTTCGGCTGTGTGATCTGAAAAGATTTATCTCGGCGAACAGAAATTATTCCGAACGCTCAATAGAAATCGATGGATAGTTAACACAACAGTCTGACTTGATGGATGGCTTCCAGTGCTTAATTAAAATGTCATTAGTTTCACATAGGCGAAATTTGATATTTACATAGAATTTTTTTTTCTACTCTGAAACCTATTTTCAGCGTATGACAAGCTCTAGCGATAAAAGTTTGGATAAAAAATTTTCACAATTTTTTTATACATACAAAACAGATGAATCGACTCAAATTCGCTACACATTTTAAGATACGCTTGATATTTAAGGGTTTTCTTCTTCACTATTCCGATTGACTGCCAATGGCTAATAAATTTTATTGTGGTAAATACGAAACAGTTACCCTGAAAAAAATCAAATGTTTGTAAATCTATCGTACCAAACTGCGTGGTCATCAGTCCGTAGCTTCCAAACTACTTAAAATAAGGTAAACTAACCTAATGACACACACATACCCATGCCCTAGGGAGGACACGAACCTCCGACGGCGAGCAACCGCAGCAAGGCGCCTTAAACCGCTCGGCTACTCCACCGCGGCAGTTACTTGTAAAACGGGGTGATTTACTACAAACAATATTCTCTTACATTTTTTTTGTTTTTTTTTTTTTTTTTTTTTTTTTTTTTTGTTTATACGTTTCACATTCTTAAAATATTTGGAGAAAACGGTTAAGACGAGTTTGACTCATTGGTCTGTTACATTAGAGGAATAGCTTTCTTTCGAAGTCATCCTAATTCTATTTGTTGAAGTATTCTTAAACATCCATTATTTGATCTTAGAACGTTAATCAGGCCCACATGTACAGAAATTTCCACTATTTTAAGAGTATAATTATCCTTAAAACAAGTCAGTTACACTATTTCAGGCTGGTAACGAACACGACACCATGCGGTCAATTTAGTTCAACTGTCCGTAGTTTGCGAATGAGGAGTAACTTCGCACATCTTCAGTTGCGAATAATGTTCCTGTTATCGAATCCTAGTCTACGCTATTCGTTACAAGCTGTAAACTAAAGCTACGGAAAATATCGTTCCATTAAATATTTCCTGTGTTGTATGAAGTGTTAGAAATTTAAATGGTGTAACAAGCCTCAATTTGCTGAAATAAACGTAAATTCAGCACGAATTACATACTACCTGGTTCGGCCTTTTAGGATATGAGTTATTTTCCTTGACGAGCATTTAATGGGTTGGATCTGGTTGTCTGAATTTAAATTTTCATCTTTTAACAATACAAAGTTTTAAACTGCATATTTCATTTTCTTTAAATTTTGGTATAGTTGTAAATCAGTGACGTATCTGTAACATTTTACTGCCTTATTTTTATTTTCTAGACGCGGAGGAGCGGCCGAGAGCATTGAGGCGCTACGCTACGATGTGCGAAGCCGTTCCCCGTCGGGAGTTCGAATCCCCCCTCGGGCATATATGTTTGTGCCGTCTTTAGTATATGCTAGTTCATGAGTAGTTTGTAAGTTTATGGACTGATGACCCCGTAGTTAAGTCCTATAAGCTTTAAAAATATTTGAACTTTTTTTCTAAGTGTTGACATACGTAAGATATCGAATACTCTTATCAGCAAGAGAAAGCTTAGAACAACACTAGCTCATAAAATAAACAGTGATTCGTGCCATTTCAATGGAAAACATTGCATTCTACTGCAAGATACATTTCAATGGAACGAATCAAAGTAACAAGGTTCCAATAACATAGGAGAGAAATTATTCACAATTCAGTAACGTCAGTGTTAACATTATACGAGGCGCGTCCAGAAAGTAAGTTCCGTTTCAATTTATCTCCGATGCAGCGCTGCGACTGCAGTTCCGCACATGCGCTGTAGACGATGTGTATCAAGGAGAAGAACGTGCGCCATTTGGAGATCGCTGTCAGTTACGTACACTCTGTTGTGCTTGTTTGAAATGTCGGCGTTGATTGAAAATCCCGCCGCCAGTGAAATCAGGTCGGTGATTCGGTTTCTGAATGCGAGGAAAGTGAAACCAAGTGAAATTTACTGTCAAATTTGCGATGTTTACGGACCAAATGCGATTAGTGATTCGATGGTGAGAAGATGGTTCCGACAGTTTAATGGCGGGCGTAGTGATGAAGAACGAAGTGGGCGTCCATCTCTGGTTACAGAAGAACTGGTTCACGCGATTGATTACAAGATCCAGAAAAACCGTAGGTTTACAATTAGTATTCACCAATGACGACGAAGTGAAAGAAACTGTTTCCAACTGGTTGAAGACACAAGCGGCAGATTTCTATGAAGAAGGTATACAAAAAGCTGGTGCCACGCTATGAAAAATGACTGCAAAATTTCGGCAGTTATGTGGAAAAGTAGTTTAAGAGTTGTAGAATTTTGTGCCATAAAAATTTCTTCTGTATCTGTGTACAATTTCATTTTATTACCAAACGGAACTTACTTTCTGGACGCGACTCGTATTTTCAGACAACAGTGCCAAAACTTTATAATTACAAAACGCAAGAGACACTTAACGCTTTTCTACAACATGACAGTCCTCAAAGAAATGAGGGAATTCGGTGAATGGGTAAAGACAGGGACCCTATTTCATCATTAAACATCACTTTGTCGCAGTAGACCCTATGGTTGGCAAATCATCATCTGAGAGAGTAATTAAACCGGCCGCGGTGGCCGAGGGGACTGAGGCGCTCCAGTCACAGTCTGCACGGCCACTAATGTCGGGGGTTCTAATCCCCCCTCGGCCATGGATATTTTTGCCGTCCTTAGGTGTAAGTAGTTCATAAGTAGTTTGTAAGTTTAGGGACTGATGACCCCGTAGTTAAGTCCCATAAGCTATACAAACATTTGATTTTGAGAGTAATTAATGTGGCTTTTAATATTGCATTGCTCAAATACGCAACCGATAATAAGTGTAAAAACGTGGCCTTAGTGACGTGTGCACATTGTTGTCTTATATTTTGTTTTAACCAATTTATCGAAACAGTCATCGACAATTGGAAGAGTAGCGGAAGCAATATAAGGAGTGTAGGAGAAATGTGTTTTGCACCGCAGAGATTACTTGTAAGAAATGGTTTCTGGCGCTGTTGATTGAAAATATCATGATGCTCGGACGTCATTTACCTATAATTTCTCTCCAAATCACTGGTCGTCGAATACAACGGATTACGTGGATGTGATAGCGTCCAATGTACCAATGTGTATGTTCTTTAAAAAAAAAATGAACGAGTGTTATTATAAACATGATTCCTTGCTGTTCTGATTTCTGTTGGACAGTATCTAAAAGCTTACAGCTTTTGCCGTCGATATACCCATTACAAAATATTTTCCCAGCGACCCATATTGCACACGCCGCGAAGTTAACAGTTCTAAGTATTCTAGTGAAATCGATAATTCCATAGTACATAGGCGTGCATCAGTTATAGTAGAAATAATCACGTGACGGATTGGTTAGAATCCACGCACACTGCCTCGTTTCTACCGACTGAGGTAAATGTTTTCGTTAGCTTCGTCTAAGCGGAATTGTTAACGAATCTTTTCGTTATCAAAAGTCAGCAGTGATAAGGAAAGCTAATGACACAAATGAAGGAAGAGGAGGATAAGTTGATCGGAAAGTAGGTAGTATGGGCAGGTGGTCATTACAGCAAAACCATTCCAAGGTGTAGGTCCTATCACCCGTAAGAGAATTTCAGTTCATTTACCTGCTAATAAAGCCGACGTTATGAATTGCGTTTCAGGTGGCTGATTATTCAAGTTCATCGTCTATGAGCACATACTGCCATACAGATCTAATTAGCCGTGAATTAGCGTAATTGAGCAATTTAATTTTCAAAAGTCACATCTCTAACGCCATATGCTGTAAAGTCGCTGTATTTAAGGTGATTAAACTCTTTGACGCCTTATCCTTCTTTTACAAGGTGAGGCACCAAGCTACTTTCGAGATTCTTTCTACCTTAAATGAAAAAGTGAGACATGAGACCCTTCTCTTCGTCTCATTCAACGTCTTCTGCGAGCCATCATGTAGAGTAACATTTAGCAGGTGCCAGTATTCAAGGCACACGACATTGAGGCTATCAAGTTTTCGGAGATATCAGTGTACAGGACTTGATTTTTATCCTACGGATGATAGGAAAATTATACAACCCATCCCAGTGCTGCATAAATAAAATGGGTTGGAAGCGTTGTCAGGATGGAAGGCGGAGCGGTGAAGGCTTATGGGCGCCCTAGGAAAGGGTGGCTGATTGATAAATAAAAGATAGAATTCAAGTTAATATTTGGTATATTCTGAAATACGGGATACATGGCGGGACTCGCCCTGGGGTCGGATGCAATGAATGAATGCCAGTCTAAACGGATTAGAAAACGGAAAAGGTGAAGGTTACGGTAATGGTTATGGTAATGGTTACGGTTATGGTTCACACAGTTGGTGGATGATGCCGAACAGCCGCTAGGCGGGAGCTAGGCTGAGCCTCTGGAATGCGTCTGTTCTGTCCGAGAGCTCAAACTGAAGAGAGCCAAGGAACTGATTCTCGCACCTCGGAGACCTCCAGCAGTAGCTCACGTGATCAAACGTGGGTGTCTGCTATTGGCTCCACGGTAGCATGGAAACGTCAGTAGTTTCAGCACGGACGCCAGAAGGGTGGCGTGATTTTAGAATCAGCATTCAGTACTGGTTCTGGCCGGCTCTGTCCTGCAAGGTGGACAGGCTTGGTCACGTTGTCAAGGCGTATGTCACAGTGGAAAAACACTTGTACAACTTAGGCGAAGTTTTGAAATAAAAATTTTTAGAATTATTTCCCTAAACTATTTTAGACTGGCTGGTCATCCTGTACATCAGTGAGGAAATGAACTCAACTGACGGCTGTAAGAACTTTTCTCTGAAAAGTTATACTATTGTAAATAGTCTGTTGTGTGACACAAACAAGGTATTATGAGTGGTGATGCCCATAATTTATTGACGTATTTTAACCAACAAAGAGACTATAGTCTCTTTAACGCAGTACAGCTATTCAAGACTTCTAGTTTAATTCAAGTTACGCTCATAAAGGACAGCGTTTTGTACACCGTCAAGGCTACTTCGAATTTCTGAAGACCAGCGATATTGCTTTTTGAAAAATTTAAATCAAATAGTATCTCGCCACGAGAAGAAAGTTCCTTTATCACTTGAGTTATTCCTTAGTAATGTTGTAGCAGCAACAACATGAGTAATTTAAATGGAAACTAGGTTTCAGACATACAACAATACATTGTAGAACATGAGTGACAAATTCGCTTCAATCAGAGACTTTAACTTTTTCCGGCGTAACGAGTGTTCAAACAACTTACGGGTATGCTACCGGCTGACGTCGTCACAACCGCCGATATTTCGGCAGGAGAACACCCTGCCATTCTCAAGGCACAATCCCTTGAGAATGGCAGGGTGTTCTCCTGCCGAAATATCGGCGGTTGTCGAACGACGTCTGCCGGCAGCATACCCGTAAGTTGTTTGAACACTCGTTTCAATCAATTTGCAGGCCTAAACTAGACACATTTACTTGTTAATCAAATATTGGGAAAGGCTGCCCATCGCATAATTTCCGCCGGACAAGGACGGCTGCGCCATCTGAGATGCCATGTTACAAATGGCCCGACCGTCCCTGTCGAAGTTTCGAGTCCTCCCTCAGGCATCGGTATGTGTCCTTAGCATATGTTAGTTTAAGTTTTTTAAGCAGTTTTTAATTCTGGGCTCCCACGACCTCAGCAGTTTGGTCCCTTAGTTTTACAAACATGTGAATAACCATCGTATGCGATTCGAAGACATCAGTTCTCAACTCATAGCACTGAATCGAGTATATGTGCCAAGTTCCAAAATCGTCAATTAGGATAAAGGGCAAGAAAATGAATGCGATTAGATAAATTGAATGGTCTGTAAATGCAACAGAACCACGTGACTGACAAGAAGACAATGACTTCGAGCAGAATTGGTAGTTTTAATTAAAGTGCAATTTTCGCAGTCAATTTGCAAGATGAAAAGTATATTAGATGTTTCGTACCTGACATGTGTTTCACGTCATCTGGAGGGGTTTTTGAACGCTGTATGTTGAAATATCGCACTTTACATTACAGAACTGGCTGGATGCTGAATGTATCACGCATATGTCGTATTTCTGATCAGTATGTTCAATACGCATATGAGTACGGAAGTGTTATTGTACATTTTTTTTCAAATCTGCATGCTGCGCGAGCGCTTATTTGTGTGTCTGTGTGTGTGTGTGAGAGAGAGAGAGAGAGAGAGAGAGAGAGAGAGAGAGAGAGAGAAGTATGAGAGTCTAAGTGATGTTTTCAGAATGAAACTTTCACTCTGCAGCAGAGTGTGCGTTGATATGAAACTTCCTGGCAGATTAAAATTTTGTGCCGGAACCGTATCTCGAACCTGGGACCTTTGTCTTTCGCGGGCAAGCGCTCTACCGACTGAGCTATCCCGACACGACTCATGATGCCGCCTCATAACTGCACTTCCGCCAGTACCTCGCCTCCTACTTTCCAAACTTCACAGAAGCTCTCCTGCAAACACGCAAGACTAGCACTCCTGGAAGAAAGGATATGGTGGAGATAGGGCTTAGCCACAGCCTAAGGTTTTTTTTCCAGAATGAAACTTTCACTCTGCAGCGGAGTGTGCGCTGATATGAACTTTCCGGCAGATTAAATATGTGTGCCGGAACCGGGACTCGAACCTGGAACCTTTGCCTTTCGCGGTGAAGCGCTCTAACAACTTTTACGTAAGAAACTAACTTATCCCATTTGTAATGTACCTTATATCTGTATTTTTAAATGATATGCACAGCACTTGAGAATGGCCTAAGGCTGAAACCTGGTTGTGAAAATAAAAATAAAATTATCAGTCAACTGGCGTCAATTCTTTAAAAAATTTATATTACTGAGTCTCCAGACATGTACAAAATCATAAACTCTTAGTTTCATCACATCCCAGACAATTTCGATTAGTGGCAGGAGTGGTGACGAGGGCCAAAATCTGACGTCCTGTGACACCTAGAAGGTATGTGCAACGCAGTTGGTTGTGCATTGTCTTGTTGAAAATGACGTCTGAGTTTTCGTGCAAGCAGCGTATGGCTAAGGGTTGTCGATCATTGCCATGGACACGCGATTTATGGTTGTGCCTATTAGCATTAGACCATTAGACATTGAAACGGTGCTGTATGCCCTGTACGAATGCAGACATTTTCCATGCATAAATCCAACCGCAATGACGTCGTGTTGTATCGAGTAATACGATAGTAGGTAACTGCTAACCGTCGGGTGATTCGCGTGTCGTTACTTTCCCTGTCTCGATACCACAGTCACTGAAACTTCTGGCAGATTAAATTTGTGTGACGGATCCGGGATTATAACCTGGGAGTTTTGCTCCCTACCGACTGAGCTATCCCGGCACGCTTCACAACTTTACTTCTGCCAGTACCTCGCTTCCTAGTTTACAAATTTCACAGACGTTCTCCTGCGAAACTTGCAGGACTAGCACTCACGAAAGAAAGGATATGGCAGAGACATGCAGCCTGATGGATGGAATTTTCACTCTACAGCGGAGTGTGTGATGACGGAAGTAATGTAAGGACGGAACGTGAAGGATGCCGGGATTGTTCTGTCGGTAGAGCGCTTGACCGCGAAAGGCAGAGTTTCCACCTTCGAATCTCGGTTCCTTCACTGAGTTTTAATCTGCCAGGAAGTTTCATATCAGCGCATACTCCACTGCAGAGTGAAAATTTCAATCTGGAAACATCCCTTAGGCTGTGGCTAAGCCATGTCTCCACCATATCCTTTCTTCCAGGAGTGCTAGTCTTGCATGTTTCGCAGGAGAGCTTCTGTGAAGTTTAGAAAGTAGGATGCGAGGTACTGGCGGTAGTAAAGTTGTGAGGCGGCATCGTGAGCCGTGGCGGGATAGCTCAGTCGGTTGAGTGCTTATAAGCGAAAGGCAATGGTCCCATTCGAATACCGGTTCCGACACATGATTTTACTCTGCCAGGATGTTTCATAGCAGAGGACACTCCATTGAAGAGCGAAAATGTCATTCTGTTACAATAATTATTTGCCCACACATGTAATTACTGTGGTCGCTTCCTAGAGAACCTCATCAGAACGGCATGATTTGAATCGGTTCAGATAACCCGAGTTTCCGAGAGATAAAATGGTGAATACGTTTAAGCACTAAAGGCCTCTCTTCTCCGCTGTTAATTTATGGCACATTCGATGCTGACGCCTGAAGACAACGAGCCGCTGCCTATCCTATTGGCCGTGGAAGCAGCCAATTATCCAGACTAACGACCGGATTCCAGACAGCTGCATGTGGGAATCTACATCTACATCTACATAGATACTCTGCAAATCATATTCAAGTGCCTGGCAGTGGCAGTGGCATAAACCACTTTCATAATTTTTTCTACCGTTCCACTCTGTAATAGCGCGCGGGAATAACGAACTCCTAAATCGTTCCATTTTCGATCTGATTTCTCTTATTTTATTGGGATGATCATGTCTCCCGAACTAGGTGAGTGCTAGCAAAATCTTTTCACATACAGAAGTAAAAGTCGGTGATTGAAACTTCGCAAACAGATCACGCCGCAATGAATAACATCTTTCTTTTAATGATTTCCACCCCAATTCGTGCAACATTTCCGTGACGCTTGCCCCCCCCCTCCCCCCTGTAACGTGATAAAACAAAACGAGCTGCCTTTCTCTGAACCTAAATATCATCCGTCAGTCGCACCTGGTGAGGGTCCCACAATAGGCAACAGTATCCAGGAGAGGACGCACAAGTGTGATGTAGGCAGTCTCTTTGATGGAGCTGGTGCATCTTCGAAGCGTTCTGCCAATGAAACGTAAACTTTGGTTCGCCTTCCCCACAATATTTTCTGTGTGTTCACTCCAGTCTAAGTTATTCGTAATTGTAACTCCTATGTATTCAGTAGAATTTACCACCTTACGGTTTGACTGATTTGTTGCGTAAATAAAGTTCAGCGGATTTCTTTTAGTTGTAATGCGTATTACTTCACACTTTTCTTTATTTAGTGTCAATCTATATAAAAGATTCGGTGCGAAAATAATAAATGAGTCCGAAGTTCTCAACATGAGTACTAGAAGGAATTAGATAGACTTCGTTAATAGGAATGTCGACAGCGTGGTCATTAAAGACTGAGCTTACGCTCGGAATTTTTGGGTAAGGGTGTGGAAGGAAATCGTTCGTCCACTTTCAAAGGAACCATCCCGGCATTTGCCTGGAGTGATTTAGGGAGATCACGGAAAACCTAAATCTGAATGGTCGGATGTGGATTTGGACCACCATCCAGTGGTTGCGAGTCCAGTATGTTACCAATGCGCCACCTCGCTCGATGCTTCGTTAATAAGAAAATTCAGTCAAATCAGAAGGTTAGGACTGAAATTGGAAATAACACAATGAAAATGTTGTGGGGAAGGCAAACCAAAAACTGCGCTTTGTTGAAGAACAATTTGTAGATGCAAAATAAATCATAAATGAACGCCCAGAGACATATTTTGTCTTTATGTCAAAGATATATCAAATTTGTGCCACGGCTGGGATTCGAAACCAGGACCTCTCCTGTGAGAGCCTTTGCAACGATGATTCGTATGTATATTAGGGAACATGAAACAGAATTGAGGTTTCTGTTGTGGAGGGAGACGTGCCTTAAGACAATCCATGCAATCGTTGTATCGACTAAGTTATGGTGGCCTAATGGTTATACACTCCTGGCCATTAAAATTGCTACACCACGAAGATTACGTGCTACAGAAGCGAAATTTAACAGACAGTAAGAAGATGCTGTGATATGCAAATGATTAACAATTCAGAGCATTCATACAAGGTTGGCGCCGGTGGCGACTCCTTCAACGTGCTGACATGAGGAAAGTTTCCAACCGATTTCTTATACACAAACAGCAGTTGAGCGGCGTTGCCTGGGCCAACCGCGGTGGCAGAGGGGACTGAGGAGCTCCAGTCACTGTGTGCAAGGCCACTACGGTCGGGGGTTCGAATCCCCCTTGGACATGGATATTTGTGCTGTTATTAGTATTAGTTAGTTCATAAGTAGTTTGTAAGTTTAGGGACTGATGACCCCGTAGTTAAGTCCCATAAGCTATACAAACAGTTGAACAGTTGAACAGTTGAACAGTTGAACAACGTTGCCCAGTGAAACGTTGTTGTGATGCCTCGTGTAAGGAGGAGAAATGCGTAGCATCACGTTTCCGACTTTGATAAAGGTCGGATTGTAGCCTATCGCGACATTGCTGCTCGCGTTAGCAGAATATGGAATCGGTGGTGTCAGGAGGGCAGTACGGAACGTCGAGCTGGATTCAAACGGCCTCGTATCACTAACAGTCGAGATGACAGGCATCTTATCCGCATGGCTGTGACGGATCGTGCAGCCACGTCTCGATCCCTGAGTCAACAGATGGGGACGTTTGCAAGACAACAACCATCTGCACGAACAGTTCGACGACGTTTGCAGCAGCACGGAGTATCTGCTCGGAGACCATGGCTGCGGTTACCCTTCAAGCTGCATCACAGGAGCGCTTGCGATGGTGTACGCAACGACGAACCTGGGTGCACGAATGGCAAAAGGGTGATATTTTCGGATGAATCCAGGTTCTGTTTACAGCATCAAGATGGTCGCATCCGTGTTTGGCGACATCGCGTGGAAGCGATAATTCGTCATCGCCATACTGGCGTATCACCCGGCGTGATGGAATGGGGTGCCACTGGTTACACGTCTGGGTCACCTCTTGTTCGCATCGACGGCACTTTGAATTTGAGATGTGTTACGACCCGTGGATATACCCTCGGTTCGACCCTTGCGAAGCCCTACATTTCATCAGTATAATCCACGACCTGATGTTGCACGTTCTCTACGGGCCTTTCTGGATACGGAATTTGTTCCACTGCTGCCCTGACCAGCTAACTGAAAACGTCTGGTCAATGGTGGCCGAGCAACTGGCTCGTCACAATACGCCAGTCACTATTCTTGATGAACAGTTATCGTATTGAAGCTGCTTGGGCATCTGTACCTGTATACGCCATCTAAGCTCTGGCTCAATGCCCAGGTGGGTCAATGCGCAGGTTGATCTGAGTACTGAATTCTCAAGATCCATGTACGCAAATTGCGCTAAAATATAATCACATGTGAGTTCTAGTATAATATATTTGTCCAATGAATTCCCGTTTGTCATCTGCATTTCTTCTTGATGTAACAATTTTAATGGCCAGTAGTGTACAATGGTTATCAGTCCCTACAAATACACTTCAACTAAGTTATGGCAAGCGCGGCACACACACTCATGCCCAAGGGAGGACTAAACTCCGACGGGGAGCAGACGTCCCCTCCTCAGCATAGTGACTTAGAGTGCACAGCCACTCCCGTGAGGCTAGCACCTCGCTGATTCTAGAAAATGTAATTTACTGAAGGTGCATGGGCATCTGTACCTGTACACGCCTCCAAGCTGTGTTTGACTCAATGCCCGGGCATACCAAGGCTGTTATAGCGGCCAGAGGTACTGGGTACTGATTTTTCAGAATCTAGGCATCCAAACTGCGTGAAAATGTTATCACATGTCAGTTCTAGTATAATATATTTCTCGAATGAATACACGTTTATCATATACATTGCTTCTTGGTCTAGCAATTTAATGGCTAGTTGTGTATGTGGTAGTAAGCAAGTACTCTCGTGTTCGGATCCCGGCAGTGGCACACATTTTAATCCAATGCGTCTCCTTCAGATTTATAACTTTAATAAAAGGACTGCTTACACTCTTTTGCAGAATTGCTACTTCGTATTGGCTCCTTATTAGGTTGGATAGAATTGCATCTCCTTTTGTATCATTTCTATACCTGGGGAGAGGGGGAGAGTGTCATAGAAATGATGCAAGAGTTGGAATCACAAATATTGCTTTTTATGGTGCCTCGACATCTACTTACGAAATATAGATCACCAACTTTCTCCTCCAAATGCGAAAATATATTCCTGACTTCTAATTAGATATGAAGATAGGATCATCGAAGTACGATAGGTCAGATTTACGCGTTCTTTGTTTCCGAGTGCTGTTCACGATTGGAATGGTAGTTAAGTGACACGAAAGTGGATGATGAAACCTCTGCTAGACACTTCAGTGTGATTAGCAGAGTAACGATGTTGATGTAGATGTGGATCCCACTCGGCTTGCATAACGGTGAAGGTCAGTTGTTACATGCACCAAGCACGCGCGATGTAGCGGCGATTAAATTAGCTGTTATCGCGTTTCTCTCCGAACATGCTTTCAGCTATCGACACTCTAGTCACGTTACGTGTAAAGCAATCGCAATCGCTGCAATTACAGGAGCACTAGAGCAGAGGAGCTATCTCCAATTGAATTGCGCTTGAGTGCACGTTTGGAAGTAGTACGCTTACAGGGAAGAAATAGATGAATGTCTACCCGTTCGTTCTTTACGTAAATGGTATGATGCAATGATTAAGATGATACGCATCATCATGTAGCGCTTCAGATTCCTGTTAACATTCAAGTGTTTCGATCATTGTCTAAGTATAAGTTGCAGAAAAGCCGTGAGAGGTGCGAAAACATCGTCCACGACGAAGCAGGAGAAGAATATGTGTCAGCGGAATTAGCTAGAACATATTGCCGGCAGACTTACTTGAAGATCACAATTTTTCACGAATATATTCTATCTTCTCATCCTTCCTTTGACAACAATGTAAATCGAAGAAAACTCCGGGACACGAATCGAGAGATAGAGGACTGATGCACTTTGAAGAGCTACATGACGATGGTTTGCGACTCCGTCTCTTACGTTTTTTATGGAATTACCTGACAGCTTCAAAAACATATACGATCTTATCAAATTTTCCATTCCAGTGAGCATACGTCTGTAATAACACATGTCGCTTAGGGATGATGTATGCAATCTGAACGTGAATTAACTGTAGTGTCATATTGCGCGAGACGAGGAAATTTATGTTATTTAATGCCTAATGGATTTTACCCGTGGTTCGTTCGCGTTCATGTCCTTTCATTCGTGGCAAAGACCATGGGAAGTAAAATACTTTGGTAGCATAAGTAAAATACTTTGGTAGCATCATCAGGATAAAAGAAAACTTTCGAATTTTCCGATTTAAATATAAACCGTGCGTAGAATGACGAAATTAGAATAAATATGTTATTAAATGTGAAACGAAACTGTTTGTTGCATAGTGACTAAACCGCAGTCTGAAGAACCTGCACGTTATACAAAGAGTAAATAATGCAATATTCAAATGTAATCGAAATCGGTTCGGCAATATGAAGACGTTAAAGTCTTGTCTAAGCATTGTATTTATCATGTTGAATCGTATTACGTACAGTACAACATATCAAGCATTAAAATATTATAATAAATGTGATGAATTTCAAAATTCAAAGAAAAAATCTCTTTCCAAGGAGTCTTAAAGCGTCCCAGCTGTTCCATATTTCTAGTTGCAAACCTAAAATCAACAAGTACCTTAAATTTCACACTTTCTAAAGTAGCCTGTATTCTTTTTCAGCCATGACCATACCAAATTTCATCAAAAACGGTTAAGTGGTTTAGTCGTGAAAGCGCAACAGACAGTTTCATTCGCATTTATAATATTAGTATGGATTTTGTATGTCGGATGACATTACGTAATGTATATTGATTAGTGACATGATACAATGGTCATGTAACTTTACTTAACACAAAATAGAATGCTCTCTTACGACGTGACTCGATGTACTATGTGACAGGAAGCCGCGGATTAATTCATTTAACTCCATGTGATACATCACACATTATGATATACTGCACAATGCTGTACGAATGGGAACAATATATCTAGATCCGTGGTAGTGCAACATGATACCATGTGTCACAACAACACAAAGTCTTACGACGTGACTAGTGTCTCAAAAAGAGATGACATGTGTAGGATGACATGAGTTGCTACAAACCGCATTATGGTTTGCATGCCATTACATGGCGTCATGTGCCAAAAATTTAAGTGCAACTTCCCACACTGTAAAATTTTTCATTCATTTCATATGTGTCTAATATGATGTTACACGATAGGATATGAGGAGGGAAGGGAAGATTAGGGCGTAAACGACCTATCGACAGCTGGCCGTTAGAGACAGAGCTAAGGCTCGGAGTTTCGGGTAAAGATGTGCAAGGAAATCGGTCCATCCCTTTCAAAGGAACCATCCTGGCATTTGCCTGAAGTGATTAAGGTATGTCACGACTGGATATGATCTGATAAAACTTTCATGGCCTTCATGTGTAGCACAATGTGACATATAATGCACATATAGCGCGATATGTTGTGTGATACACGATTAACACGAAAAATGGTTAATAATAGCAATAAATAAGAAACGACGCTAGTCAAGATTTATTGACTGAAGTGTTTCCTATGTTACTAGATTAACTGCTTTACTTCTTTCACTCATCCCAGAAAATATTCACCATTGGTTGTGCAGTGATAGGGGCATTTTTCTTTATGGTTACCATCTTTCATTCTACTATACTTATGCAACAGTAGTTGATACGGAGTGCAAATTAGCAGGTCTTCCAGCTTTGTCAACGAAAAAGTAAATGAACGCCAAGGATAATTTTACTGTACTGCCTTAAAATTTGCTGCTATGAAAGATTCAAGAATTGAATGATAATTAAATGACGATATACTATTGACCATCGAGTCTTAGCCCGTGACAAATTCTACTCGACTTTGAACCATGATATACCGATACGAATAATGATAACGGGATAAGAAACAGCACATTGACGTGATATTTTTTATTTACCTGTTGCCAAAGTTTGAACCGATTCTACACGTTTTAGGTGCTTTAGAAACATCAGCACATTAAAGCGCCTTGCTGCGGTGTGTGTGCTTGCTTCCTGTCGAAGGTTCGAGTCCTCTCTTGGGATTGGGTGTATGTATGTGTGTGTGTGTGTGTGTCTGTGTGTTGTTCTTAGCGTAAGTTAGTTTAAGTAGTTTGTAAGGGTAGGGACATCAGCACTGCAGTTTGGTCACATAGCTTAACAAAGATTTTAATATTTTTGAACAGAAATATCCCATAAACATTTTAGGGCGTAAGAAACGAACGGTGAGCCTGAAAACAGTGTCGGCAGCTGAGAGCCAGTTTCTGTCCAATTAACATCATCATCATTAGAGACTGATTATGGCTTTCAGCGTTCAGTCTGGAGCATAGTACCTCTAATAAAATTCCTCCATGATCCCCTATTCAATGCTAACATAGATGCCTCGTCTGATGCTATGCCTTTTACTTCAAAATCATTCTGAACCGAATCTAAGTATTTTCTTCTTGGTCTAACTCGACTCCTCTTCCCCTCCGCTGCCGAGCTCATGAGTCTCTTGGGTAACCTTGCTTCTCCCATGCGTGTAACATGACCCCCACCATCTCAGCCTGTTCGCTCTAACTACTTCATCTGTGGTGTTTATTCCCAGTTTTCTTTGATTTCCTCATTATGGACACCCTCCTGCCATTGTTCCCATCTATTAATACCTGCAATCATTCTTGCTACTTTCATATCTCTAACCTCTACTTTGTGAATAAGGTAACTTCTATCCACGCAACTTTCACTCCCATACAACAAAGTTGGTCGAAAGATAGAGCGGTGCACTGCTAACGTAGACTTAGTACTTACTTCCTTCTTGCAGAAGAGAGTAGATCTTGGCTGAGCACTCACTGTATTAGCTTTCCTGCACCTCGATTCCAGTTCTTTCACTATGTTGCCATCCTGTGAGAAAATACATCCCAGGTACTTGAAACTGTCTACCTGTTCTAACGTTGTTCCTCCTATTTGGCACTCAATCTGTTTGAATCTCTTTCCCACAGACATTACTTTCGTTTTGGATATGCTGATTTTCATATTATAATCCTTGCACCTCTGATCGAGCTCTGAAATATTAGATTGCAACCGATTGAATCGGCCATTACAACTAAGTCATCCGCTAACAAATTTTACAAAAGTAATTGTTCCATTAGTACAATTTTCTGGTTGCCATTTTAGAGTCGTCTTTTATACGTTTCTTGTACAGTGTACCACTAAGCAGGCGAAACATAATCACTTTACAAATGAACTCTGAATCTAGCTAAGTCAAAACTTTCTGTCCCAAATAGAATCCATGCATCAAGACTCCTGTCCTCAAAATTTTCCTCCCACCCACGCACCATTCCTCCCCCCTCCTGTCCCCCCTCCCCCATCAATCCCGCTGCAAACTAGAGATTTTGTGGGCTTAACTACAAATATACTCGTTACACCCCTTACGTGTCGCGTAGACTATTACATGATTTACTGTCAAGAGGACCTTTTTCGCGTTTCTCGTGCCATGAGAGGAGTATTTTCAGTCTGGTTTCTCTTACATGTGCAATCTAAACCACAGGAGTCATTAATCAACGTATTCCATTGTCATCTGCCGTACTAGGGAGTGAAAGCAAATAGATGAATATTTGAATACTATTCTAAGTTTCAGAATGTATAACACAGAAGATGTTTTCCTCTTACAAGGGGAGGCCGCCAATTGCGAAATTCAGATTCGATTGATGCTACGCATAATGAAAGCTCATGGCCAGAGGTGTAATTTGGCAAAACACCAAGATACACTTCTCAGTCGTTGTCGAGAAAATTGACAATTAAAAAAACCCGTTGCGGTGAAATACTCTCTACGATCTCTACGATGAGTAAAATTGTACAGAGGCGTGGCGCAGCGGCAAGCGCTCGGGTTGGTAATCAGAAGGTCACCGGATCGAATTTCGCAGCATACGACTTTTTTATTATTTGTTTTTTTTTTTTTGTTTTTTTTTTTTTTTTTTTTTTGCAATTCAAATATATATATATATATATATATATATATATATATATATATATATATATATATATATATATATATATATATAAAGGATATTCCGAAACGAATACGTATAGTGTAAGTCAAAACTGACGAACGATAGAACAATTTTTAAAAATGTCAATCAGGTGTGTTTCCCAACAGATAATTAAAAAAAAAAAACAATAGTTCAATAGTTCTTGTAAAAACGCATCGTTCATCAGATGTGGTCGATGTCGTGCTGTTTTGAACTATTGTTTTTTTTTAATTATCTGTTGGGAAACACACCTGATTGACATTTTGAAAAATTGTTCTATCGTTCGTCAGTTTTGACTTACACTATACGTATTCGTTTCGGAATATCCTTTATATTTTTCCCGTTATCTAAACGTGGTAAGCATTATGAAAACAATTAATAACAATTGTGAAATACATCTTTGTTTGCGGAAAACATAATGATGTTCGAAGTCGCCAGTTGCATATAAGTTGTTTGAAAGTCGTTTGTTGTGGAAAAACTGGCGACTTCGAACATCAAATGTTATTAATTGTCTTGTATATATATATATATATATATATATATATATATATATATATATATATATATCTGAATAACAAAAAAAATGTTGCATGCCGCGAGATACAGTCCGGCGACCTTCGGATTACGAACCCGAGCGCTTACCGGTTAGTGAAGTCAACAGAGGATCAATATTACTTATCGTAGAGAGTATTTCACCGCAAAGGCTTTTTTTTAACTGTCGATTTTCTCGACAACGGCTGAGAAGTGCATCTTGGTGCTTTGCCAAGTTACACCTCTGGCCATGAGCTTTTATTATGCGCAGTATGAATCGAATCTGAATTTCACAATTGGCGGCCTCCCCTTGCTAGATATCAGCAGTGACCGCAGTGGAGTGGCCGTGCGCTCTAAGGCGCCTTGCTACGTAGTGCGCGTCTGCTCCCCGTCGGAACATCGAGACCACCTTCAGGCATGGGTGTGCGTTATTGACCATAGTCTAAGGGACTGCTGACCAGTGCAGTTTGGTCATATAGCTGTACATGCATTTCAACATTTTAACAAATGTTTAAATGTTTGTTAAGCTTAAGGGACTTAACTACGGGGTCATCAGTCCCTAAACTTACAAACTACTTATGAACTACCTACAACTAAGGACGGCACAAATATCCATGCCCGAGGGGGGATTCGAACCCCCGACCGTAGTGGCCATGCAGACCGTGACTGAAGCGCCTCAGTCCCCTCGGCCACCGCGGCCGGCAACATTTTAACAGAAAACTAGAAGGAACAAATACGGAAACGTAAGGTAGAGAATGATGTGATAAATCCCGAGCATACATCAAGTGATGTGCCTTAACCTCATAAAACTCCGTAAACGGCTTCGTTGTAATTGACGGTAAGTCATCGAGTAAAACAGAAGCGATATCTGGCGTTCCCCAGGGATGCGTTATAGGTCCCCTACTCTTCTTTGTGTTTATAAACGATTTAGGAGACAATCTGAATAGCTCCCTTAGACTGTTCGCGGATGATGCTGTCGTTTATCGGTTAGTTAAGTCAACAGAGGATCAAAAGCAACTGCAAAGCGATTTAGACAAAATTTCTACATGGTGCGAAAATTGGCAACTGACACTAAATAAAGAAAAGTGTGAAGTGATACACATGACTACTAAAAGAAATCCGCTGAACTTCAATTACGCGATAAATCATTCAAACCTTAAGGTCGTAAATTCTACCATATATCTACGAATTACAATTACGAACAACTTAGACTGGATAGAACACATAGTAAATATTGTGGGGAAGGCGAACAAAAGATTACGTTTCATTGACAGAACGCTTCGAAGATGAACCAGCTCCTCCAAAGAGACTGCCTACATCACATTTGTTCGTTCTCTCCTGGAGTACTGTTGCCCATTATGGGACCCTCACCAGGTGGGACTAACGGAAGATATAGAGAAGCTTTTCTTGCGAATACCACAGTCGCTTATTGCTCTTTCCATTTTTCGATACTCTTAAGTTACGTATATTATAGTTGTCCTTTCTCTTGCTGAACACTTTTGTAGTTTCGTCTCTCATAGATCATGTTATGTAATGCCTCTCCTTACCTTACGAATTGGGGTGGAAATCATTAACATAAAGACGATATTCATTGCGGCGTGATCTGTTTGCGAAGTTTCAATTACCGACAGAATGAGAAAATATTTTGCTAACAGCCACCTACTTAGGGAGACATGACCGTCCCAATAAAATAAGAGAAATCAATGGAACGATTTAGGTGTTCTTTCTTCCCGCGCGCTATTAGAAAATGGAACGGTAGAGAAAAGTTATGGAAGTAGAATGAAACTTTCACTCTGCAGCGGAGTGTGCGCTGATATGAAACTTCCTGGAAGATTAAAATCGTGTGTCGAAACCGGGATTCGAACTTGGGACCTTTGCCTTTCGCGGACAAGCGCACTACCGACTATGCTATCCCGACACGAATCACGATGCCGCCTCACAACTGGCGGAAGTAAAGTTCTGAGGCGGCATCGTGAGTCGTGTCGGGATAGCACAGTCGGTAGTGCGCTTGCCCGCGAAAGGCAAAGGTCTCCGGTTCGAGTCCCGGTTCCGACACACAATTTTAATGTGCCAGGAAGTTTCAGTTATGAAAGTGGTTAATGAACCCTCTGTCAGGCACTTAAATGTGATGTGCAGAGTATCTGTGTAGATGTAGATAGATGTAGCTGAACAGGGATGGCTTATAAGAAAAGCGGGAAAACCTGAAGGAACAGCTGAAAAATCAAATAAACCAAAGGTTGTTATTTTATATGGGTATAGCCACTTCGGATTAGATTAGCATTTTATGCACTGCCCCACCATTCGCCCGATTGCGATAAGTTTTGCACACCTCATCTTCAAAAGAAGGTGAACAGCACTGTCGACATAATAATTTGTAAGTTGGTAGACGTCTGAGCAATCTCCACAATGGTACATGTGATGTTGGTCCCAAGTGTGTATCAGACAGGTGGGGTAGAATTGTTGGTGGTAAACCTCGAGAGGATCTAAGTCTCCGACCGGCACGAAGGCCCAACCGATGTGGTATGGAGTAGAACGCGTTCAGCACCCGACACTCATTTGAAAGTTTCTTGTAAAAGTTTCTCGCTTCTCCTTCTCTCTTACAAAATTTACGTCTGCTGTGAGTTTCAACTTGTTCTTCCTGACTGCCTTTGCACAACGTTGTGTTAATCTGACTGCGTATTCTTTAACTGTATTCTATGTGAAGGTAAAAATATTGTAAAACCTATCTGACAGCGTAATGTTTATTGTAATAAGATAGGAACTGCTAATTTTTCTGTATGAAAATGTCGTAACAAAGTTAACTGTCTGAAAATGACTTTGTTAATAATCCTGGCCCTACAAACTTGTGTCTGAATGAACTAACAATCTTTAACGGAATGTAACGAACACAATATTTCTCAATGCAATCTGTCTCAGTGCAAACACTTGTTAACTTGAACACTGTATGAATTTTCCTACCCTGAAATCTGTAAATCATACTGAACTTTAAGCTTGACAAAAACTGATTCTTTCTCACATTCACTTACTGCATAAATCTGCGCATCACCAAACTGCTTCCTGCTGTACTAACTACTGGAAAACTAACTACAGAAAACATCTATAGCACTTTTAATAAAAATGTGAGGAGGGATAAACTGGTAATCTGTTTAAGAATCTCGAACTAATTATTTAAAATGAAATATCTGGTTTATTTTCTAACCGATGTAACTTCATGAAAATTATTAACAATGTCATGTTTATGATTTAAAAATCTTTCAGAGAAAAATATAACTCAGATATTTAATCTGCCTACAAAATTATTTTTTAAACAAAGATAAACATTTCTATAGTGTTAATAAATTTAGCTCGATTTACACAAACAATCTTACAACAATATTATATTTCAAGGACACTAACCATTAAATTCATATTTCATAAAAAACTCAATCTCAAAACTAAACTATTACAATAAATACTTTTCCTAACACAGAAAGGGGTCCCTCGCATGAATCGTGAGACCACAAGCTAACAGCAAGATCTTTCCCGACCGTTACTGTTACCATCAGCTCAGCCTAACAATGCGAACTTGTGCCAAAGAAACATGCCAAGTATTTAATGAAAAACTTTACCTTATAAAAACTTCAAAAGATCGTTTCTTGAACGTCATCTATTCCTTTCGTCTCCATATCTTAAACAAACAACTTGGGTCAGCATTCAAGTCTCAAAAACTCAACTCCTCGGCTATCCCGCCGGAACGACAACTGCACACAACCACGGTCCCCACGCTTCTGCCATCTCATCCGCGCGCCTTGCAAAGTCTGAAGTCTCAATAATCACAACCTTACTTCCCGGCAACAATACTATGCCAGTCTCCAATATCGATAGTACTGCCATCGAAAAATAAGACTGCAACCGAAGATAAATGACCCGTGCCGTACTAGTTTAACACTGGTCTCAAATTCGCAGTACATTTGAATATGAACTGTATACCTTTCCATAGCAGGTATCTTACACATTGCCGTTGTATCCGGTTTGTGACTGAAACCTCAACTTCTCAGTCAAATAATTCCTCAACTGTCGTAGCAAGGGCTGAGTGCACTCCGCTTACCAAGATCGCTCGCCAGATCCGGACGTACTAGCCAAGCCTGAAAGTACTTTACTTCGGTGACCTAGTGAACCGGTGTATCCACTGCGACACAGGCGTTGGCAATTAGAGTTCAAATGTTCAAATGTTTGTTAAGTCTATGGGACTTAACTACGGGGTCATCAGTCCCTAAACTTACAAACTACTTATGAACTACTTACAACTAAGGACGGCACAAATATCCATGCCCGAGGGGGGGATTCGAACCCCCGACCGTAGTGGCCGTGCGGAACGTGACTGGAGCGCCTCAATCCCCTCGGCCACCGCGGCCGGCGGCAATTAGAGCTTGTGGGGCGGGCAAATATATGGACGGATTTCGTTGCCTGGGAAGGGAAGTTGCGTTGGAATAGGAAATCGCGGGACGGTGGGATGTCTGTAAAAGAGCGGTGGCGTACCAGGTTTGAGATCAGGATGGGATAGGATAGGATGTTTAGGGCGCACAACAGCGAGGTTTTTTAGGGCCCTGACAAAATAATTAGACGACAGTAATTAAATAAGAACAGGCAATAGAAGGATGTAGGTATTGGGAACAATAAAAACGCACAAACACATTTCGCAAATCAGTGATGGAAGGTGGCAAACTGAAGTATACAACCTAGAGGTCTTTAAGACACAATGTTAGAGTATAGGGGTACGCTGATCGCTGCTGTTAAAGTCATCAGCGAGCCCTCCTGTAACACTAAAACCTCCAGCCTAAGAGCTTAGGCCAGAGTCGAGAACGTTCTCAAAATTGTAAAACGTTCGCCACACTCACCTGGTCGTCTAAAACAGTGAGCAGGGCACGACAAAGATTAGCCGCTGACCTCTCAGTACAATATAAAGTACACTCAATTAAAATGTGGCGTTCAGTGATTTGCACGCCACAAGCATCAAAAATCGGTGGATCCTCTGGACGTAATAAAAAGCTGTGGGTCAAAGGGCTGTGCCCAATGCCGAAGCGTGTCAGGGTCATTTCGAAACGCCTGAATGGCTAGCACGTGGTTCGCCACGGGTTAACCAACCGCAGTTTATTACCTGTCACTACCAGCCACGTCTCCTCCCACAACTGAAGGGACGCAGCACAGACGTTCCGCAAGGGAATGGCAAACTCTTTTAACATTCGGGTCACTGTAGGTCGTCTTGGCAGCCACATCAGCCGCTTAATTTCCCCATATCCCAAAATGCCCAAGTACCCACAAAAAAAGGCACCTCTTTACCCCGCCGTTGGAGGAGGTGCAGTTGCTAATGGATCAATTGTGTTATAGCTTCAGCCGGGTACATGACCAGTAGTGATTGTAGGGCACTAAGGGAATCGGAGCCGACTATAAATTTTGTACCTCGAGCACGCCGGATGTATTTTAGTGCCTGAAGGATGGAATACAGCTCTGCCGATAAGGCAGAGAGTAGGCGAATCCCTATGATGAAATCTGGAAACACTACAGAACACCCGTCCGAGTCCCCTTGTTTTGATCAGTCAGTGAACACCATTGTACAATCACGATGCCTATTTAAAATGATGAAAAATTCTGACTGATACGTTATGTCTGGTGTGCAATCTTTTTTAAAACTGGTTACATCTAAAAGGTGTCTGGGCCTCTGTAATGATCAAGGAGGATATCTACTCCATCCTCGACGTAAAACAGTAAAATCTTAAACACCCATATATGAAAAACATTTCTTAGCACGAATCCCAAAGGGCCTCGTAGCTCGAATTGAGATCGGAAGAGACACAGTAGCATTATTGGACTCCAGTATTCGGATAGTACAGGAGATGCGGAGGTGTTTGATATGGTTGAGCAGGGTGTTCGAGGAGTTGCAGGCGGTTCTAAAAATTTAGTTGGGCGGTTTTAAACGCAACTAGGGCACCTCCATATAGGCGGGCACGCGCATCAATTTCTGCTGGGGCGGCAGCTCCCGCCGCCATTTTTGTTCCACGGGGTGAGCATATGAAAAGCCAGTTTTTCCGCTGTTATTGCTTTGAAACATCGCTTGCTTCATTTCTAATAGACATACCAAAAATAAAGTATATACTTGGATTAAAAATTTATCTCTTCGTAATAAATTATTGTAATGTGGTTTCACAAATCGTTAAATATGTTTTCTGGTATTTGGCCACCTGGGTGTGTATTGTGAGCAACTTTTACATAGTAGACAGCTGAATTTTATGGGATACCAGATGCACTATCAAATTTGCGCTTTCGTTTAGTTTAATACATACTGTGCGCGAAAATCAAGCAAATGAATCGATTGTCATCCACGACGAAGGTATAGTTATAGTTTCAAAACACTTTTCAGCTAATGGAGTTTTAACAGCTATCAGGACTTTAATAAAATTCTGTATGTGATAACATTGGTCAATTTACTTACGACTTCGGCGGCGTAGAGTGCTGATGTTGGCAACGACCTTTGAATGTTCTTTTTAAACTCTAACAGCTAGAATGAGAGAAAGTAATTTTTCATGTTTACCAACTTCTAGTATGTACCCTTCTCCGGTCAGTAAATTAATTATCCTTGTAAAGCGAAAATTTTCTTGCGAACATTATGAAACTACGCCGCCGATGCAGTATCTAAAATTAGCATCGCAGTAGCTGTAACTAAAATTAACATCGCAGTATCTTCAAACATCGTTACGAGCCATATCAGCTATTAATAACATTTATCTCAGGTATGCAGCCGGATACCGTCGTCAACCAGACACGATATTTCAGCAGACCAACTGGCTGCCATCTTCAGGTGAGAGCGCAGAACACTAACTCGCCGGAAACTGATAAAGACCAAGAAACAGCAGCCCCTTTATACACTACTGACGACCCACCGCGCATGCGCGAAACCAAAGTAGAAGCCACCTAGGCGCAATAGAACCAGTAGCGCGCCGATGGAGAAAAACGGCAAAAACGACGGGTCGAAAACAAGGCTAGTGAAAAGAAATAGCAGGTCGAAATGAAGACCGTTGTTGCTTGATGTCAGATAAAATCGGGTTCCAAGTTTTACTTAGTGGAAAACCCTTGTCCCTATTAATAATATTATCGGCTATACGAATTTCCATGGATTCTTTGAGAATACATTCCCAGTAGCGGGAAGCAGGAGCAGTCAGTTTAGTTTCATCGTATAACATCTTGTGTCCCTCATTCAAACAATGTTCAGCAACAGCCGACTTTTCAGGTTGGAGCAAACGAGTATGACGGTGGTGTTACACACACCGATCCTGAACTGTGCGGATCGTTTGGCCAATGTAAGTTTTACCACAATAACATGGAATACTATAAACACCGGATTTCCTCAGTCCTAAATCATCTTTGACTGACCAAGGAGGGCCCTAGTCTTAGGTGGGGGCATAAATACACTATTAATGTCAAATCTTCTTAAAATTCTTGAAATTTTCGAGGAAATATTCCCGATGAAAGGCAAAAAGGCAATAGACTTGTAATTGTCTTCTAATGGTTCACCTTTTGGACCAAATTGAAATGCACGACAAATTTGTTGAGCAGTGTACCCATTCTGTTGAAAGACCACTTTGAGATGCTCCAGTTCTTCACCCAGATGTTCAGCATCAGAAATGGCGTACGCTCTTTTTACTAAAGTACGCAAGACCCCCATACGTTGGTGTGGCGGATGATGGCTCGTCGCATGAAGATAAAGATCGGTATGCGTTGGCTTGCGATACACTCCATGTCCTAAGATCCCATCACTGTTCTTTTGAACCAAACCATCCAGAAAAAGAAGTTTCCCGTCGTTCTCTACCTCCATCGTAAATTTAATATTGGGATGGAGACAATTAAAATGGTCTAAAATGATTTAAAGCGTCCATACCATGAGGCCAAACCATAAAAATGTCATCGACGTATCTCCAAAAACAGGTAGGCTTAAGAAACGACGTCCTTAAAGCCATGTCTTCAAAGTCCTCCATAAAAAGGTTTGCGACTATGGGCGAAATATTACTCCCCATAGCCACACCGTCAGTTTGTTCAAAAAACGTATCATTAAAAAGGAAACACGTCGAAGTCAGCACATGACGACATAACTTGACTGTTTCATCATCCAATATATTACTAATTAATAACAATGATTCTTCATGAGGAACCCGGGTAAAAAGGGAAACAACGTCGAAACTGACAAGCAAGTCAGATGGACCAAGACAAACTGACTTCAGCCGCCGAATGAAATGTGACGAGTTCAATATGTGATGATCACACTTTCCAACATGAGGAGCGAGAACAGAAGCTAAATATTTGGCCAAATTATAGGTAGGGGCACCCAAATTGCTCACAATAGGACGAAGAGGAATTCCATGCTTGTGAACCTTAGGTAGGCCATACAATCTCGGAGGGACAGCAGCTCCAGGGCGAAGTTTCTTAACAACATCCTCTGACAAGGAACTCTTCTTTAAAAGTAAGAGTCTTCCGTTTTATACGTTCAGTGGGATCATTACGTAACCTACGATAGCCTGAGTCATCCAATAAAAAGTTCATCTTGGACACATAGTCTCCACGTGATAGAAGAACCGTTGCGTTCCCTTTATCGGCCGGAAGGATAACCAAATCCTTATCCTCTCTCAAAGACCGGATGGCCGCCCTCTCACTACTAGAAATATTGCTTCTAGGAAGAGGTGCTCTGCGAAGTTTGTAGGCAACCTCTTGTCTAATTTTATCTGCTCACCAAATTTGTCGTGCATTTCAATTTGTTCCAAAAGGTGAACCATTAGAAGACAATTACAAGTCTATTGCCTTTTTTAGAACAATTCGGAGCTGCGCAGCTGCACTGCTGAAATCGTACTGACTGCCATATTCTACAATAGCGTCTCGAACCGAAGGAACAGAAATGGCGGACACGGATGTCCGTCTGTATGCAGGTGCCCTAAATGCAATATTTACGTATAAGTCAAATGGTCGGATCAGGATTTCGTAGGTGGAGAATTGCGCGCCTCGTGTGCAGCCAGTTAGTAATGTTAGTAGTTGTAGTCCATAGTGGACTTTTAATTGGTCGGTTATTAGGAGAGGTTCCCCACTTTATTTGCCGGTCTATGGCTATTTTAATGCATTAATAAGTTACGTATGACGGTTTTAAAGGCAAGGTAGAAGTCATGGAGGCGGAAGGAGCTGGTTGGCCTTCCAACTTTCCGCACGCGCTCTCTATAAACGGCCCGCAGTGCATGATCAGAGATTATTACTCACGCTTTCGAGCAATCGATACGAGCCGGCACGCCTCATTGATAATATCAACAACCTACACGGAAAATATCCGAGTACACTGATAGCACTTTCTCCGCCAACGTCTAGGGAAGCGCTTTCAACGTGTAATAACACGAGCATTGATCCACTTTGAGGGGAAACAAATGCTTGATAATACCGTTTTATTCTCTGCAATAATAGTGCGGTTCATCGGAGAATGCAACAAGAAATCCGTTCTTTGACTCATTCATAGATAGAAGTATCCTTTCCCTCACAGCGGATACGTAAAAAACTAGACAAAAGTACACATTGTAGAGCACATCCTCGACATTTTGGATAATCTCACGTACATATTTCAGTATTTGTCTATAGTTACAATTTTTCATCTGTGCCGTTTGTTGTGCGCCAAACAGCGTCAAAATAATTTTTTCTAGTAGCTATAGTATATCTACATTTACTCCTCCATCATTTACATATACCAGATGATTCCAACTGAAGGGTATCTATGAACAGAGATACAGTGTGGCCTTTAACCCAAATAGCGCGGATTTATTTTTGGTTTAATTTTTTTTCTCAGAAGCTATTAATTACCTTCATATGAGTGCACAAGATCGTTATGACTTTTTTCACAATCACTCCATTAGTTTTGCAATACTGCCCTTCTTTCTGGAATGACGCCAAAATGAATATTTTATGATTTTAATCTGTTGTTTCGTTTTTATTAAAACAACATTTAAGGAAATAAGGTGTGTGTGTATGTGTGTGTGTGTGTGTGTGTGTGTGTGTGTGTGTGTGTCTCATAAAGTGAAGGAAGTTCAAGAAATATAAACACAACTAGGAAAAACTCTTCATTGTCTTCGGTATGGACGTCACCTTTGCAGCTGTATCCAACCACTTTGCAATCGACAATACAAGCTAAAATTAATCTGCAATGAGAGCAGGGTATTCACAGAAATAAAACATGACACTGTGTACGAATTCTTACAGACAAGAATAAGAAAAGTAAGCTGCCGTTCTCGTCCTTCTGAAAGGACGTCAGCGCTATCTGGGTTGAATTATACTATACAGTGAAACTTGGTACAAACTCTAATAAGGAACACTTAAAGAAAAAGGTTCAAATTTGGTCACCAGGTGCAAATTTAGCGTTGCACGTTGTTGTTGCTTAGCGTATATACAGAGAGACAGTGGTCAATGCTCTTACTACCGCCGATAGTATCCACAGCCAAAATTCACACGGGAAGTTCTGTTACTTGTTTAATACGAAAAGAAATGAATTTGACAATCGCACCATATCATATATTCTAGCTTGATATGGAGTATATGACTATTATAAATTTAAAGTGAAATATTAACAGATTAACATCTGCCGTTACAAAGGTCCGGAGATCGGTACTGACGAGAAAAAAATGAGCTTAATTTGTATTTCTGTACTAATATTAGGGTGCGATCTTATATTGTAAATGTGTGGATAGATGCCAAGAGCGCATTTATTTATTTATTCAAGACGACCGGTACCGACTCTTTATGGTGTCGTCATCTAACAATCTGAGTTCTCTCGTTTGAGTTTTGTGGAGGTGCTCAACCAGACATGTGCATTATTTAGTTTATTATTTTACGTATACTTTACTGTTTTAATTTTGACCAGCCATCCATTTTATTTCTGAATATCCACCACACATGATCATCCAGTACACCTACCAGATTTTATGCGGAGCAGTTTAATGTCAATGAGAGCAGATTATTACACCGTAGGCTGTGAAACCGGTCATCTTGCATAAACAACATATAGACTGCGATGTGGGCTTCTCTCCATCCATTTAATTTGTATTACTTCTACTGATGCATTTTTATGTGATTAGTATTTAATTATAAAAATATTGCGGTCAGTGATTTGTTAACTGATATTTTGTTTCGATACACACCATGGAATTAGAAGTTAAAATATAATTTGGTGACCCTGAGATTCGAACTGCCGACACAACGATATGCAGTCTAGAATGCTACTAACGGAGTTACACGAAATTAAAAGAAATAGTTTGAATTGTTTCTAATTAATTTGGCACACACACACTTTCCAACTAATATTTTTTTCCTAGTTAGATATTTACAGGCATGCGGCATGAATTACGCATGGCCTAATAATCTAATAAACAAATGTGTTTCTTTGTTTGTTTGTATTTTATGCTTTAGTGTCCGTTCATTCGATTGTGTTGAAACTTGTTCAACATAATGCTTGGATATTCGCGATTGTTATGGGCATAATTATATCGCTGAATGACACATAGATCAGGAGATATGACGTCACGAAGCCTGACATGCATGAAGAACTGCCACATTATGAATGGCGTTTACAGATATTACTTCTTTGCCATTAAATACGTTGGAAACATAATCTGCAATCTTCGTCTATTTATAACAATGAATATACCTACTAAATTATTTAATTGTTCTACTTATGTTTTAGGAGCTATGACGCCCTAAACATTGAGATTCATGGGAAACTGCCACATCAAGTTAGTTCGTATTTTATACGATGCCATTCCGTTCATTCGACTGCGATGTAACTTTGCACCCTTGATCTTTAAAACAACTGTTTAGGAAAAATTTTGTATGGTGCATGGCAAGAAGGTACTTAACGAAACGAACGTCGACAAAATCTACGGTTTTATTCAGATATTGCCACCCCTATGAACCCCAGACATTGCCGAGGTGGGGTGGCTTGTGTTCCTCAATGATACAGATAGCCGTACCGTAGGTGCAACCACAACGGAGAGGTATCTGTGGAGAGGCCAGACAAACGTGTGGTTCCTGAAGAGGGGCAGCAGCCTTTTCAGTAGTTACAGGGGCAACAGTCTGGATGATTGACTGAGCTGGCCTTGCAACATCAGCTAATGTGGCTTTGCCACACAGCTACTGCGAACGGCTGAAAGCAAGGGGAAACTACAGCCGTTACTTTTCCCGAGGACATGCAGCTCTACTGTATGAACATATGATGATGGCATCCTCTCGGGTAAAATATTCCGGAGGTAAAATAGTCCCCCATTCGGATCTCCGGGCGGGGACTACTCAGGAGGATGTTGCCATCAGGAAAGACAATGCTGGCATTCTAGGGATCGGAGCGTGGAATGTTAGATCCCTTAATCGGGTAGGAAAATTAGAACATTTAAAAAGGGAAATGGATAGGTTGAAGTTAGATATAGTGCGGATTAGTGAAGTTCGGTGGCAGGATGAACAGGATTTCTGGTCAGGTGAGTACAGGATTATAAATACAAAATCAGTTGGGGGTACCACAGGAGTAGGACTGATAATGAATAAGAAAATAGGAATGCAGCACAGTGATCGCATTATCATTCTCAAGATAGATATGAAGCCAACACCGACAACTGTAGTACAGGTTTATATGCCAACTAGCTCTGCCGATGATGAGGAGATTGAAGAATTGTATGAGGAGTTAAAGGAAATTATTCAGACAATTAATGGAGAGGAAAACGTAATTGTGATGGGAGACTGGAATTCGGTAGTAGGAAAAGGTAAAGAAGGACTGGGCAGAAAAATGAAAGAGGAAGTCGCCTGGTAGAAATTTGCATGGAACATGATTTAAACATAACAAACACCTGGTTTAAGAATCACAAACGAAGATTGTATACGTGGAAGAGACCAGGAGACACCGGAAGGTATCAGATAGATTTTATAATGGTATAACATAGATTCCGGAACCAGGTTTTAAACTGTAAGGCATACCCAGGGGCAGATATAGACTCTGACCATAACTTATTGGTCATGAACTGTAGGCTGAAACTGAAAAAACTGCAGAAAGGTAGGGAAATAAGGAGATGGGACCTAGATAAATTGAGGGACCCTGAAATTCTTAAGAATTTCAGTGGGAGCTTTAGGCAACAATTGACAGAAACGGGGGGAAATAGAACAGTAGAAGAGGAATGGGTAGCATTGAGAGATGAGATAGTGAAGGCAGCAGAGGACAAAATAGGTAGAAACGCAAGACCCACAAAAAATCCTTGTATATCACAGGACATACTACAGTTAATTGATGAAAGGAGGAAATATAAAGCTGCAGTAAATGAAACAGACAAAATGGCTAAGCAGCAGTGGCTAGAAGCCAAATGCAAATCTGTAGAAGAATGTATAAGAAGGGGAAAAGTAGATACTGCCTATAGGAAAATAAAAGAAACATTTGTGGACAAGAAAAACAGTTCTACAAATATCAAGAACTCAGATGGAAAACCTGTTCTCAGCAAAGAAGGGAAAGCAGAAAGGTGGAAAGAGTACATAGAGGAGCTCTACAAAGGAAATGAACTTAGAGACAATGTTGTAGGAAGGGAAGAGGAAGTAGATCAAGATAGGAGATACGATACTGAGAGATGAATTTGATAGAGCCCTGAAAGACCTAGGTCGCAACAAGGTCCCAGGAGTAGATGACATACCCTCACAGCTACTAAAGTCTCTGGGAGAGCCAGCCATGACAAAACTATTTGAACTGGTGTGTAAGATGTATGAGACAGGCGAAATACCCTCAGACTTTAAGAAAAATGTAATAATCCCCATTTCAAAGAAATCAGGCGCAGATAGATGTGAAAACTACAGAACCATCAGTTTGATAAGTCATGGTTGCAAAATTTTAACACGAATTATCAACAGGAGAATGGAAAAGCTAGTAGAAGCTGACCTCGGGGACGATTAGTTTGGATTCAGGAAGAACGTAGGAACCCGGGAGGCAATACTGACTTTACGACTTATCTTAGAAGATAAAGAAAGGCAAACCTACATTTTTAGCTTTTTTAGACTTAGAGAAATCTTTTGACAATGTTGACTGGAATACACTCTTTCAAATTCTGAAGTCAGCAGGGGTAAATTATAGGGAAAGGAGAGTTATTTACAACTTCTACAAAAGCCAGACCCCAGTTATTAGACTTGAAGGGCATGAAAGGGAAGCATTAGTTGGGGAGTAAGACAGGGTTGTAGCCTTTCTCCGATGTTATTCAATTTGTACATCGAGGAGGCGGTGAAGGAAAGCAAGGAAAAATTTGGAATAGGGATTAAAGTTCAGGGGGAAGAAATAAAAACATTGCGTTTTGCTGATGACATTGTAATTCTGTCAGAGACAGCAAAGGACCTGGAAGAGCAGTTGAATGGAAGAGAACATATAAAATGAACATTAACAAGAGCAAAAAAAGATAATGGAATGCAGTATTAGAAAATCAGGCGATGCTGAAGGAATTAGATTAGGTAATGAGACAATGAAGGTGGTAGATGAGTTTTGTTACTTGGGTAGCAAAATAACATATGACGGTCGCAGTACAGAGGATATAAAATGCAGAATGGCAATGGGAAGAAAAGCATTTTTGAAAAAGAGATATTTGCTAACATCGAATATTAATTTGAGGGTAAGGAAGTCTTTTCTGAAGGCATTTGTGTGGAGTGTTGCCTTGTACGGGAGTGAAACATGGATAATAAACAGGAAGAGAATAGAGGCTTTTGAAATGTGGTGCCTCAGAAGAATGCTGAAGATTAGGTGGGTAGATCGCATAACTAATGAAGAGGTACTGAATAGAATTGGCGAGAAAAGGAATTTTTGGCATACCTTGACTAAAAGGGATCGCTTGGTAGGACACATTCTTAGACATCGGGGAATCGTAAATTTAGCATTGGAGGGAAGTGTGTGGGGTAAAAATCGCAGAGGGAGACCACGAGACGCGTATAGTAAGCAGATTCAAATGGATGTGGGTTGCCGTTCTTATGAGGAGATGAAGAGGCTTGCTCAGGATAGAGTAGGGTGGAGAGTTGCATCAAACCAGTCTCCGGACTGAAGACCATAACAACAACATTCAGATATTGATCAAATTTCGCACATTGAGCCTTCAAAACGGCAGGAACATCACAGTCTACCTAATATCTCATCAGTGCACGGTGGAGAAAACCTTGCAGTAAAAGTAGACACCACTTTACTGATCAAATGGAAGTAACGGCCACTGTTCTAAGTGTCGTCGATGCGAACAAGAGGTGACCGAGGCCTGTAACCAGTGGCCCCGCATACCATCACGCCGGGTGATTGGCCAGTATGTCGATGACGAATACACGTTTCCAATGTGCGTTCACCGCGCGGTGAATGGTCATATACTAAATATCAAGCATGAATTTATGATATGGTGCGATTGTCAGATTCATTTATCATCATATTAAACTAGCAATCGTGCTTCCCGTTCGAATTTTGGCAAAAAAAAGAACTGAATAATCACACTGACGTTGAGATACGTTTAGCACTGTTTTAGAGGTTGTATATACGTTATTTCAGTCTTTCGGCATATATAGATAGATAGATAGAGAGAGAAAATCCAGGTTGGAATTAATAATATGTAAGGACAGTTCACAACTCACCGCAAAGACGTGGCGATGAGCTGTGACAGGCACATACAAAAGACACACACACAACACTTTCAGCTATCGGCCATGGCCTTCTTCAGAAAAATAGAACACTCGCGCAATCACACAGGCACACAACACAGTCATACAACCACCACCTCCGGCTGCCGCACTTCGAGTCACGATCTGCGGCGAATCGGGGACGGGAGGGCGGGAGAGGGGAGCGGAGAGGGGATAGGAAGGTTACGTCACGGTGGTGGATATATATATATATATATATATATATATATATATATATATATATATATATATATATATATATATATATATATTTGGTAAGTTTATGAGTGTTCATAAATGAGGATTTCGTCATTAAGTTCTTGAATTCGGAAGTTCGTAAAAACATACTAGCAAAACTACTATTACATGTCTCTTCTTCTGGTTTTCACGTTCCGATCTCTACAGTTCTCAATTCTTTCTCATTCCCATTGATTTTACACAATCAATGTATTTACCTATAACAGTTACGGTTTCTGAAACACTCATACATAATTGAAAACAGCATAAAAATTAACTTATCAGCTAGTCTTATAACAAAAATAATGTCGCTTACACGAAAAGATTCATTTATATTGTTTGGTGGTATTGGACCTCTAGGGCTCCAGACCTGAACATCAACCAACCAGGTAGTTAAGGGCCGTGACGTTAGATGGAAGAGACTTCTAAGAAAATCATTTTAGCATTTTGAACATCAAGCAGACTGGTATTATCGCATTCCATTCCTGTATTCAAATATTATGAATTATCTCGAACAGAATGATCTATTGACCCAAGGTCAAGATGGATTTATAAAATACCATTCATGCGAAATACAACTAGCTCTTTACTAACACGAAATGATGAGACAAGGGTTCTCAAATTGATTCCGTATTTCTTGATTTCCAGAAGGCCTTTGATACCGTACCTCAAAAACGGCTTTTAATCAAATTGCGTGGTTATGGTATATCGCCCCAAATTTGGGACTGGATAGGGTATTTCCTGTCAGAGAGGACACGGTTCGTAGTAATCGATGGTAAGGCATCGACTACAATAGAGGTGATATCGGGCATTCCACAGGGTAGTGTTATTGGTCCTCTGCTGTTCCTTATTTACATAAACCATTTGGGAGAAAATCTCAGTAGCTCTCTCATGTTGTTTGCAGATGACGCCGTCATTTACCGTCTAGTAAAATCATCTGAAGATCAAAACCAACTGCAGAACGATCTAAATAAGATACCACTATGATGTAATAATTGGCAATTGATTCTAAATAATGAAAAGTGTGAAGTCGTCCACATGAGTACGAAAAGAAATCCGTTAAACTTTGTTTACAAGATAAATCAATCAAAAGTGAAGGCCGTAAACTCCACAAAAATACCTAGGAATTACTATTACTTCAGACTTAAACTGGAAAGAACACGTAGATTACGTCGTGGGAAAGGCGAACCAGAGACTTTTATTGGCGGAGCCCTTAAAACATGCAACAGAACTACAAAAAGAAACGCTTGTCCGTCCTTTTTCGGAGTATTACTGCCCACTGTGGGATCCTTATCAGCTGGGTTTGACGGAGGACACCGGTAGTGTTCAAAGAAGGGCAGCTCGTTATGTTTTGTCACGATACAGGGGAGACAGCGTTACGGAAATGATACAGGACCTGGGATGGGAATCATTACAACAACGGCGCTTATCGCTGCGGCGTGGTCTACTTTCGGAACTCCAATCACCAACATTCACCTCGGAATGCGAAAATATATTGTTGACTCCCACCTACATAGGTAGAAATTACCATCATAATCAGAGCTCGGACAGAGAGATTCGGGTGTTTTTTCTTCTCGCGCGCTATACGAGAGTGGAATGGGAGATGAATAGTATAAAGGTGGTTCGATGAACCCTCTGCCAGGCACTTAAATGTGATTTGCACAGTTTCCTATATAGATGTTGATGTACTTTAAAGGAAAAAAATGTTATCTTCTGGGGTTCACATTTGAAGTTGTAAAAAGTCATCCGACCACGGAAAATGAATCCCCCTGCTTTCCATTCGCGAACGTAGTACATATTAAAAATATGTGCGTGCTCGAGAATTTAATTACTTTCGTTTCTTAAGGAATATCATGATGAAGAGCAGGCAGAGCACACACGTTTACAGGAGTAATCTAAAGAAAAAACAAATAGGAGGAAACAGGTGGAGACAGATAACTTTCATGATACAAAAGGCTTCCTCTCTTCACGGGCACGATAACAGAGGAAGGAAAAGCGAGCCGCCACAAAGGCGGCAAAGATAAAAGAGCGCGGTAAACAGGCGGCTGGCTTCCTCTGCCGGAGGTGAGGGACTGCGCGACACACATGGCTTTGGCGGCCGCTCGTCTTCCTGCGCGACTTAATATCGGGCCGTAATAACGTGTGGCGGCTGGCTGTGGGGTGCAGGAAGCCCTCATCTGCAGACGCCAGAGATTAAGAGCCGTCTGGCTGTCTGGGGCTCCGATGAGGCGGCGTTCATCACGGCGGCGCCTCCTGCCGACAGCGCCGGGCCGACGCGGCGGCGGCCGCGCCCTCACTCTCACTGTCGGTCTTCTTTTGTTAGGACAGGTGACGTCAGTGTAGTGATTAGAGCACCTGTATATAGATGGGCATGCGCATCAATTCCTGCCGTCGCGGCAGCTCCCGCCGCCCTTTTTGTTCCAAAATTCAAATGTTTGTATTGCTTATAGGACTTATGGGACTTAACTACGGGGTCATCAGTCCCTAAACTTACAAACTACTTACGAACTAGCTAACAGTAAGGACGACACAAATATCCATGCCCGAGGGGGGATTCGAACCCCCGACCGTAGTGGCCGTGCAGACCGTGACTGGAGCGCATCAGTAGCCTCGGCCACCGTTGCCGGCATTTTTGTTCCACGGGGTGATAGCGTAAGCATGTAAAAGCCAGTTTTTTTCCGCTGTTATTGCTTTGAAATGTCGTTTGTTTCATTTCTAGTACACATACCAAAGGAAAAACATATACTTGGATTAAAAATTTATCTCATAGTAATAAATTATAGTAATATGGTTTGACAAATCGTTAAATATATTTCCTGGTTTTTGTGTGTATTGCGAGCAACTTTTACGCATTCGACAGCTCAATTTTACGGGATACCGTATGCACTACCAAATCTGCGCTTTAGTTTAGTTTGATACATTCGGTGCGCAAAAATGGAGCAAATGTATCGATTGTCATCCAAGACGAACGTAAAGCATTTTCACAAGTTATAGTTTCAAAACTCTTTTCAGCTGCTGGAATTTTAAAAGCTGTTGTTGTTGTGGTCTTCAGTCAAGAGACTGGTTTGATGCAGCTCTCCACCCTACTCTATCCTGAGCAAGCCTTTTCATCTCCTCTTAAGAACGACAACCCACATCCACTTGAATCTGCTTTTAAAAGCTATCAGAGCTTTAATAAAATTCTGTCTGTGATAAAATTGGTCAATTTTACTTACGACTTCGGCGGCGTAGAGTGGTGATGTTGGCAACGACCTTTGAATGCTCTTTTAAAACTCGAACAGCTAGAATGAGAGAATGTATTTTTTCATGTTTACAAGCTTCGTGTATGTACCCTTATCCGGTCAGTAAATTAATTATCCTCGTAAAGCGAACATTTTGTGGCAAACATTAGGAAACTATGTCGCCGATGCAGTAACTAAAATTAGCATCCCAGTAGCTGTAACTAAAATTAACATCGTAGTAGCTGCAAACATCGTTACTAGCCATATGAGCCATTATAACTAGTAAAAACCAGTGTGCATCATTTAAAAGTAATTACACTAAATGTTTATAGCCGGCCGCGGTGGCAGAGGGGACTGAGGCGCTCCACTCACGGTCTGCACGGCCACTACGGTCGAAGGTTCGAATCCCCCCTCGGGTATGGATATTTGTGCCGTCCTTAGTGTTACGTAGTTTGTAAGTTTAGAAACTGATGACCCCGTAGTTAAGTCCCATAAGCTAAGAAAAATGTTTATACTGTTTGTTACCGCCAATGTATATGTAAATAAAAGTCTATAACACTAGTTCGTAGCTTTGGAAACTTCCCTGAAAAGGACACGTATCGAAACCTGTCGTTTACAACGTGTAGAAATTGTGCATAACTGCAGTCGCATTAACCCACCTCGCATAGATTTTAAGACGTTGTCACGACGACAGGTTATTAACCATATTTTACGCCGAAAGGGTCTGTAGGTACAGTATCAATTCTTGTTTCTCGGCTACCACAGCAAACACCGCATTTCACACAAAAGAAGCCTTTGTCAAGAGGTCATGAGGTGATACAACATATAGGTGACGGTAGTCAGCAGACGGAACTTCACAATATGACGATATACACACTGAGATGCCAAGCTACAAGGTGGAAATCGCTAGGGTTAAAGGTGATATCACAGTGAGAAAAAAGTGCAATATATGAAAATTTGTGATAAGTGCGTAGCTGAGTATAGGGCGTTCCCCCTCAATCTCTGGACGGATTTCTATAATAGTTAGAATGCTAATAACATATTATCTGACAAGAAATACCTTGAAGGTAAGAATGAGCAACATCATAAATGTTCAATTGTTTGCAAATCTATCGGACCAAACTGCGTGGTCATTAGTCCGTAGCTTACAAACTACTTAAACCTAGGTAAACTAACCTAAGAACAAATACACACACACCCATGCCCCAGGGAGGACTCGAACCTCCACGGCGAGCAACCGCGCGCTCCGCAGCGAGACGCTTTAGACCGGTTTTTTTTATTTCGTACAAAAATAATCATCTAAATATAAAAAAAATTAATTAATAAGTGTGTCTGAAACACTTTTAAGAAAAAAAGTTTCGGTAGTGGTGGGTTTCGAACCACTGACCTTCAGCGTCACAGTCCAACGCATTGCCAACTTTTTTTTTTTTTTTTTTTTTTTTTTTTTTTTTTTTTTTTTTTTTTTTTGTCTTAGCTTTTGCTCTTCAGGCGTTGGCGCCTACCAGCTATATCCCCCACAAACTAAACAACATCTCGCCTGCTAAAAAAAAGTCTAGTGCCACCGCCACTTTTACCCTATACTAATGAAAGATTAAACTAAGGGAAAGGATAAGGGCTAGAGAAAGAAAATAAGTGTTATTTTATTGCATTTTTTAAATTTTTTTTATATAATGAAAGAGCGACACTTACGCGCGATTCTGCCGAGATGGCCGTTGCTGCACAAAAGATCAGTTTATCAACAGTTTATATGACTTTTTTTACGTATATTACAGTAGAACTAAAGGAACTCTTTCATGGCAATTACGTAAAGAATATAAAATAGTAAATAAGTAAACACAAAAGAGTGAAACTGAAGGTACCCTTCCGGTATTAAAATGATGACTATTCAAAGTATCTGAAAGCAAAGTTTTTCTTGTCCCAACTCTTCATAGCGAGGATCCGAGTACGTCTTATCATCAAGATCCTTGTTCTGTTCTAATTGTGAATCAGTGATCATTGCCTCATCTTCTCTTACCCGGGACCCTCCAGCTATGAGGGGGATCATTGAATATACTACCTAAGTAATTAGCAAAATTCTGTCGATATCTAGAAAAGTACTGCAATTTATCGTGTCTTTCCTGTAAAAAGATCCAAAAATCAAGGACATCTTTCAGACCGTCACGAAAGAGATAATACACGGACAGGCCTTTTATCCAGTTTATTGTCTGTGTCTTTGATTGGGGAAAGTACGTTTGGTCCGCTTGTAGGAGCATTTTAAGCTCGATCACGTGTGGTGGCACTCTGAGATAAGAGGCAAGTATCTTCCGGATTAGAAGCCACACGTCCGCTGAAGATCCGCATTCCAGGCGATGGTTATCTGTGTCAGGCACACGACATCGCACGCACATATGAGTCTCGGCCAGTGCAATGTCGTGCAATCTGCTCCTTGTCGGATATTTTTCGTTGACGACGAGGTACCAGGTGGCACGTATCTCCGTCGTTAAGTGTTTTTGGTGAATCGGTCGCCACACCATTGGCCATGTCACTTCAGGGTGTCTTCTCTGTATGCTATTCTGATGATGATTCTTCATCAGCAGGTTGTACACGTCACGTGCTGTCGGTGTCCTGTTTCTGGGAAGTTCCGTCCGTATATAGCTGTATTCTAAAAAGAATGTTTGGATGTGGGAGAGCGTAGGCGCGATGTGCCCGAGTGCCGGCGGCGGCATGCAGGACGTAGGGGCGAGTGAAACTGTGCTGACGATCTTGAGCATGGTCTTGACATAGAGGGCCGTTGCTCGCGCTCGGACGTTGATAAGACCCAATCCTCCACTAGAAGGGGGGAGGGTGAGAGTTGCATATCGTACCTTGAAGAGAAGTCCATGACTCACAAAATATCCAAAGGCCACCTGTATTCGCTGTGCCACCACTGGAGCCATCGGTAGGATTTGCGCCATTTGAGGTATTCGCGATTCAATGTAGGTATTAATAAAAGAGACCTTTTGGACCATATCCAATGCTCTGAGAAGGTGTCCACGGACGGTGACGCGGAGAACTTGTAGTAGGCGTTTGCAATTAAGCGCCGAAGTGCGACGAACGTTTTTCGTAAAGGTGACGCCCAAACACTGCAATGTATCCGCCATCTGCAAAGGGCTTTCAGTTCCCTCCGGTAGCCCTCTGCCTATTTCCATGGCGCGTGATTTTACTAAGTTCATTTTGCTGCCAGCTGCGTCCCCATATCGTTCGATCCATCTCAGTGCTGACCGGATCTCTTCTTCTGTGCGACCGATGAAAACGAGATCATCCGCGTAAGCTCGGCATTGAAAGGTAGTTCCTCGTAACGTGATCCCTGTTAGTCGTTGTTTCAGCCCACAGATGAGTGGCTCCGTCGCTATTGCATAGAGGATCATTGAGAGGGGGCAGCCTTGTCGTACCGAACGTAAGATAGGAATCTGCCCCTCAACTCGTCCGTTCACAATCACCTTAGAAGTGGCATCATGGAGAAGATGCATGATCACTTCCGTGAATGCTGCCGGAAAAGCCATTCGATCCATTACAGCTTTCAAGAAAGAATGGCTCACATTGTCAAAAGCACAGTTGAAGTCTATGGAGACTAGTGCACTACGCAGCCGACACGCCGAAGCAATGGCAATCACATCGCGATAGTCACTAAGGGTCGTCTGGATATTGATATCTCCTCCCAAAGACGTTTGTTCATGTGAAATAACCTGGCGTAGTATGCGCTTAATCCGTAGCGCCAAGATTCTGGTGAAGATCTTGAAGTCACTGTTCAGGAGTGTGATTGGGCGATAATGTTCAGTTCGGGTACGTCCAGATGGTTTGGGTACAGGAATGATGATACCCTCCATGAAAGTCGGTGGTATGGGAACTGCTGATGATACTATTTCGTTGTACATGTCTTTCCATCGTGAGGCCATCACATCCCTGAATGTCCTGTAGAATTCTAGTGGAAAACCATCAGGCCCTGGTGATTTATTGATTTTCCCTTTGGCAAGGGCGTCTGCGACATCATCATTCGTGATATCTTCTAAAAGTGATTCTGACGCCGCAGCATCAAGTGTGTTGGTGATGGTGTGGGTGACGTCACCGAAAGCCTCTTCATCATGTTGCACGTCCCGATATAGTTGATGATAGTGGTCGACAAAGGCACGTGCTATGGCCGCTTGTGTCGTCACTCTAGAGCCATCTGGTAGGTCTAGTGCATGTATCAGTGTTCGTCGTTTTTGACGTCGTTCAGAAATGATGTGATGCATAGAGGGTGGTTCGCCGACAATCCTATCTTGGCATCTCGTTCGCACCACGACACCTTCAAGTTTGTGGCGGACGAGGGTGAGAATCTGCGCTTTGGCGCGACAAATCTCTGCTTGTCGATCTGGGGATGGTGGGAGTTCAGTAAGTTCTCGAAGGAGTGTGTAGTAGAAGTCCGTTGTTTGTCGATGCCAGAGCGATCTTTCTCTACCATATCGTATTAGCGCACGTCTCAAGGCCGGTTTGACGCAGTGAAGCCACCATTCAATCGTTGACGGATACCTCCGTAACCGACGCTCACATTCTGTCCAGGTACTCTCTATTAATTGTCGACACTCTTGATCTTGTAGGAGTGCCACATTTAGTTTCCATGTCCCCCGACTTCTCCACACGGTTTGTCTCCGTAAATGAACCGCACAAATGTATGCGCTGTGGTCCGAGAAGGCCGTGGGCCAGGTCTCCGCTTGTACAGTCGCTGTCACGAGGTCGGAGGAGACGAAGATGCGGTCGAGTCTGCTGGCTGAGTGGCTAGTCACATAAGTGAAACCAGGGCAGTCACCATGTATCACCTCCCAAGTATCCGCAAGACGTAGGTGTTGTACCAAAAGGCGCAATTCGGGGCATGGAGTGTAGTTGGGTTGTTGGTCTTTCGGAGAGAGTACGCTGTTGAAGTCTCCGCCTAGGATGAGGTTATTGTAACGTCCCAAAAAGAGAGGCGTAATTTCTTCTGCATAAAACTGTGACCGTTCCCGTCTGTTTATCAGTCCCTGAAGGGGCGTAGACGTTAATAACTCGTGTTCCCTGCATGTCGAAGGCAAGTCCTCGCGCCGACGGTAAGTACATTACACTGGTGACCTCTATACCATCTCGAACGAGCGCAGCCGTCCCGCTGCCTCTCGCATCAGCAGGGGTAACATAAGCAGTGTATCCGTAAAAGACTGGTAGAACGTCCACTCGAACTTCTTGCATTAATGCAACATCCACCTCAGCCGCCCGGAGCATATCACGTAGTAGTTGAATTTTGACACGTGAACTGATCATGTTAAGATTGATGGAAGCCATTCTGTAAGTTTGCTGTTGGTCTGCAATTAGTGGGACACTCATTACTACTCGGGAAAGCGGCGTAGTCGCAGAAGAAGAACGACCACGTCAAGTCGCCTCCTCATTGCGCTAAACGTTTTGGATGTCGTGTGTGAGCGAGGCGGCAGTTGACGCTGCATCCTCAGCAGAAGACCCAGGGTCAAGATCGTCTGCCCATGCCATCGGATGAGTGCTTGCATCTTCCGAGGCCTTTCCTGGCCCTTCGCTGTACTCGAGGCGCCTTTCGTCGTGTTGATCGTCAGGCGTCCCCTGCACACTTTGTGTGTGCAGAACTGTGTCGGGACCTGTCGTAGAGGATATGGCATAATTCGTCATTGAATCATTGGTCACCAGGTCAGTGTGGTAGGGAGAGGCCTCATTGTCTTGTGATTGTGTCGAAGCCTCATCGGGTGAAGACTTCTTTCGCTTTTTATGCCTCTTTGGAGAACGCTGTTTCCGGGAATGTGTTTCCGTGTCAGACGGCGGAATTGAGTTTCGCCGATCAGGTACTAGCCATTCTGTAAGTTTGCTGTTGGTCTGCAATTAGTGGGACACTCATTACTACTCGGGAAAGCGGCGTAGTCGCAGAAGAAGAACGACCACGTCAAGTCGCCCCCTCATTGCGCTAAACGTTTTGGATGTCGTGTGTGAGCGAGGCGGCAGTTGACGCTGCATCCTCAGCAGAAGACCCAGGGTCAAGATCGTCTGCCCATGCCATCGGATGAGTGCTTGCATCTTCCGAGGCCTTTCCTGGCCCTTCGCTGTACTCGAGGCGCCTTTCGTCGTGTTGATCGTCAGGCGTCCCCTGCACACTTTGTGTGTGCAGAACTGTGTCGGGACCTGTCGTAGAGGATATGGCATAATTCGTCATTGAATCATTGGTCACCAGGTCAGTGTGGTAGGGAGAGGCCTCATTGTCTTGTGATTGTGTCGAAGGCTCATCGGGTGAAGACTTCTTTCGCTTTTTATGCCTCTTTGGAAAACGCTGTTTCCGGGAATGTGTTTCCGTGTCAGACGACGGAATTGAGTTTCGCCGATCAGGTACAAAGGCGCCCGTGGGCACTACCAACGGATCCACTTCCATTTTGTCATAGTTCTTCTCTTCGACTGTTTCCTGCACCGGTGGAGCTGGAGGGGGGACCATGTTGGTTGTCAGTCGTTCCTCCTCTTCTCGTCCTGACACCGTCATCTGTGAAAGATCCTGCGGTAGTTCAGGCTCGTGGCTCTGTCCGGTGTCTCCTCGTACTGCCGCTACATATGTAAGAGGCAGGATTGTCGATGTGGTAGCAGGCAGTGGATCCGTAGACGGAAGCTGGGCAATCCTTCGTTGTAGACACTCTGATCGGATGTGGCCTTCTTTGCCACAAGCCGAACAGGTCTTCGGTTGTCCGTCATATATTACGATGGCTCGGCATCCTGCAATGTTAAAGTAGGATGGCACATGTTTAGTGAGTTCTATGCGTACCTGTCGGACTCCATTTAGCACCGGGTAGGTGGTAAATTGTGTCCATTTCTCTGCAACGTGGCTGAGGACTTTTCCATAAGGCCTGAGAGCAATCTCCACTTCTGCCGGCAGTTCGAAAGGGAGTTCGAATATGCGAATCGTTCGGAGACCGAGACCCGCATGATCCACATTCACTGGGCCAATGTTACCGCCACTATGTCGAAATTTAAGTCTGTCTTTCGCCCGCTCTAATATCGCGTTACACGCAGCTTCATTTACAAGTTTAACGTAAACCACGCTGCTCACAATGGAGAGGTGGATTCCAATAAGGTTGGTACAAGGGATCTTTACATCTTGTCTAAGAAATCGTTCCACTTCTAGCGCTTTCGGTCGTGCATATTCGGTCGAGAAGGTGAATTTCAGTGTCGATTTCCTGTATGAGTTGACCATGATAATCGAAAATCACTTACTCGCGCGAAAGCGGCTGAAGCACGTAAACACCGCGAAGCGCACGCTGCGGCGGGACGTAAACAGGTCCCTCCTCACCGCGTCGCTGCGCGACGCAGACTGTTACACCGCATTTCACACAAAAGAAGCCTTTGTCAAGAGGTCATGAGGTGATACAACATATAGGTGACGGTAGTCAGCAGACGGAACTTCACCATATGATATACACACTGAGATGCCAAGCTACAAAGTGGAATTCTCTAGGGTTAAAGGTGATATCACAGTGAGAAAAAAAGTGCAATATATGAAAATTTGTGATAATTGCGTAGCTGAGTATAGGGCGTTCCCCCTCAATCTCTAGACGGATTTCTATAATAGTTAGAATGCTAATAACTTATTATCTGACAAGAAATACCTTGAAGGTAAGAATGAGCAACATCATAAATGTTCAATTGTTTGCAAATCTATCGGACCAAACTGCGTGGTCATTAGTCCGTAGCTTACAAACTACTTAAACCTAGGTAAACTAACCTAAGGACAAACACACACACACACCCATGCCCCAGGGAGGACTCGAACCTCCACGGCGAGCGACCGCGCTCCGCAGCGAGACGCTTTAGACCGCTCGGCTACTCCACCGCGGCAGCAACTTCATATTTAGGTTGGGGTGATAATGTAGCGGGAGAGATGGATAAACAAAAAGGAAGAAGGAGGAGACTGGCTCACAGGATGAAGAATTAGATGGAGAAAGGGAAGGTACGGAGGAGGAGATGCACTGAAAAGAGTAAAATGAAAGATGAGGTGATGCAAAGTGGAGGGAGCGACGAAGGACTGGGTGTCTGGTCGATGACTTGTGAAATGGTATGTGAACAGGCGTTGTTTTTATACAAATTTATTTGTACTACCAGATTTAAGGCTTCAGTGGCGTCATCTTCAGGAACATTAACATGAACGAAAAACTAAATCTAGTCTAGTTGAGGACTTACTTAAATTAATTTTCCTGTCGTCCATATGCCGACACAAATGATCTATTTTGAGTATTACTAACGTATTTTTTGTCCGAAATATTTGAAAAAGGAAAGTTTTGGTCGCTGTCTGTTAGAAATTCCGACTGTAAAATTTGGCACTGATCGGTTGAACGATGCGACCTAAAAAGTGGGAAGACGTTACAGACAGACAGTGACAAATGGCCGATATTTTTGCAAATATCATCTAAACGATGCGAGATATGAAAAAAAAAAAAAAAAAAAAAAAAAAAAAAAAAAAAAAAAAAAAAAAAAACACGAGATACCTCCTCTTCGTGTCAAATAAACTTTTAAGCCATTCTTTTCAATTACATTTAGAGCTGCCAAAAGACTATCTCAAAGACCCACCTTTAGTGTTACTATCGTGACCTGAAGAGGGCAAAAATGTGTCTCTTACTTCACTTTATAATTGTTATTCATTACTTCGAGTTACTGCTGCAGCAATCTTATGACGTAATACGTTATCCTTCTTCTCACACTGCACTTATATTGTCACAATAAATATAATATGTTGTTGTGGTCTTCAGTCCACAGAATGGTTCGATGCAGCTCTCCGCGCTACCCTGACCTGTGCAAGTTTTTTCATCTGAGAATACGTTCGGCACCCTACATCCTTTTGAATCTGCTTACTATATTCGTCCCTCGGTCTCCCTCTACGATTTTTACCCCACACGCTTCCTTACAATCCTAAGTTGACAATTCCTTGATGTCTCCGAATGTGTCCAACCAATCTATTCCTTCTCTTAGTCAGGATATGCCAGAAACTCCTTTTCTCCCCGATTTGGTTAAGCACCTCCTCATTATTTACGTGATCTACCCATCTAATTTTCAACATCATTCGTCTGTAGCACCACATTTCAAAAGATTCTATCATCTTTTTTATCTGAATTTCTAATCGTCCACGTTTCACTTCCATACGATGCTAAACTCCAAACAAATGCTTTCAGGAAGGACTTCCTAACATTTAAATTAATATTGGATGTGTGCCGTATTTTGATTAAGGGATTTGTTAAAAAAATTATCTTCCCTCTGCAGGCAAAGTGAGGCAAATATTTCGTAAAGAATCGAATGTTTTACCACATTCTCTTATTAATAACCTTTTGGCCCTCTTTAGGTAACGGTAGTAACACTGAAAGTGGGCCTTTGCGATCGTTTTTTGACAGCTCGAAATTTAAAATGAAAATAACGGCTTAATCATACATCTGACACGAAAATTGAATAACCTAATTTGTAGAGGAGAAAATTCTCTACAACGTTGCTCTGTTATGTTTTTTTTCTTCATATCTCGTATCGTTTCAGAGATATTTGCAAAAATAACGACGATTTTGGGACGTCTGTCCGTCTGTTCGTAACGAGTTCCCAGTTCTTAAGACGAACCGTTCAACCGATCGGCACCAAATTTTACAGACATAATTGTAGGCCACGAGAGACCAGAACATCCCTATTTCAAATTTTTCTGACAAAAAATACGGCAGTAATACCAAAAAAGCCGTTTGTAATATAATTGTAACTGAAAACGAACCGTTCATCTGACACGAAAATTGAATAACCGAATTTGTAGAGCAGTAAATTCTCTACAACTTTGGTCTCTTACGTTTTCTTCATATCTCGTATCGTTTGAGATATATTTGCAAAAATAACGGCGATTTGACACCGTTATAGATTTTACGAAAACCAGCCGTTCGCTGGTGTCACGTGACATTCCACGCCCAGAACTCTCTCTGGCATACGCCATCTTGCGTTGCGTATTTGATGATTTTCTTATTATAACTTACACGTTGTTATTTCAAAGCAACAGCTCACTGAAGAATTAATAAAAACACGTCGTTCTTCGTACGATAAATGATAGTCTAGTGCGCTAAAAATGCCACATTAGCATCAGTTAACAACTGATATGAATAGTACGAAAATAAAGGACGAAATTCGCAGTTGTGCGCTGTAGTGTAGTGGGCAGCGTGTTGGGTTGTGAGGTACATGATCAGTGTTTCGGGACCCGCCACTACCAATTTTTTTTTCTCCTTTTTTCTTAAAAGGATTACGTGTTGGGTGCATGGACATTATCACAATATTATGGTCGTAATCGTAGGGGATAACGGGGCAGATTTTCCATAGGGGCAGGTTTTCTAACTCCCTTTAGTTTCGAAACAAACCGCTAGATGGTATCACCGTTGATACGGAAGTAGCAACTAAGCACGCTTCATTTAGGAAATTTTCAGTGCTGTACCAGCAGTCACTACGTCGGCAGGGCCGTTTTCCTCATTTTTGCAAAGGGTAGTAAACTTTCACATTTGTATTGAAACTTCAAATAAACATATTAGCGTTAAACCTATTATTTTGACACTGCACGCACTAAAAGTGGGTTTCTTTCTTCACGTAACTGTGCATTTGTTTTGTAAATAGCTTACACGGTTACTCATGGACGTAGTGTTATAGTTCCGAATATGGTGACGGGGCAAGTTTTCCCAGAGCATACGGGGCACATTTTCATTATTACTTCGAGTCTTAACGCCAGGTCTAAAGCAAGTGAAAAGTGGGTATTGTGCACGAACTGCAAGAAATAGGCGCATGGAGACTGTACGAAAGGAAGTGTTGCATTTTTTTGTTTGCTTACATTGTCATTCAGACAATGAGTATGAGTTTTGTTAAAAAAAAATGTCTGTAGTTGTGAAATATTTGAGTCACATATTTTGTAAAACCTTTCAGTAGCATTTATTTTTATTTAATGTGGTTACTTTTACTATATCCTTCTTTTGTAATGTATTGTAAATCCATAATAAAAATACATATTCAGTGAATTCAAGATAATTATCTCTGTTTTAGCATTTAAAGTATAGTTGGATAATTTGCCCCTGTACATTTTAGCCGGTCGCGGTGGCCGCGGAGACTGAGGCGCTCCAGTCACGGTCTGCACGGCCACTACGGTCGGGGGTTCGAATCCCCCCTCGGGCATGGATATTTGTGCCGTCCTTAGTATAAGGTAGTTCGTAAGTAGTTTGTAAGTTTAGGGACTGATGACCCCGTAGTTAGGTCCCATAAGCTTTACAAACATTTGAACATTTTTCTGATGCACATGGTCGGTGTTTCAGGTCACGCCACTGCCAAATATTTTTTCTCCTTTTTTCTTAAAAGGGTTACGTGTTGGGAACATGCACATTATCACAATATTATGGTCGTAATCTTATCACTATATTTTTTATTATTTACATTATTATTTTTGTCCGAAATGTTTGCAAAAAATGATAAAACTACAAATTTAAAGTGGCCGTAAAACACGTCAGTGCGACTTTTTTCTTTTTTTTCAACGTTCAGAATGGCGCGCGCCAGAGCGACTGCCGAGTCGGCACTTTGTCGGGCTCATTCAAGTGTTTCCATTACTCTGTTCAGCCGCTGTGTACGTATATCTAGCGCGGCGAGCCAGCATTTACGCCGGTTCACGGACGCCCTTTTGTGCAGAGGCGAGCGTATTACGCCAACCCCGAGCGGACGTCGGCTGCTTACGGCCAGCCGGATAACACGGCAGCAGCCCGTGGCGTTAATTCACGGATTCTTGCGCCGCGTATTCGCACCATCGAATTGGACGCTCCGCCGACCGGGGCGTTTCATTCGTCGGGCTGCGCGGCAGGTTAAAGTATCAGCGGCCGTAATGAGCGACCGGGTTGTTAGGGGCGACAGGCCGGCGCCGCAAAGGTGGCGCCACAAAGGTGGCGCCACAGAGGTGGCGCAACCGCCGGCGCGCTGGCGCCGCGGATTAGTTTGGTGTGACGTAGCTGCCTACGTCACAGGGACAGCGCCGCGCGCCGAACAATCACGGCTCCGAGTCCCATGACAGACGCGCCCGCCGCGGAATGCCTTGACAATGCACCGCCGGGGAGTCGCCATTATTAAGCAGCGGGCCAACAGCGGAAACAATGGACGTGGCACAGTGTCGCAGCGCGAGACAACAACAGCCGGCTTCCGCGGAATGCTTCGCGAGAACCCCGTGGTAGCGTCAGGTCTAGCTGTCGTAATTACACTTGTGATTCTATTTAGCTAACTTCTTATACCACACTAGCCGAAAACTTGGAGTTGCCTGGTATTCCGTCTCTACAGGGTGGTCCATTGATAGTGACCGGTGTAGTAGTACTGTTCTAATTGTAAATGTGTGTAATGTGTTGTAATAATGTACACAGACACATTAGTAGAACCAGTTTGTTTTTTTTGCCAGCAGTCTGCACTTCTATTGTAGACTGAAAAAAGAAAGAAAATTTATGGGATGACTTGTAAACAATTTTTGAAAGATATTCGTCGCTGTGTTTAATGCAGGTTCGTGGATCTCTTCGTTAAGCGCCACACAGACACACTGCTGACGAAATCTTCTGTAACTTGCTTCAATCTCATTAGTATATAAGAGTATCCAGGACACTGGATTATATCTCACCTTCATAAAATTCTTGAAGTGGTCGTTTGAAGTTGTTTGTATACTTTATAAAAAAAATGACTTCGCAGATTCTCATTAAGTTCAGGTTAATATTCTTTTATTGTTGCTTCGTCAATAACAATAATAGCTTTTGCTTAATCAAACGTACTATCAGTTTTAGAACATACCATAATATATCTTCACAAAACACAACAAGAGAACAAACATAAAAATCTCTGACAAAGAGTCTTAAGCTCCACAGTACACAAATATAAAACAATCTCTGACAAAGTGCCTTAAGCTCCACCGTTCACAGCACTACAGAAATATGTTAAGGAATATCTCTGGCACTATATATTCGAAATCACTGTCACATGAATAACTAAATTTACTAAATGTACTACTACACCGGGCCCAAAATCTCACGAAATAGGCATCAAACGAAAAAAACTACAAAGAACAAAACTATTCTAGCTTGAAGGGGGGGAAACAGATGGCGCTATCATTGGCCCGCTACATGGCGCTGCCATAGGTGACACGGATATCGTCTGCATTTTGTAAAATAGGTACCCCCATTTTTTTAACATATTCGTCTAGGCTGCGTGGGAGGTACCGAGCGGTCTGGGGCGTCATGTTACGTTCCGCGCGGCCTCCCTTGGGCATGGATGTGTGTGTTGTCTTTACTATATGTTAGTTCATTACCCAAGAATGACATTCATTGAAGATTTTAGGCCATCAGTAGTAACTAAGCAGTCAGCAGCCTCTACATAAAGTTGTGATACACCTTCACTTGGAGAACCTGCAACTGTGTGTGTTGCTTCACCTTCCACTTCAAGTGTGACTAACTGAAATACCAACTCCTGAAGAGTGTACACCTTTTCCAAAAGCTGGAAGGCGAGAAGCAAACTCAAGGCAAAACAAATCTGCAGATTACACTAGCATTATAATCAAGGATGAAATAGAATCATCAGCAATGGCTAAAATGAAACCAGCGTAAAATAGAACATTGCTCCAGGCTAAGACGGAATTGAAGACAACTGCAAAAAATAAAATCTGTGATACAGACAGTGAATCAGAAACAAACGTGGTGCCACAAGGGTGGCGCAACTGCCGGCGCGCTGTCACCGCGGATTAGTGTGATGTGACGTGGCTGGCTACGTCACAGGGAGAGCGCCGCGCGCCGAACAATCGCGGCGCCGAGTCCCACGACAGACGCGGAATGCCTTGACAATGCACCGCCAGGGAGTCGCCATTATTAAGCAGCGGGCCAATGGGCGTGGCACAGTGTCGCAGAGCGAGACAACAACAGCCGGCTTCCGCAGAATGCTCCGCCAGAGGCCCGCGATAGCAGCAGGTCGTAATTACACTTGTGATGCCATTTAGTTAACTTCTTATACCACACTATCCGAAAACTTGGAGTCGCCTGGTATTCCGTCTCTACAGGGTGGTACATTGATAGTGACTGGGCCAAATATCTCACGAAATAAGCATCAGGCGAAAAGATTACATAGAACAAAACTGTTCTAGCTTGAAGGGGGAAACAGATGGCGCTATCGTTGGCCCGCTACATGGTGCTGCCACAGGTGAAACGGATATCAACTGCATTTAATATAGGTACCCCATTTTTTAACATATTTGTCTAGGCCGCGCGGGAGTAACCGAGCGGTCTATAGCGCTATGGTACGGAATGCGCGGCCTTGGGCACGAAAAAAATAATGTTCAAATGTTTGTAGAACTTATGGGACTTAACTACCGAGTCATCAGTCCCTAAGCTTACAAAATACTTATCAACTAGCTAAGACTAGGGACGGCACAAATATCCATGCCCAAGGGGGGATTCGAACCCCCGACCGTAGTGACCGTGCAGACCGTGACTGGAGCGTCTCAGTCCCCTCGGCCACCGCGGCCGGCTTGGGCACGGATGTGTGTGTTGTCTTTACTATATGTTAGTTCATAAATAGTATGTAAGATTAGCGACTGATGACCCAGCAGTTAAGTCCCTTAACCTTCACAAACATTTTAATTTTTTTTTTTTTTTTTTTTTTTTTTTTTTTTTTTTTTTTTTTTTTTAATTCGTCTAGTACGTAGATAAATATGAATGTTTTATTTGGAACACTTTTTTTCGCTTTGTGATCTATGGCGCTGTAATAGTCACAAACGTATGTGTTATTGCGTAAAATTTCGCCAGTGCGGACGGTATTTGCTTCGTGATACATTACTCGTGTTAAAATGGACCCTTTACCAATTGCAGAAAACGTCGATATGGTATTTATGTATGGCTATTGGGCCAGGTCCTAGGATTTTTATCTGTCACTTTCCTCTTGTTTCACCTCTGGCAGTGTGGTAATGTGAAAAATAACGATAGCACCATGGTTCGCAACCCACGTTGAACTGTAGGTCCCCCTATAACTGCTGGGTAAGTCAGTTCGAAGGTCGAAAGAGGGCAACGGCATACCACCTACAAACAGAACCATGCCTAGTAAAGCACTGTGGTGTTCAAACCAATCTTCAGATTGTTGACTGTTTTACCTTACCTTTATTGTGATTCAAATGCGCAACGAGACTCTGCTATATATGTTGATCGTTATCCTGGATGACATCATCCAAGTGTCCGGACTTTTCGTCGGCTAGTTACGTTATTTAAAGAGACAGTAAGTCTTCAGCCACAAGTGAAACATCAACCACGACCTGCAACAAATGATGATGCCAAAGTAAGTGGTTTAGCTGCAGTTGCGGTTAATCCGTACATCAGTAGAGGACAAATCTCAAAAACGTCGGTGTTGAGAATTCTACATTGACATAAATTTCACCCATACCATATTTCTATGCACCAGGATTGCATGACGAACACTTGGAACGTCGTGTACAGTTTTGCCACTGGGCACAAAATAAATTACGGGCCGATAAAAGATTTCTTTGACACTTTCTGTTTATGACGAAGCGTCTTCACAAACAGAGGTAACGTAAACTGGCATAATATGCGCTATTGGCCAACGGAAAACTCGCGATGGCTGCGACAAGTGGAACTTCAGAGACCTTGGTGGGTTAATGTATGGTGTGGCGTTATGAGAGGAAACATACTTGACTGCTATTTTATCGATGTCAATCTAAATGGTGCAATGTATGCTGATTTCTTACCGATTTTCCTACATGATGTTTCACTGCATGACAGAATGGCAATGTACTTTCAACATGATAGATGCCCGGCACATGGTTCGCGTGCAGTTAAAGCGGTCTTAAATGGGATATTCAATGACGGATTGGTCGTAGAAGTACCATACCATAGCCCGCACGTTCACCTGTTCTTACATACTCGGATTTCTGTCTGTGGGGAAAACTGAAGGTTACTTGTTATCCTGATTCACCGCCATAGCCTGAAATCATGCGTCAGCGCATTGTCAATGCATGTAAGAGCATTACTGGAGGCGAATTACTCGCTGTTGAAAGGAATTTCGTTACACGTATTGCCAAATGCATTGAAGTTGAAGGACACCATTTTGAGCATTTATTGAAGTTATGAGGTAATTACAGATAATCACTCGGTAACAGCATGCGTTCTCATAATGTATGATAATTTCACAAAAGTACATGTATCACAATGGAACAACAGAAATGAAGTTCAAACGTACTTATGTTCTGCGTTAAAATTTAAAAAACCTACCTGTTACCCACTGTTCGCCCAAAATTGTAAGCAATATGTTTGTGAATATTATAGCACTATCTATCACAAAGCAAAAGTGTTCCAAATAAAACTTTCATATTTATTTACGTACTAGACGGGTATGTAATAAAAATTGGAGTACCTATTTTAAAAAGTGCAGTTGATATCTGTTTGACCTATGGCAGCGCCATCTAGTGGGCCAACTATAGCGCCATCTGTTTGCACCCTTCAAGCAAAGAAAAGTTTTTATCTTTGTACGTTTTTCGTTTGATGCTTATTTCGTGAAATATTTGGCCCGGTCACTCTCAATGGACCACACTGTGGACAGAAGTATACACAAATCAGGATATATCATACGTACATTTAATGTTTAGTCTACTTATAATATTTGTGAACGCAGGCGACCAAATCGAAACAATCTATTCTTCATGTATATCCTTTTCAAAAAGAATAATAATAATAAATAAATAAATAAATAAAAATAAAAAAATAAAATATAAATGTTTGTACTTCTTATGGGACCTAACTAAGGGGTCATCAGTCCCTAAACTTACAAACTACTTATGAACTACTTACGAACTAGGACGGGACAAATATCCATGCCCGATGGGGGATTCTAACCCCCGACCGTAGTGGCCTCAGTCTCCTCGGCCACCGCGGCCGGCGTATATCCTTTTAACTACGCTGAAACATAAATAATCATTAATACTATTCTGTAAAAAAATAATAGTCTTAGATGTACTGTGGTAACGGACTGTCATAAGAGAGTTGGGTAACACGCTTCTTTTTGAAGGATCGATTCCTACGATTCAATCCAGCATTTTGAATCGATTTCTACGATTCGCTCACTATTCTTTCTGCTCTGCGATGGCACGATTCTTACAGAATGCCAAAAATGGTTATCGGACTTTTTATATTTATGGTACGTAAAGTTCAGGCTTAAAATAGTAATCAGCCAAAGCCATTCGATTCAACTTTCAACAATTCCCAAGAAAATAGTCTTTCAAGGTTTTCAAGACATATTAGGTTGTCAAATATTTCCTCTGTCGCTCATTTGGTAGCGCTGTAGATCGTTAAAGTAGTGAACGTATGTCACATAGTTCGAATCCTGCTGTAACCTTATAATTTTGTTTTCCTTCTATTCGAATACTTCAACCATTTAAATATAAATTTAACATTCAAAAATACAGTTCATCGGTTGCAAATTTGCAGGTTAATTACTTAACCATGGTTTCTGCTTCAACTAAGGAAGCCTTCATCAGAAGTCAAAATTTTTGTTACATGAAATGGACAAAAGTTCTTGAGCAACAGAGGTGACGATCACAGGCCGGAACCGGAAATTTGAAATACTACACATGTAATAAATCACAACGTAACTATAATTCGCCATGACTGTCGTAGAACGGAAACGATACGTTTGGGTATGGGTTCCTATTCAAAATGTTATGTACTCACTATCCTCTACAAGTCCTAGAAGTTTGTGACCAAACTGTATTATTTGCTTCCAGGTTTTCAGTAGCTTGATCGGGTATGATCTTAAACTTTGCAGAAAATATTTACAGTTTGCGTAATTTTATTTGTGCTACATATTACAGTGAAAGTCAGATTTATTTCCCGTAGTTGAATTACCCCGAAGTTCGTTAGGCCGCATGCTGATTCGCGATTCTTTGAAATTACACCAGGCAGATTACTTTTCGCATGACTTTTAAATACCGTGTTTATGAAAAAGCTTTCAGTGTAGGAAACTCTGCCCTCAGCATGTACCGTAATTGTTTTTCAGTAACAGAACGAACAAAACAGTTCTTCCCTGGTAGATATGGGAACGAATTCACAGTATTTCCTCGCTGACTAGGAATGTGCAAACTGGAGCACAGTTTTTTTTTTCCTTTATTTGAGTCGAGTCCCCGGTTTAATACCGCACCTGCTTCCCTGTGCTCGTGTATCACAAGCAATTTACTGTATAAATATTTGCCACTTCTCTCTGTGTTTGCGAACTGATTTTTGTGTTAATGGCGACAGAACGTATCGACATGACCCGCGTGTTTATTTCGCTCTGCGCCACAGGTGTAAAAGCGTATTACATCTCGGTGAATAATTTATATGTTCGAAAATTTAAACGTGCTTTGGTTAGCAAAGACCACTGGTTCAAGTAACGCTTTAAACACTTGAGCGTCAGTGGGATAACAACACAAGCATCGAGTAACTAAAGGATACCTTTTTGAGTGGTTGTACCTGTTGCGGCGCGTCAAAGCACGAAAAATATGGAATATTACAGGAATTAATAAGCTTTCCTAATTCCTGATCCTTAAATGGCAGGTTGTCATATCTAAGAATCGTGTGCTGCTATGAACATTACCAGTATCGGACTTGTATAAGAGGTTTCTTTTTGGTTAGTTAATAAATAGAAATGGTAGCAACAACAGTTTTGTCTCGTTTTTTACTTTGGTTTTGGATTTTGTATGGGTTGAATATAACTCAACGGTTATTAGAGCGGAAGAGCAAGAAAGAGATGCAGAGATTGGAAAGGGGGGAAGACAGGGTTGTAGCCTTTCCCCAATGTTGTTCAATCTGTACATTGAGCAAGCAGTGAAGGAATGGAAGGAGTAATTTGAAGAGTGAATGAAAGTTCAGGCGGAAGAAATAAAAAGTTTGCGGTTTTCCGATGACATAGTAATTTTGTCAGAGACTGCAAAGGATCTAGAAGAGCAATTGAATGGAATGGACAGTACCTTGAAAGAGAAGATACGAGATGAACATTAACAAGAATAAAACGAAGGTAATGGAATGTAATGTCAGAAAATAAGACGATGCTGAAGGAATTAGATTAGGTAATGAGACAATAGAAGTAGTATATGAATTTTGTTATTTGGGTAGCAAGATTACTTATGATGGCCGAAGTAAAGAAAATATAAAATGCACAATTGCTATGGGGAGAAAAGCATTTCTAAAGAAGTAAAACTTGTTAACATCCAATATTAATTCAAATGTTACGAAGTCCTTTCTGAAAGCCATTGTCTGGAGAGTAGCATTGTATGGCAGTGAAACGTGGGCGATAAGGAGTTCCGACAAAAAGATGATAGAAGCTTTTGAAATGTGGTGCTACAGACGAATGATGAAGATTAGATGGGTAGATCACGTGACTAATGAGGAGGTGCTTAACCGAATTGGGGAGAAAAGGAGTTCTTGGCATATTCTGCCTAAGAGAAGGGGTAGATTGGTAGGACACATTCTGAGACATCAAGGAATTGTCTACTTAGTATTAGGACGAAGTGTGTTGGGTAAAAATCGTAGAGGGAGACCGAGGGACGAATACAGAAAGCAGATTCAAAAGGATGTAGGTTGCCGAACGTATTCTCAGATGAAGAGACTTGCACAGGTCAGGGTAGCATGGAGAGCTGCATCAAACCAGTCTGCGGACTGAAGACCACAACAATGACAGCAACAACAGAAAAGTGCGGACCAAAAGACATACAATCCAGTGGAAACCGGTATACATTATATTGAGAAATGGACAAATTGAAACGTGACGTAACCTGCTACAGTTGATAATACAGTTGAAAACCACATAATATAAAACGTAACCTGACAGTGAAATTGTCTTGGTGCAGGATAAGTAAAAATCGATAACATCTAAATAAATGATTATTCTATAAACTCTTCCTGCCACAGAAATAATTGTTTGATTTGATTTGGCTGTTGTAAAAGTAGCAGCAGTACTAATGGACCAACTAATCACCATATCTTTCTTCAAGCCTCCTTATCACGATACTCAGGATAAGTGGAAAACCAGCCATTGGCTACGAGACGGTTAACAGCCTTGTGAAGTTCAGATAATTGTAAGCACAGCGTCCACTCCCATAGCTTGCTTAAAGAGCAGAACGAATAATTATTTGGGAATTGTAAATTGCCAATATATAGCTGAAATGCTTTGCTTTGAACTACTGTTGTGATTTCTGTATCCGTTGTAATTACCGTAAAAACGAACGGTAGGTGTAGTTTCGGAATGACGCTTGTAATTATCACTTACGCTTTGAACTCTAGATAAACAAAGCAATACTGACTACTAATTACCATTTCATTACTGCAGAATCCGTGTTATCAGTATAGACAGGGCAATGTATAAGTACTTACGGTTATTTCCCATGTGTATGTTAATGCATGAGGTACGAATGAAATTCCTCATTGATTACCGTGGGGGAATTAGACGAATTATCTAAACTAGCTGAACCCGGCTACGCTTCACTTCGGCTTACTCTAAAGTGAAATAAATGGGAAAGTCAAAAATAAGAATACCTTTAACATAGACTTTGCAAAAAAGGTTCATCAGTCTTACAAGAACCTTGATTGCGTTGCTGTTACTATAAGTAATGAGAGGACATTAAGAAAAGAAACTGTTTTATCATAAAATCATTATTTATTTTAAAGTAAGTCGACTGAAAAAAATATTTTGTTTGTCCATATTCTGCATAAACAAAAATTTTGTATCACGCGATTTACCGACTGTGGAACACGTGACGTTGAATTACCCTTCAGAAAATTACACTTCTCTACATTGTGTCAATCTACTTGCCGTACCCACTCTGTTAATCTACTAATTCACCTTACTATCCATTACCTTTTACTCATCATAGATATTAACAAGCCGGCCGCGGTGGCCGAGGAGATTAAGGCGCTCCAGTCACGGTCTGCACGGCCACTACGGTCGGGGGTTCGAATCCCCCCTCGGGCATGGATATTTGTGCCGTCCTAGTTCGTAAGTAGTTCATAAGTAGTTTGTAAGTTTAGGGACTGATGACCCCGTAGTTAAGTCCCATAGACTTTACAAACATTTGATTTTTGATCTTCACAAGGAAGAAATTAAATGTAGGAAATTAATACTAATTATATCGTAAAGGCTGCAAAGCACGATGAACTTCCCTTACAGAAGCCCAAGTGAAATAACGACGCTAATACACAAAATTTAAGAACCTCGTTACTAAGCCATTTTGTTTTCCACAGCTTACACATCAGCAGTGAAGAGGTTGCGGCATTGTAGATGTCCTGCGTGTGTGTGTGTGTGTGTGTGTGTGTGTGTGTGTGTGTGTGTGTCACTGTAAGTCAGCCATTTAAATATCTATATCTACACAAACATTCTGAAAGTCACATTTAAGTGCATGGCAAAGTGTTCATGGAACGGCTTATATATTTCTCTACAGTTCCATACTCTTAACACCCCGGGGGAAAAAGGAACACCTAAATCTTTCCGTTTTCGATCTGGTGTCTCATGATGAGAATGTCTCCCTATGTAGGTGGACGCTAACAACACATGTTCGCATTGGGGAAGAGGAAGTTGTTTGAAAGAAATTTCCCAAATAGATCTCGCCACACCGAATGACGCCTTCCTCTTAACGATTTCTACCCGAACTCGTGCATCATTTCCGTGACATCCTCCTACTAGTGTAGGCTGTTTTTAGTACAATTGTTTCATCTTACAAGTGTTCTGCCAGTGAAGTGTCGTCTTTGATTCGCCTCCACTATAATATTTTCAGTGTGTTCTTTCCAATTTAAGTTGTTTGTAATTTGCATTCATAAGTAATTAGTTTAATTGACGGCCTGTAGTTTTGACGGATTTATCGTGTAACAGAAGTTTAACGGATTTCCTTTAGTGGTCATATGGCTGAACTTACACTTATTCAGGATCAATTGCCAATTTATGCGTCATACAGATATCTTATCTAAATCATTTAGCAGTTGCCTTTGATCTTGTGGTGACTTTACTAACCCATAAATGACAGCATCATCCACGAACACTCTAAGAGAGCTGCTTAAATGGTCTCCGAAACCCTTTATAAAAATAAGGAACAGTAGGGGCACTAGCACACTTCCCTGTGGAATGCCAGATATCACTTCTCTTCTACTCGATGACATTCCGTCGGTTACAAGGTAGTATGTACATTTTTGACAGGAAAACCCGAATCCAATTATAGCGTTGCCTGTCTCAATTGTTTGTCAAGATTTGATCATTTTAAGGTTTGCCGTAATTCGGGTTAAATTTCACTATACGCGTCCAGAGAACCGCGCGGCCGGATTTAGGTTGGTAACACAGGGATAAAATTTTACTATTGGCGCACGTTACGTCGCGTCGTAGCAAAAGCAGTTGGAATAACGAACACAAGAAAAGTAAAGCAAGCTATAATAATTTATTTTCTTTAAATTACGTAAAAGGGGTTGGCGAGCAACACTATATAAGGCGAAAATCTACCTACTTATTCTCTGTTAAATATTTTTCATTTTAAACTGAAGTTACTATTGCAGTACATTAGTAGATAAATTTCGCCTATCATTATTTTTGAATTAAATTGTTAATGTTGAGATAAAATTACTCTAGATTCATAAACTGTTAAGTTTCTATTTTATTATTATTACTGTTTTACCAGAATTCTCGCGACTCTTCATGCCTTGCACAATGGCGCCCAACAATGGTATGAACCTACAATTACTAAACTAAAGAATTACTGAAAATAGTCATTTATAAAAAAATGAAAAATGGATATTTAGGTATGAAATAATATTCAACACCCATTGTTGTGAATTCTGAATTTTAGTATTTAATTACAAAAAATAAAAATAAATTTTGCTCACTACAACACTTACATAATTGAGAGAAGCCAACAAAAATGCTTCCGATCTCATGCACTGCCAAACAGAAAGAACAAAGATTTTCATCGATCATCGTTCTCATTCCTTGCCAGGAAAAGATAATAGAATAGGAAGACAAAGGTCAGAGATGAGAAACGAGAACGATAGCGGAACAACTGTCTATGGCTTACGTATTTAATCGGCGATGTAATATTATACAATGGCACAATTGTCGTGATGTTTCATAACCACGCAATTTGATCAGAAGACGCATGTGAGATACAGTGTCAAAAGTCTTCTGGGAATCTAAAAATGATGCATCAATTTGAGAACCCTCGTTGATCGCATCATGTGACTAAGGAACTAGCTGTGTTTCACAAGAACGATACATTCTGAATCTAAGCTGAGTACGGGTCAATAGGTGGATACTTTCTGAATTCTAATACAGTATGGGTCAATAGGTCGTTCTCTTCGAGGTATTTCATAATATTTGGAGAGTGTATACGAGTATGTTCTAAAATCCTGCTGCAAACTGACATGAACGCCTCTAGAATGCGATTTCACGAAAAGTTATTAATTTTTTATGTACTTTTGAGAGTAACACCTCGTCGACAAGCAGAGAAGAATTTGATAGCACTCAGTTGTCGACATATTATCATATTTATTGTTATCATTACGACAATGCGAAATCTTAATGCGGGATAGAGAACGCTGGTTCAAGAGTAATACACTAACTAGACAAATGTCACTGGATAGGCCAATATCATCGTTTGGAACTTCTCTGGTCCTACGGACTGCGGTGAACCGCCGCGGAAGTGTCTACAGGCCTCTGGTACTCCTCGGGACGTAGTTGACACTAGTCTTGAATAGTTCGCGAACGAACTAGTTCGGAAGAGCGTTCCCACAGGCGAACTACGCGTACTAGTTCTCAGCTCCCTCGCCTCTTAGTTCGTCCGCTCCTTTTCCGAAGACTGACGGGGAACAGTGAGAGGACGCGAGAGCGCGCAGAATCGCGTGATTCCCTTCTGCCAGTTGCAGTCATTTCGAGCTGATATGCAGCTCAGCTGTAGTTTCATAGTGCACTGCCACAAATTTTCTTTTCTAATGTATTCATCAGTGACTAAATATAACGCCCCAATTCCATAGTGTAAAATACTACGAGTTCTCTGTACGCAAAGTAGTTGAATACCATTGTATCATTCATTCGTGTAAATAACTGGTTTATTTGCTTAAGTATTTGATGTCTAAGTGCCAAAAAATACGGGTAATAGCACACGCTTGGGCAACACTGATCATTTTATAAAAAAGCCGCCATAAAAGAAAGAGCTCTTTTAGTAGCAGTAGCAAAAGCCATAAAGAGCGGACGAACTAAAAAGAGCGACCTACTTCGCGGCCGAGCTGCGAACTAAAAGGAGAGCTACCGGTCGCGAACTAAAATATGCGCTATCGGTCACGAAGTAAAATATGCGCGATCGGTCGCGAACTAAAATATGCGCCATAGATCGGCAACTAAAATATGCGAACCATTAGGTCAAACGTATCTCGCTTCTTGGTTCGTTGTATTCTTTTCCGAAGACCGACGGGCAATAGCGAGAGGCCCCCAGCAGAATTAAAAATTACGTGTTTGACTTCTGCTGATGAGAGCCATTTCGAGGTGAGCGTCTGCCTGCTGGATTACATAGTTCAGTGCTACAAATTTTCTGTTTTAAGTATTCTGCATTTTGCAATATCTGACTAATAAATTCCATAATGCCAACATATAGAGACAACTCTAAACTTAAACGCGAGAAATTATCCACAAACTGTTTCTTTTGGTTGTCTTGATATCTTTAGCGGCTCACGCAGCAAGCGCATGAAGCAGCTAGGTGGGGGAACTTCCCCCTCCACCTGCATGCGCAGACCACGCCGCTCAGCCGTCACTGGGAGCGGACGAATTAAAAGAACGAACTATTTCGCGGCAGAGCGGCGAACTAAAGTGAGCGCTCCTGATCGCGTACTATTATGCGCATGTCTAGTTGACACCAAATGCTTTGCAACTGTCTGCAGAGCATCAGGCAGTTCAGCTCTGTCCGTGGATGCAGCATCCAATCAGGAAATATGCCACAGGCACTGTGACGTGTGAAAAATGGCGCTGAATGCATGTTGCTTTATTCTTTCTTCGCTACTGCGCTGATCCCAACTTATTCCGCACGCAGTGTCGACGTATGCCACTGAAAAGTTCCGTCGGTGTACGACACACGGTTCAAGAGATATGACGTCATAAACTGTGAGGTGCGTGAAAAACTGTGACGTCATCTATAAGGATTTAATTTAATATTTCTTAACAACTCATTCGCAACATTTTCGAATGCCGTGTACATTGAGTAATGAATGTACATGCAGTTCATTGTTCTAAATATTGTTCAGCAACATTGCACTGCTTGAAAACAAAACTGCAAGGGAAGTTTCACTATCAGTTCACATGGCTCAATAGACACATTTATGCACCTCTTCATTCTGTGGTATCAAGCAGCAAGAAATCACACATGTAGGTGTGCAGTTTATATGACATACACAATGCATTTCACAACTTCTTGTAAGCCCCTCGATCTATTTCCGTCCAATTTAGTAAACATACTACTTTTAAGAGACGGAGGATATGAGGCAGATGGAGAGGGAAAGAGAGAGACAGTGAGACAGAGTGAATGAGGGAGAGAGAGAGAGAGAGAGAGAGAGACAGACAGACAGACAGAGAGAGACGGAGGAAGAAAAGTTGGAAAAAAAATAGCGTGAAGAGGAAACCGAGTGATATAGAGGGAGGAGGAGGAAGTGGGTGAGAAAAGATTGGGAGGCAACGATTGACAGGGGCGAGATGAAGAAAGAAGTAGATACAGGGTGTAAGAGGTTGACAGAGGAAGGGTAAATGAAGAAGTATGTAAATAGATTGTTTCCCTTATATCTTCGTCTGATTAAGAGCTGATAAATCGCACTTTATGCAGAATGGAGACGAACAAGAAACGTACACACTGCGCTGGGTTTGCAAGAAACAATGATAATTCTGTAAGCAGTAGTTTCTTTTCTTCCTTTCCTTTCTTTCAGTACAGCCACGTCTTCACAAAGCAGAGTGTTTTTTATGTGATTTACTTTATGAGCATCGTGATGAAGTTTTGTTAGAGTTCAAAATGAATTTCAGGGATGAGATTCTTTTTATTTCAAATTATATATCAGACATTAATTTCCTTAACAAACATATTTGAAGAGTTGCAAAATTTAGGTGTCGTTTTCAGGTTCAGCAAGAATACTTTCCTTTACTTTCGCATTCACTTAATATGTGAATCTGGCACAGGTAAACGTGGCTGGGATTTTCTACTTTTGAATTATAAAATTGATTCGGCGTGTGCACTCTAAATCTTCATGCGGAAGTTCCTGTTATTTCAGTCAAACGTGTACCACTAACGAATGACTTTGTTGAATTGTCTGAATCTGAGAAACGTGATTAGAAGAAGCTCCTTGTGACGGAAAACATTTTACACTGCATAACGTAAAAACTTTATATGCTCTAGACCCATACCGACAGCAATAAGTATACAGAATATCTACAAATCGTCTGTGACTTTAAAGTGCTGAATGAAGTTCAGCGAGTAGTTCGATTGAACTCTCTCTCTCTCTCTCTTTCTCTCTCTCTCTCTCTCTCTCTCTCTCTCTCACACACACACACACACACACACAGACAGACAGACAGACAGAGAGAGAGAGAGAGCACAATATTGACTGAGAGATATATATGTAGAACTGCGGAAATCGATTTGAGAGAAGCGATTCCAGCGGCTCGCGTAGTGTTGACATTGATATCATTTGAGATTCGGGAAGGTAAATATCCTCCAGCCTCTATCAATAAATGTACTAATGGAACGCAGAGGAACGCAGCGAATCCCATTACATTACACTATTTCACAGATCAGAGACAAAATACACAAAGAAGTAATTCTCAGTGCGAATGTGAATTAGCATCCGCTATACGATGCATTTGGTGACATGTAAACTTTTACCTGACCGGGATTCTAACTCTGATTTCCTGCGTTTGGTGGTTGCACTAAATATTACGCAATCAATTTACGCTTCCAGGACATTGCCAACCACCCATGAGAGTTCATATATTGTCCGTTCCTACAGACAATCATGCATGCATGAATTGATTACATCGTTATACCTGCACATACAGGAGTCGTATACTGGTACTTGATACCATCTTCAGAGATTCGTAATACGATGATACGGATACGGTGATGTGTCAATGTGAGGGATGGACCTTAAATACTGGCAATTATTTATTGATGACCGATACAAAAACGTTACATGTTTGCATCAGTTACTGTCATTATTGTCTAAAATATTTTGCAATTGCTTTTGATCTTCTGTTGACTTTACTAACAGATAAATGACAGCATCGTCGGCGAACAACCTAAGGGAGCTACAGATTGTCTCCTAAATCTAATATATAAAGCAGTGTGTCCGTATGTTTGTATGTTTGTGTGCACATGTTGCATACAAATCTACAGTTTTGATCAAATCTTTATAAAATTTTGTTCAAATAAGCTTCAATCCATGAAGACGACCGCCGTAAATATAAGAATCACGTAAGATTCACACAGTTCACGAAATGTTGTGGTCTTCAGTCCGGAGACTGGTTTGATGCAGCTCTCCACAATACCCTATCCTGAGCAAGCCTCTTCATCTCCACATAAGAACGACAACCTACATCTGTCTGAATCTGCTTACTGTATCCATCTCTTGGTCTTCCCCTGCGATTTTTTCCCCACACACTTCCCTCCAACGCTAAATTAACAATTCCTTGATGTCTAAGAATGTGTCCTACCAATCTATCCCTTCTTTTAGTCAAGGTATGCCAGAAATTCCTTTTCTCCCCAATTCTGTTCAGTACCTCCTCATTAGTTACGCGATCCACCCACCTAATCTTCAGCATTCTTCTGTAGCACCATATTTCGAATGCCTCAATCCTCTTCCTGTCCGCACTGTTTATCGTCCATGTCTCACTCCCATACAAGGCAACACTCCATACCAATGCCCTCAGAAAGGACTTCCTTAGGCCTAAATCAATATTCGATGTTAACAAATTTCTCTTTTTCAAAAACGCTTTTCTACCCATTGCCATTCTGCATTTTATATCCTCTGTACTGCGCCCATCATTTGTTATTTTACTGCCCAAGTAACAAAACTCATCTACCTCCTTTATTGCTTCGTTTCCCAATCTAATTCCTTCAGCATCACCTGATTTTCTTACACTGCACTCCATTACCCTAGTTTTGCTCTTGTTAATGTTCATCTTATATGCACCTTTCAGCACACTGTCCATTCCATTCAATTGCTCTTCCAGGTCCTTTGCTGTATCTGACAGAATTACTATGTCATCGGCAAAACGCAATGTTTTTAATTCTTCCCCCTGAACTTTTATACCTTCACCAAATTTCTCCTTGCTTTCCTTTATAGCTTGTTCAATGTACAAATTGAATAACATTGGAGAAAGGCTACAACCCTGTCTCACTCCCTTCCCAACCACTGCATCGCTTTCATGCCCTTCAACTCTGACAACCGCTGTCTGGTTTTTGTACAAGTTGTAAATAACCTTACGCTCCCTATAATTTACTCCTGCTTTTTTCAGAACTTTAAAGAGTTTATTCCAATCAACATTGTCAAAAGCCTTCTCCAAATCTACAAAAGCTAGAAATGTAGATTTGCCTTTTCTTAATCTATCTTCTAGGATAAGCCGTAAAGTGAGTATTGCCTCCCGTGTTCCTACATTTCTCCTAAACCCAAACTGATCTTCCCCGAGGTCGGCTTCTACCAGCTTTTCCATCCTTCTGTATATAATTCGCGTTAATATTTTGCAGCCATGACTTATTAAACTGATGGTTATGTAGTTTTCACACCTGTCTGCACCTGCTTTCTTAGGGATGGGGATTATAACATTTTTCTTAAAGTCTGAGGGTACTTCACCTGTCTCATACATCTTACACACCAGGTGAAACAATTTTGTCATGGCTGGTTCTCCCAGAGACTTCAGTAGCTCTGAGGGAATATCATCTATTCCAGGGGCCTTGTTTCGACTTAGGTCTTTCAGGGCTCTGTCAAATTCTTCTCTCAGTACAGTATCTCCTATTTCATCTTCATCTACATCCTCTTCCCTTCCTACAATATTGTCTCGAAGTTCATTTCCTTTGTAGAGCCCCTCTATATATTCTTTCCACCTTTCAGCTTTCCCTTCTTTGCTGAGAACTGGTTTTCCATCAGTGTCCTTGATATTCATAGAGCTGTTTTTCTTATCTCCAAATGTTTCTTTTATTTTGCTGTAGGCTGTATCTATTTTTCCCCTATTTATACATTCTTCTACATCCTTGCATTTGCCTTCTAGCCACTCCTGCTTAGCCATTTTGCTCTTCCTGTCAATCTCATTTCTTAGTCGTCTGTACTCCATTTTGCCTGTTTCATTTACTGCATTTTTATATTTTCTCCTTTCATCGATTAAATTTAGTATCTCCTGTGATATCCAAGGATTTTTTGTAGGTCTTGCCTTCCTACCTATTTTGTCCTCTGCTACCTTCACTATTTCATCTCTCAATTTTACCCATTCCTCCTCTACTGTTTTATTTCCCCCCGTTTCTGTCAATTGTTGCCTAAAGCTCCCTCTGAAATTTTTAAGAACCTCAGGTTCCTTCAATTTATCCAGGTCCCATCTCCTTATTTTCCTACCTTTTTGTAGTTTCTTTAGTTTCAGCCTACAGTTCATAACCAACAAGTTATGGTCAGAGTCTATATCTGCCCCTGGGTATGTCTTACACTGTAGAACCTGATTCCGAAATCTATGTTTTACCATTATAAAATCTATCTGATATCTTCCGGTGTCTCCTGGTCTCTTCCACGTATACAACCTTCTTTCGTGATTCTTGAACCAGGTGTTTGTTATAACTAAATTATGTTCTGTGCAAAATTCTACCAGGCGGCTTCCTCTTTCATTCCTTTTGCCCAGACCATATTCACCTACTATCTTCCCTTCACTGCCTTGTCCTACTACCGAATTCCAGTCTCCCATAACAATTAAATTTTCCTCTCCCTTAATTGTCTGAATAATTTCCTTTAGCTCCTCATATATTTCTTCGATTTCCTCATCATCGGCAGAGCTAGTTGGCATATAAACCTGTACTACTGTTGTCGGTGTTGGCTTCGTATCTATCTTGACAATGATAATGCGATCACTGTGCTGGTCATAGTAGTTTACCCGCATTCCTATTTTCTTATTCAATATCAATCCTACTCCTGTGATACCCCCAACTGATTTTGTATTTATAATCCTGTACTCACCTGACCAGAAATCCTGTTCATCCTGCCACCGAACTTCACTAATCCCCACTATATCTAACTTCAACCTATCCATTTCCCTTTTTAAATTTTCTAATTTTCCTACACGATTAAGGGATCTAACATTCCACGCTCCGACCCGTAGAATGCCAGTATTGTCTTTCCTGATGATCACATCCTCCTGAGTAGTCCCCGCCCGGAGATCCGAATGGGGGACTATTTTACCTCCGGAATATTTTACCCGAGAGGATGCCATCATCATATGTTCATACAGTAGAGCTGCATGTCCTCGGGAAAGGTAACGGCTGTAGTTTCCCCTTGCTTTCAGCCGTTCGCAGTAGCTGTGTGGCAAAGCCACATTAGCTGATGTTACAAGGCCAGCTCAGTCAATCATCCAGACTGTTGCCCCTGTTCACGAAATATGACGTCATAAATAATGAGACGCGTGAAAAACCTGCTGCATTTAGCGAAAATGCTGCTGATTTTCTCCTAAACCAATGACCGTTTTCAACCAAATTTGGTACACAATTCCTTACCATGAGGTAACAATTGCTGCAGCGTTAGGAATCACATACGAAACATGGTTCCGAAGATATGACGTCATAAGCAATAGGAATCGTAAAAAACTGCCACATAATGCGGCGAGATTTTATAAATACGCTAGGCGAGAATGAGAGTTCTCAGCGACTTGTAACAAACTTTAAACATAATTTCAAATCCTTATTCAACTTTTTCTGGCTGACAACCGTAGCAAAATGATGAACGGAGAAAGGTTTCTCGCTTACTACTTTTCCGATGTTTATGGAGTAAAACTACGGCGTTCGGTAGGACGTTACAATTTATAATTTGTACACTACAAATTGAAGCCGCATGATATTTTGCAGACAATATACACACATAAATTTGAGTGCACCTTATAAATTGTATCACAGTGGGACACGTAGTTCATGAGATATGAACACATAAACAGTAACGTTCATAGAAAACTGCCCCACGACGCACCAAGTTTTAATCTATTAGTTCTTTACTACTAATGGTATTCCCAAGAGATTTTACAGGGATACATCCCTTATAAAAATGAATGTAAATCTAAAAAACGGCAGGAATAAATAAATAAATACCCGGGAAACGCCGGGTTTTCAGCTAGTCGTTTATAAAAAAAGTAACAGTAGGTATGTATATTCCATAATCACGCAATTTGATTAGAAGACGCTTGCGAGGTACAGTGTCAAAAGCCTTCCGGTAATCTAGAAATACGGAATCTATTTGACATTCCTTATCGATAGCACTCATTACACCATGCGAGTAAAGAGCTAGCTGTGTTTCTGAATCCGTGTTGACTATGGGACGTCGAGGTACTTCATAATACTTGAGGAAAGTGTATGTTCTAAAAGCCTGCTACAAACGGACGTCAATGATAAAGATCTGTAATATTGCGAATCACTCGTATTGTCTTTCTTGAATATTGGAGGACAAGTGCTACTTTCCAGCCTTGTATATGATAGCTAGGTATGGGGCTATTGCATCAGCATATTCTGATAGGAACCTAATTGGTAAAGAATCGGGGCCGGGAGACTTACTTTTGTTAAGCGATTTGTTTTAATACTCCAGGGCCGGCCGCGGTGGCCGAGGAGACTAAGGCGCTCCAGTCACGGTCTGCACGGCCACTACGGTCGGGGTTCGAATCCCCCCTAGGGCATGGATATTTGTGCCGCCCTAGTTCGTAAGTAGTTCATAAGTAGTTTAGGGACTGATGACCCCGTAGTTAAGTCCCATACACTATACAAACATTTGAACAATGGAATACTCCAGGGATATTTACTTTTAAATTACGCATGGTGGAAGCTGTTCTTGATTGGAATTTTGGAGTATTTGCTCCGTCTACTCTAATGAAGGAATTTCTGAAAACTGTGTTAAGCACTTCTGCTTTAGCAAAACTCTCATCAGTAGCATCACTATTTCTATCGTGTAATGAAGGTATTGATTGTGTTTTGCCGCTTGTACAGTTTACATACGACCACAATTTCTTAGGATTCTGTAACGAATTACGTGACATGTCATAGAATCTTGCCGCATGCTTCGTCAACAATTTGGTAAGTCGTTCTGTTCCCTTGTCATCGTCGTTGGACCACTCACCAGCAACAAACGACTTCCGATGCCGAAAGAGAGGAAACCTCTAGGATTTTGGCTGACAATGAACGGAGGATGGCCTAAAACATGCCGGCCAAATCTCTGAACGAGCTGATTGTCACATTCAGAGCGTGTAATCGGGCGTTGTCGTGACGTAAACCGCAACGTTTCAGAGAATTCCTCTGCGTTTGTTCTGTACTTTGCGGCGGAGCTTCTTATGCGTCTAGTGGTAAGCACATCAATTGACTATTTCACCTCGTGGTAAAAAATTAATAAAGAAAGTGTCTTTCCTGTCCTACATTCGAGGGTCTAAAATTTTGTCATATATTGATTTTACTGTTGGAATTGTTGAGAGGCTGTGTGAGCCACAGAGACGCACTCCAGGCTGAGAAATAGAGACCATTGCAGATAACAGGCTAAAACAGACACGTATATCTTACGAGATGTAGGCACTAAAGAAATCTCCTAGCGAACAGCTGGTGCCCTCGGCCACCGTCCCAGGGTGGAGGTTACCTTTCGGAGAAGATGGGCGTAACTTCATATAGCGTCTATACGCTGTTGTAAGACGTCACATTAGTACTTGGTGGCCAACAGGCACGTTTTAATGTACGTAGCAAAGTTGGTACCAGTCACTTGGGAACAGCAGCGTCAGTGGTTCCACGAGGCTAGAGTGAGAGGGTACAGAAGAAAAACTGCAAGTTAGCAGCTCCCCTGAGGCGTGGCCTAAGGCGGAGCCAAAGGTGTGGCCAACTAACGTAAAACATTGTTGTTGTTGCCCATAATGGGTAGCGTCGTGACGTTTTACTTTCAGCTGAACAATGTTGCTACCAAGTATGGATTTTGTTAGTGCACAAACAAGCCACCTCCCCACCCGGGGACTGGCAGAAAGGACAGGGCTGAAACGTGGTTCGCTAGAGGACTCAGAGAGAGGGCAAGCCACAATTTAGATTGGACTATCGCCGTCGGCCTCGGGGTGCTCCATGACAGTCTGTTTCTCGCGGGGAGTGCGTCTGTCTAGGGGATGCTGCTAGGGAACGTAATTACTGGCTTCTGTTGTGGCAAACGATTTATACTTCTTGTTTTTTTTTTTTTTTTTTTTTTTTTTTTTTTTTTTTTTTTTTAAATAACTAACCCCAGTGTAGTAGACTTAGAATGGGATGCAATAAATTCAATGCAAGGTACCTAGAAGTTCCATAAAGTTTCCTAAACAAGTATCCTCTCGAGTCCCGAAATCCGCATCTCTAGTAGATGCCTGTACTGTCTCTCTGCAATCACTCCTTTCCGTTCGCGATATGCAGACTGACCTTGCTACCTCTTCCCTCTTTCCTATGTAGGACACGACAATTTGCTTGGCGTTAATCTTTGCTGGGGAAGAAGTGACCTTCCGTTCTATGGATTGCCGTTTCGTTTCAGGGACTTAAATAAACAACCCAACTTCCGTCCCCTTGTACCTGTCTGCGACAAAAATCTCTCACCATCGTCATTGTAAGTTGTCATTGAAGTACCTTGCCCATCCGTTGTTACCTGTTTTATTACTAACAATGGAACCTCCCCATAGCACTCCACTCAGATTGAGTTATAAGTTGACGCAGTGCATAGACCATTAAAAACTGAACACAGATCAATAGAAAAAACTGTAAGAAGTTGGATGGAACAATAAGCAAAATATAAAACTGAACGGTTCATGCGAAAGATGGGCAACATAGAGCACATTTAGAGCGTAGGAGTGCTTTGGTCCTGTGGGTAGCGCAAGGATTTCTGAAGCGAGAGGTCCTTGGTTCAAGCATTCACTCAAACGAAAATTTTGCTTTTTTTTTATTTTCGTAAAATTATGATCTGTCGGTCCATTCGGTCCATTGCGACCGCACCGCAAAACCGTACGATTAGCAGACGAAAGAAAGTTCCTCTCCAATGGGAACCTAAAACATTCCATCACAAGGTGATAGGTCAACCGATTCCTCTACAGAAATACACGTCTGATGTATTCTACACGACACTGGTGACGGTATGTGTGTCATATGACAGGAATCTCTTGTCATCACACATAACTTGTACACTTGGTCAAGGGGACAGAGATTCTACCTTGCCCAATTTTGGTTTTCTTGTGGATGTGATAATCACTCACAAAAAAGTGATGAAAACATAAGTGTGTGTCACATAAACTGCAACAAATGAATACAACAGTTCCACAGTCTGAAAATGAAAAAAAAAATTAAAATTTTCGCCTGTGGACAGACTCAAACCACGGATCTTTCGCTCTGCAGTTTCTCACGCTAGGACTATAGCGCTCCGGTGTTCAGTAGATGCTCTACGTTACTTATCTTTCACATGGACTGCTCAGTTTTATACTTCGCTCATTTTTTTCATTATTCCAAACAACTTCATCCTGTTTTCTCGATTGATCTGTGTTCAGTTTTTGATGGTCTATCCACTGGGCCAACTTGTAACTAAATCTGAGAGGGGTGCTATGGGAAGATTCCCTTGTAAGACGTTTGTTTAGTCAGCCAACTTGCGAACAGTAAAATCCAGTTTATTCATAACAAACGCTTAATTTTCTGTTCATGTAATTTTTTGAAGTTTAGGAGCAAGAGGATTAATCGTAAACCTACGCTTTTGGTTAAACATTTCATCGACGACACTAACCAGCTTAGTAGAAACTTTCTTAAATTGTCTGGCCTATCTTCTCTCATTGAAACACTCATTGTATTTTCTCTGTAACTTTGCAGATTTGTCGATGAATATAACTTGCTTTAATGTTCGTAGCATATCTCAGTTGACACTTGGCGTATTTTTCGATCAACGATGATAATAAGCAATCATTCACACAACGCAGATCGTCATTACCTTCTATTTGAAACAGAGAACGAGGGGAATTACAGTTATAACGCTTTAGATGTTGTTCTTAAACTAGTTATGCATGAAACTTCTCTCACTTCTCGACTAAATCTCCCGGCAGCTGTAAAAGTTTTTCACAACAACGCTACCATGACTCCATGTCCGCTGCGAACGGTTTATCTTTTGTGGCCACTGGAAAATTTCTTCCATTCAGCTGAGTAACGCTTCGTTTCAGGACTGAAAAACGGTATCCATTTCTAATCCATTGCTACAATCGATGAAACGAAAGTCCCATTAATGCCGTCATCACGCGTCAACATTGTCTAAAAACTTGACACTCGCGTAGTTTTGCGGTCGTCCGCCAGTTTTCGCTACAGCCACTTGAGTGCCACGGTGGAGTAGCCGAGCGGTCTAAAGCGCCTCGCTGCGGAGCGCGCGGTTGCTCGCCGTGGAGGTTCGAGTCCTCCCTGGGGCATAGGTGTGTGTGTTTGTCCGTAGGTTACTTCTCCTAGGTTTAAATAATTTGTAAGCTACGGACTGCCGACCACGCGGTTTGGTCCGATAGATTAACAGACAGACAGCCACTTGAGGGGCACTTTTGGTAGGTTCGCTGGTTGCGGCGGTGCAAGGCGCAAGGCGCACGCGGCCTCCGTGCCTAGGGGAGCGGCACAATCACCCAGACCGCTTAGTGGTGAACGACGCAGAGACCATCAATTTCTTAGACGTAAATCAACAAATTTACACCTTCTTCTTCACCAAAAACGATTAGGTGCTTAATCATCTGCAAACATTGCTAAAAGCTATAAGTACTACGAGATGGTCTAGCAGATTTGAAGTAATTAGGGGATTTCCTGTTAGACAGGACACAGTTTGTAGTAGTCGATGGTAAAGCATTGACTAAAATAGAGTTATATCGGGCCTTCCGCAGGGTAGTGTTATTGGTCCTCCGCTGTTCCTTATTTACATAAACGATTTGGGAGAAAATCTAAGTAACTCTCTTAGGTATTTTGCAGATGACGCCGTCATTTGCCGTCTAATAAAATCATATGAAGATCAAAACGAACTGCAGAACGATCTGAATTAGATGGTGTAAAATTGCCAATTCACTCTATATAATGAGAAGTGTGAAGTCGTCCACATGAATACGAAAAGAAATCCGTTAAATTTTATTTACAAGATAAATCAATCAAAAGTAAAGGCCGTAAACTCCACAAAACACCTAGGAATTACTATTACGTCAGACGTAAGCTGGAAAGAACACGTACATAATGTCGTGCTACATAACTACTAAAGAACCTGCATACATTACGCTTGTCCGTCCTTTTTTGGAGTATTGATACCCAGTGTGGGATGCTTCTCAGGTGGGTTTGACGGTGCAAAGAAGAGCAGCTCGATTCTTATTGTCACGATACAGGGGTGACAGCGTTACGGAAATGATACAGGATCTGGGATGGGAATCATTACAACAATGGCGTTTCTCGCTGCGGCTTGGTCTACTTACGAAACACCAATCGCCAACATTCTCCTCCGAATGGATATAGTGTTGACTCCCACGTAAATGGGTAGAAACGATCATCAGAATAAAATACGAGAAATCAGAGCTCTAACGGAGAGATTCAGGTGTTATTTATACTCGCGCGCTTTTGGAGAATGGAATGGGAGATAAATAGTATAAAGGTGAACCCACTGCCAGGCACTTGAATGTGATTCGCAGAGTATCCCATGTAGATGTAGATGCAACACAGACAACGTAATTGTTGCTGTGTTGGAAATACCAGAAGGTTCTTATAGTTGGGATTAAACCGCCACTATCAAAGCGAAGTAACTTTCTTTAAAAATTGAAAATTATAAATTCGTTTTTTCTGTTATAATCTGGTACGATGTTTTGAATGAAACTAATTCTTTAAGTAAAATGATACAAAACTTGACAATTAATACTAAGATATGCATCAGTTTCTTAGGGAGCTTGATTGACAAATTCACACAATATCGCAGAGATGAGAAATTGACATAGTTTCAAAGGAAGCTACTAATGTGGCAAACAAACTATATTCTGAAACAAGTTTCCTTCCAGTAAATATACTTCGCCCAAAAAAAATCCGACTCGGTTTCAATATAAACATCGTGACGAAGTTTTGTTAGACCCCCAAAATGAATTTTAAAGTGCAGTTTTTTTTCTTTCTAATTCTATATCAGACTTCAATTTCCTCAACAAACAGATTTGAAGAGTTACAAAATTTAGACGAAGTTTTTGGTTTTTTCAGTAGTGCAGTATTTAGTTACCCTAAGGAGATTTGCTGAAACGTTGTGAAGACTAGCAGATGTAACGTAAAAGTCCATTCAAGGAATGACACTGACATGGACGGTAGTGCTTCGTACAATAGAATTGACGCTTAAAGATTGCATTTCCTAGACAATCGATCTTGTGATCATGTACGATTCTTCAATATCTTTTCAAAAATGATTTATTATCAGTTTTTCCCATCACAGCAATAGCGCTAAGAATGTTTCCTATTCTGCCAGTCTCAGTTGCACCAGGTGAAAAATAATTTTCTACATTAAAAAGTATAAAAAATTGTCTAAGATCAACAGAGGCCAATTGGGCTATTTCAATAGAACACAGTTTACATACTAGACAGACAATAGAATATTTCGCAATTATGAAAGCAACAAGAGTTCAGTTTATGTGAATACATGAAAGTTTCGAAAGAGTGAGCAAACTAACTAGAATTAAAGTATTATTTGATTTGCCAAGTGTGATTCCCATGTATATATAATAGCTAGTGAATTAGTAATTTTATGAATTTTCTTTATGCGAAAATCATTATTAAAGAAATTTTATGTCACGAAAATGTCGATGACGATTCTTTATACGAGTTATAAAAATTAATTTTAAAAAATTTAAAAAATAAAAAAATAAATAAATAAGCGAGCGCCATGGGGGCAAGCAGCGGGACTGCACTTTCGCTTTATTAGGTCTTCATGTAGGCTTGTGTCCACAGAACACACGGAAATGCCAACACTATAGGCGATGTGTTTCAAAGTCCTTCGGCGATACTCAATTGCCTCCACTCGCTCCACCGGCTGGTGCGAAACCCAAGATAGTCTTAGTGTGTTGTCACATGACATTGTGCCTTCTCTGAATGGTTACAGACACACACGCACATTGGAGACATCCACAACGATATCACCAGACGCACCACTCAACTGGCGATGAATAGAAATCGGGGGAACAAACGGAGAAAACTATAAAGATTATACGCTGTTCTTGTGTTGAGAACATCAACAATTTTAGTATCGATAACAGCCCAACATTTTCTGTTGCCGCTAAAGTTCCATGTGCCGTACATTGCTGCTATTTCTATCACGCATTCGCAATCTGTACACGCGTAGTAAAATAAATTAATTAATTAATTACCTCATTATTCCATCAGTAGCTAGTTCTGAGAAAATAAAATATTGGAGGTAATAGAAGTTGAAAGACATATACAATGCTTGTAGAAAATTTTATGGCAACAACGTTGATGACAATTTTATCGTAACTACCTAAAAACAACGGAAAGGCATGCTAAATTTAAAATAACACAAAATCCTCAGGATTGGCAATCCTACACAGAAGCTCGAAATTTAGCGAGGACTTCAATGCGAGATGCCTACAATACTTTTCACAACGAAACTCTTTCTCGATATTTGACTGAAAACCCAAGAGATTTTGGTTATATGTTAAATATACTAGGGGCAAAACACAAACAATACCCTTACTAAGTGATAGTAATGGCGATTCTGCCGATGATAGCTCTACTAAAGCAGAGTTACTAAACATAACTTTTTGAAACTCTTTCACCAAAGAAGATGAAACCAATATTCCAGATTTCGAATTACAAATAGAGGCCTGAATGAGTAACGTTAAAATAGATATCCTGGGAGTAGTGAAGCAACTTAAATCACTTAACAAGAATAAGTCTTCTGGTCTGGACTGTATACCCATTAGATTTCTATCTGATTACGCTGAAGCGATAGCTCATTATTTAACAGCCATATACAACCGCTATCTCATAGAAGGATCTGTACCAAAAGACTGTAAAGTGGAACAGGTCACACCTATATTCAGGAAAGGCAGTGAGAGTAACCACTAAACTACAGGCCTATTTCAGTGACGACAATTTGCGGCGGGGTTTGGAACATATCCTGTATTCAAATATTACGAATTGTCTCGAACAGAATTATGTATTTACCCAAGGTCAACATGGATTTAGAAAATAACATTCATGCGAAACAATACTATTTACGCACACTAAGTGATGAGTGCTACCGGCAAGGGATCTCAAGTTGATTCCGTATTTCTAGATTTATAGAAGGCTTTTGACATCTTACCTCACTAACGGCTTTTAATGAAATCGCCCCAGATTTATGACTGGACAGCGAGGACACAGTTTATAGTAATCGATGGTAAGGCATCGACTAAAACAGAGTTGATATCGGGCGTTCCACAGGTTAGTGGTATCGGTTCCCTGCTGTTCCATATTTACATAAACGATTTGTTAGAAAATCTAAGCAGCTCTCTTAGGTTGTTTGCAAATGACGCCGTTATTTACCACCTATTAAAGTCACCTGAAGATCAAAACCAACAGACCAGCCGGCAAGACTCAACAGACGGACAACGTCCGAAGAAGTCCGAAGCAGCATCGGACGAAACGTCAGGAAGCAGCAAGATTCTAAGAACACGGCCTTACAACCCAGGAGATATAATACAATGTCAACCGATCGTGAAAGCCTTCATTCTATCACTCCCTGTAATCTTTATACAGTTGAAGGTCATCAGAGAAACCTGGAATATATTGTTGTCTACATCCCCGAGGTATACTACTATAGGATGTAGTTTTCAACAGGTTCAAGAAGTTTTCATAGTCTGCTGGTGATGGCTGAAGGTTTACTATTCCTAGATTCGTCTGAGTTGTGGAGTTCCAGTTCCCCTTTTCGAAGTTGAATCTCCTTTTCAGGGAAACCTTTCTCACCCTAATTGATGGAACCACCTCCAAAATTAGAGGCCTGTTTTGGGTGTTTAAGACAGCTTCTAAGATCTGCTTGTCACAAGTTCAAATTCAAATGTTTGTTAAGCTTATGGGACCTAACTACGGGGTCATCAGTCCCTAAACTTACAAACTACTTATGAACTACTTACGAACTAGGACGGCACAAATATCCATGCCCGAGGGGGGATTCGAACCCCCGACCGTAGTGGCCGTGCTGACCGTGACTGGAGCGCCTCAGTCACCTCGGCCACCGCGGCCGGCTTGTCACAAGTGTGTCTAAATTTCTCTATAATGAAAATATTGTCTGAATTAATGTCTGTCCTCAACCTTTCGCTGTTGAAAGATGGGCTATGTTTCGGGTCGTATAGAAGTGAGAGACCACTATTTATTGCCGATTATTCTCCTCTTCACCATCTGCATTTGTCACTGGGTAACACCAGTTCTCACTGTGACTATTGAAATCTCCCATTACAATTTTGCACTCCTTTTTGTTGAAATTATTGCTGCAGAAATAGAAGTCAACTCCAGGTGGCTTATACACTTACGTGACTGTGCAGTTTGACAATTCAACTGTAATTATTTCGACATTGTTGTTACTTGTTGTGTGCGAAGACATCACCCTCAGGTTGTGTCTGACAAATATGCAGCGGCCACATTGCTTGTGAGGGATCTCTGAAACCAGTTTTTGCTATTAACTTCTACTTTGTGCTTCAGTTCTATGGGTGTCTTTAAGACACAGCACATCACATCGGCGAGTCTTGCAAATACTACTTAGGTGTCTTCCTTAATATGGGTGAAGCCCTCAATATTGGTTGAGATTGTCAGGAGGGAAGGCCCTGGAAAGGGCCGCTTTGTGACATATCTTTTTGCATCACCTGTATTAGCTGCATTCTGTTCTCCGACTGCTAATTTAAAGCTTTGATGAAACTCTTTGATAGCGTGTTCACGTTTCATTTTCCTATTGTTCTTATTGCAGTCGTTCCAGGTGCACCACGTGGAGGAAACGCCTTACCCTGTAATGAAAGTTTATTATTTTTTTTTTATTAGCGAGAAGATGTGAGTGGAAAGAGAAAATAATTTTCGGTACGTGTTAATAAATGTGTTGCTGTCGTAATAATGTTTGCATGGCATAACCTGATCTTAATTTCGTGGTCAGCTACTTTAAACTCCTAATTAATGCAAGTGGTATAATTAAATTTTGAAATAATTTGCAAAACAACTTTGTGTGGTTAACAAAGACTATGGCCCAATCTGAAAACTTTTCAAAATATCACTCACCTTCCCATTCCTTACAAAATCTCTGATGGAGACTGTGAACACAGTTGTGCAATGCGTACGACTTAATTAGTACGCCAGTGGTAGTAGTAATTTTGACATTTTTAACAGTTATAAATTCAGTACAAGTAGGTGCAGTCCAACCACTGAAGTCAATATTTGATAAAAATTAATTCTTTTAGGAAAACAGTAAAATTTACGTAATTCAGGGTTGATAGATAAATGCATACGATAATTGTAACATTATGGTTCTTTATAGGATAGATGTGGCTGTGGTAACTATTGTTTAACTCAGTTTTGAGAAATCTGTTATTCATTAAATAAGCCAATTAATAAAATCTTAAATAATTACTACTATATTAATGTTTGATTGCTATTCCTATTTGTAAAGTGTTTAACAAGAATTAATTTACTGTGGATGGATTTAGTATCTTAACACTGGCACACAACTGTCTACGATAATGTATAGTCAAGTTTAGCAAAATAGTCTCAGTCAAATTATTAACACTGTTTCTATCTTTACGTGAACTCTCTCACTTTCAAAATTATCGTTTTCAAATATTGATTAACTAAGTAAAAATTCTTATCACTGTTACGTAAATCAAAATTTGTCACAATGAAATAGTTTATCACTGACTTTCGCTATTACGTTAACTTTTCTCTCTCTTAATTACTTTTAAATACTTGACTTTGAATTTTGAACACTTGGCTCATGAAACATTAATAAGCTTTGTTATTTTGGCAAGATTAGGTAACTAACTTGCTACAAATAATATGGAACACGTTCAGATTTGTTATATTTTACTAAGAGTCAAACATGCATCTACATGAATTACAATAAATTACATGCAACTAATCTTAATCATTAAGAACAGCGATGTTCTTCACTGTAGCTCGACAATAGATCCTTTGCAATATGCGATTACAAGATTTTCATTAATACAGAAATTATTTTTGCTGGCTCCTCGTTTGGCAACTTGTTAGCAGTACGCAGAGATACTTCGCGAATCGCGTAATTATTCGCGACCGTTAGCGTCCACGATGACGCTACCGCGTTTCGGACGTCTCGACGACACTGAACAAGTAACGAAGTTCTGACTCAGCAGAACGAACGAACGAATAGATGCTCAATATCTGCTTATACTTCATTTAGATACACTGAAACACTTGTTTCATTTATATTATTCATTTGTAGCACTTTTAACGCCTTTTTACATTCACTCTGTAATAACACTATGTTACATATATTGTTTGATCACTCCGCGGACCTCATACGAACGTCTGTTCTCTGTCACGGGGCGGCAGATACTGCTGCTTGCCTGCTCTCCCACAGGCGAGCGCTGCTGTCCAATAAAGTCTCTGACCTGAGGAGCTTTTTGATACAGCAAGTATCGATCTTTGAGCTCGTTCACAGTGAAATATTTTACATACGTAAATTAAACGTGACAAGTAATTAGAGTAAATACAGAAAACATACATCTAATATATAAAGCAGAGTGTCCGTATGTTTGTACGTGTTGAATACAAATCTACAGTTTTGTTACTATCTTTATGAACTTTGTAAACGTAAGCTTAAATCCATGAGGACGGTCTCCGTAAGTGTAAGAATCACATACGATATATAGTTCACGAGATATGACGTCATAAACAATGAGATAAGCGAAAAACTGCTGCATTTTGCGACAATGCTGCTCATTTTCTCCTAAGCCTTTGGACCGATTTCAACCAAATTTGGTACACACATTCCGTACCGTGAGGTAACAATTGCTGCATGGTTAAGAATTACATACGGCACATGGTTCAAAAGATATTACGTCGTAACTAATAGAAATCGCAAAAAATGCCATATAATGCGGCGAGACTTTCGAAATACACTGTATGAGAATGACAGTACTTAGCGACTTGTAACAAACTTTAAACATAATTTCAAACCTTTATTAAACTTTTTCTCGCTGGCAACCATTGTAAAATGATGAAAGGAAAAAAGTTTCTCCCTTACTACTTTTCCGCTGTTTATGGAGTAAAACTACGGCTCTCGGTATGGCGTTACAATTTATAATTTGAATACTACAAATTGTAGCGACAGGAAATTTTACAGACAGCATACAAATATATAGCTGAATGTATCTTCTAAATTGTATCACATTTCTACACGTAGTTGATGAGGTATGAGCACATAAACAGTAACGTTCCGCTGTACATGGACTAAATCTACGGCATTCGGTATGAGATTACAATTTATAATTTGTACAGTTTTAAATATAGCTGCAGGAAATTTTATAGACAGCATACAAACATATAACTGAATGTACCTTCTAAATTGTATCACAGTGTGACACGTTGTTCATGAGATATGACCACATAAACAGTAAAGTTCATGGAAAACCGCCCCATCACGCACCAAGTTTTAATCTATTATGTCTTTACTATTAATTGTATTCGCAAGAGATTTTACAGACATACAGCCCTTATACAAATGAATATATACTTATGGAAAAATGGTAGCAATAAATAAATAAATACTCGGATAACGCCGGGTTTTAAGCTAGTAGTACATAAAATAAATGAAATAAAATATACAAAGACAAATACAGTACACAGATAATGAATAAATGGCATGAAGTGTTTATAGTTACATTACATATTACAATCATTAATGAAATGACATTATAACATCATAATTACCATCTATACACTACATGCAGGTTGAACTGAACAAAATCTCTCAAAGTGAGGGTCATATTCAGTCGTGATGTGTGGGTTACGTTACAACCCCCACTTTTAATTAATTGTCTGGCACTTTGGATGCGATTTCAATATTGAAACTTTGGAAACTTATTGTCCATGAGGTGCACTTTCAAATAAAAAAATAAATCAAGAATTGGCATTTTTGCTCAATTTCCTCAGCCCCTCTCTTAACTCCTAAGTTTAATCACAGTGTATATCGACAACAGTACTCAGAGAATTAAACTTTCACTCTGCAGCGGAGAGTGTGCTGATATGAACCTTCCTGGAAGATTAAAATTGTGTGCCGGAACCGAGACACTAACCTGGGACCTTTGCCTTTCGCGGGCAAGCACTCTACTTACTGAGATATCCCCACACGACTCACAATACCGCCTCAGAACTCTACTTCCGCCAGTACCTCGCCTCCTACTTTCCAATCTTCACAGAAACTCTCCTACGAACCATGCAAGACTAGCAGTCCTGGAAGAAAGGATATGGTGGACACATGGCTTAGCCACAGCCTAAGGGATGTTTCCAGAATGAAACTTCACTCTGCAGCGGAGTGTGCGCTGATATGAAACTTCCTGGCAGATTAAAATTGTGTGCCGGAACCGGGACTCGAACCTGGGACCTTTGCCTTTCGCGGGCAAGCACTCTACCTACTGAGATATCCCCACACGACTCACAATACCGCCTCAGAACTCTACTTCCGCCAGTACCTCGCCTCCTACTTTCCAATCTTCACAGAAACTCTCCTACGAACCATGCAAGACTAGCAGTCCTGGAAGAAAGGATATGGTGGACACATGGCTTAGCCACAGCCTAAGGGATGTTTCCAGAATGAAACTTCACTCTGCAGCGGAGTGTGCGCTGATATGAAACTTCCTGGCAGATTAAAATTGTGTGCCGGAACCGGGACTCGAACCTGGGACCTTTGCCTTTCGCGGGCAAGCACTCTACCTACTGAGATATCCCCACACGACTCACAATACCGCCTCCGAACTCCCGCCAGTACCTCGCCTCCTACTTTCCAATCTTCACAGAAACTCTCCTACGAACCATGCAAGACTAGCAGTCCTGGAAGAAAGGATATGGTGGACACATGGCTTAGCCACAGCCTAAGGGATGTTTCCAGAATGAAACTTCACTCTGCAGCGGAGTGTGCGCTGATATGAAACTTCCTGGCAGATTAAAATTGTGTGCCGGAACCGGGACTCGAACCTGGGACCTTTGCCTTTCGCGGGCAAGCACTCTACCTACTGAGATATCCCCACACGACTCACAATACCGCCTCAGAACTCTACTTCCGCCAGTACCTCGCCTCCTACTTTCCAATCTTCACAGAAACTCTCCTACGAACCATGCAAGACTAGCAGTCCTGGAAGAAAGGATATGGTGGACACATGGCTTAGCCACAGCCTAGGGATGTTTCCAGAATGAAACTTCACTCTGCAGCGGAGTGTGCGCTGATATGAAACTTCCTGGCAGATTAAAATTGTGTGCCGGAACCGGGACTCGAACCTGGGACCTTTGCCTTTCGCGGGCAAGCACTCTACCTACTGAGATATCCCCACACGACTCACAATACCGCCTCAGAACTCTACTTCCGCCAGTACCTCGCCTCCTACTTTCCAATCTTCACAGAAACTCTCCTACGAACCATGCAAGACTAGCAGTCCTGGAAGAAAGGATATGGTGGACACATGGCTTAGCCACAGCCTAAGGGATGTTTCCAGAATGAAACTTTCTCTCTGCAGCGGAGTGTGCGCTGATATGGAACTTCCTGGCAGATTAAAATTGTGTGCCGGAACCGGAATTTGTGAATGCATAGGGGATTTCCTGTCAGAGTAGGACACAGTTTGTAGTAATCGATAGTAAGGCATCGACTAAAACAGAGGTGATATCGGGCGTTCCACAGGGTAGTGTTATTGTTCCTCTGCTGTTCCATATTTACATAAACGATTTGGGAGAAAATCTAAGGAGCTGTATTAGGTTGTTTGCAGATGACGCCGTCATTTACCGTCTAGTAAAATAATCTGAAGATCAAAACCAACTGACCAGTCGGCAAGACTAAACAGACGGACAACCTCCGAAGAGGTCCGCGCACACTGACAAAACGTTAGGATGCAGCAGGATTCCAAGAACACGGCCTTACAACCCAGGAGATATAATACCTACAATGTCAACCGGTCGCGAAAGCCTTCATTCTATCAGTCCCTTTAATCTTTATACAGTTGAAGGTCATCAGAGAAACCAGGAATATATTGTTGTCTACATCCCCGAGATATACTACTATAGGATGTAGTTTTCAACAGGTTGCCTTTCGCGAGCAAGCGTTCTACGGACTGAGCTATCCCGACACTACTCACGATGCCGCCTCACAACTTTACTTCCGCCAGTACCTCGCCTCCTACTTTCCAATCTTCACAGAAACTCTCCTGCGAAGCATGCAAGACTAGCCTTCCCGGAAGAAAGGATATGATGGAGACATGGCTTAGCCACAGCCTAAGGGATGTTTCCAGAATGAAACTTTGCATGTTGGCAGGAGAGCTTCTAAGTACTTTAGAAAGTAGGAGGCGAGGTACTGGCGGAAGTAAAGTTGTGAGGCGGCATCGTGAGTCGTGTCGGGATAGCACAGTCGGTAGTGCGCTTGCCCGCGAAAGGCAAAGGTCCCAGGTTCGAGTCCCGGTTCCGGCACACAATTTTAATCTGCCAGGAAGTTTCATATCAGCGCACACTCCGCTGCAGAGTGAAAGTTTCATTCTGGAAACATCCCTTAGGCTGTGGCTAAGCCATGTCTCCACCTTTCTTCCAGGAGTGCTAGTCTTGCGTGTTTGCAAGAGAACTTCTGTGAAGTTTGGAAAGTAGGAGGCGAGGTACTGGCGGAAGTAAAGTTGTGAGGCGGCATCGTGAGTCGTGTCGGGATAGCACAGTCGGTAGTGCGCTTGCCCGCGAAAGGCAAAGGTCCCAGGTTCGAGTCCCGGTTCCGGCACACAATATTAATCTGCCAGGAAGTTTCATATCAGCGCACACTCCGCTGCAGAGTGAAAAATTCATTCTGGAAACATCCCTAGGCTGTGGCTAAGCCATGTCTCCACCATATCCTTTCTTCCAGGAGCGCTAGTCTTGCATGGTTCGCAGGAGAGCTTCTGTGAAGTTTGGAAAGTAGGAGGCGAGGTACTGGCGGAATTAAAGTTGTGAAGCGGCATGGTGAGTCGTATCGGGATAGCTCAGTCGGTAGAGCGCTTGCCCGCGAAATGCAAAGGTCACAGGTTTGAGTCACAGTTCCGGCACATAATTTTAATCTGCCAGGAAGTTTCATAGGACCCACTGTTTGACTACCATTGGCAAACAAACAAACGAGTCAAACTGTTTGAGAAACACCGAGTTTCAATAGAATAGAAACATAAAATCACCTACGAAATGCAATCATTTTTAGTATATTAGTTTTAAACGGATATAGTATGTTTTAACGTTCTAATCTATGATTTCATTTTAATATTGTGTACTTTTTTCAATGAGGGAGAACAGTATTACTTTTAAACATTAATTTAGGGAATGAATAACATATTGTGAACAATTATAGTACAGAAGACGAAGCAAGTTTAAAAAAGCGTTGTGGAAGGAGCAGGTTCGTTCTGGAAGGGCGATGAAGGCCAAATAAAAAATAAAACACAATGAAACCCTTTATCATAACTATTTGTATTCCAAAAGCCATTTTTTAACTGTTTTGCTTATTACAGTTTTGTTACTCGTTAATTCTCGCTACTAATATTGTATTGCCAAAATGACGCTTCAGCCATCTCTCATGTTAAACAAAGCTATTTGTAGCACTTGTTTTCCGAATACTGTTTCTCTCTGTACAGATGTCTAGTTGTAATTGAGGCTACTAGATGGCACTACTGAGGTAACGTCTACCTGTTCACAACTTCACTTAGCACACACCAGCTGATGCCTCCGTGCAGGTGTGTAGCCAACAGTTGCTAGCTCTTTCTAAAAAATCCTTTTCAAATTTTGTGACGTAAGCTTTACAGCTATGTTATAACTGTTACTATGTGACTATTTTTAATTTCCGATGTAGGCAATCATAGTCCTTGCCGAAACCAGGTGAAAGAATTTTAAGTTTGCGACTGGTTTGGTGTAGGAAGTTTCAACTGTTCTCTCGTTTATGGAGAAGCTCGTCAGAGCTTGACTTCTCGTTTTCGCTAACACGCGGACTTTCAAGAGTAAGCACAGTGTTTCAACTTCGATAGAACAACCGTGCGGCGCTGCGAAGTAAGGCAGACGCGGTGCGCGAAACTACTTTGCAGCTCGGTGCGTCGGGAGCGCGCGGAACTCGCCGTGGAGGTTCGAGTCCTCCCTGAAGCATGGGTGTGTGTGTTTTCCTTAGGTCAGTTTACCTAAGTTTAAGTAGTTTGTAAGGTATGGACTGATGACCACGCAGTTTGGTCCGATAGACATTTCGGCGCGCCGTCGGGACACCAGCAGTGAGTCAGCGAGCAGAGGCACGTAGCCGGCAAACCGTGGAGCGACTAAGCCCAGCCCAGCATAGCTCAGCGCCGAGCCCCGTATTGACTCGAGCGGCCCTTGATAGCTGCCGGCCCGACGCCGCAGAATCGCGCCGATAAACCCCTGACAGGCAAAACGGTGTTTGCGTTTGCGCAATTACAAGGGTCCGGCCGCCTGCGCAAACAGCCCGCGCGCTCGGCCGTTCCGAACAAGGCCCCCCCCCCCCTCTCCTTCTCTGAGGAGGGCCGTCGAGTGCTTCCCGTAGACGGGTCTGTCTGTGTGCAGATCTGTCAGCGCCGCTGCGATATGTGGGGGTGCTTGAATAGCCCTCTGTTTGCTTCATGCACTGCGTTTCCCCTAAAGGAATAAGTTCGGCAAGAAATTTCGGCCCTGCCGTCAATATGATTTTTGCTACATGGCAATATAGACAGAGAGAAAAAAATGTTTTTCCTATGGTCTTTCACTGTTACCTGTCGATTGAATTTTGTAAAAGTAATGCACATACACTTGTGGATACTGACCTCGGGGAAGATCAGTTTGGATTTAGGAGAAATATAGGAACACGCGAGGCAATGCTCACATTACGACATCTTAGAAAATAGCCTAAGGAATGGAAAGCCTACGTTTTTGGTGTTTGTAGATTTGGAGAAATGTAATTTAATTAATTATTGTACTATGTAAGCCGCGGTGGAGTAGCCGAGCGGTCTAAAGCACCTCGCTGCGGAGCGCGCGGTTGCTCGCCGTGGAGGTTCGAGTCCTCTCTGGGGCATGGGTGTATGTGTTTGTTAAAATAAATGTTTGTTAAGCTTATGGGACTTAACTACGGGGTCATCAGTCCCTAAACTTACAAGCTACTTATCAACTACCTTACACTAAAGACGGCAAAAATATCCATGCCCGAGGGGGGATTCGAACCCCCGACCGTAGCGGCCGTGCAGACCGTGTCTGGAGCGGCTCAGTCCCCTCGGACACCACGGCCAGCGTGTGTGTTTGTCTGTAGGTTAGTTTACCTAAGTTTAAGTAGGTTGTAAGCTACGGACTGATGACCACGAAGTTTGGTCCGATAGATTTACAGACATTTGATTTTTTTGTACTATGTAATGCCAGAAGAATTTGACAGAGATCTAAAGGACTTGAGACGAAACAAGGCCCCTGGAGTAGAAGATATTCCGTCTGAACTGTTGATTTCGTTAGGAGAGCCAGTCATGAAAAACAAGTTCAATCTGGTATGCAAGATGTATGAGACAGGGAAAATACCCTCCGACTTCAAGAAGAATATTGTAATTCCAGTTCCAAAGAAAGCAAGTACAGACAAGTATAAAAATTACAGAACTATCAGTTTAATAAGTCATGGCTGCAAAATACTAACACGAATTATTTACAGTTGAATGGGAAGACTTGTGGAATCTTACCTCGGGGAAGATCAGTTTGGATTTAGGAGAAATGTAGGAACACGCGAGGCAATACTCACATTACGACATCTTAGACGATAGCCTAAGGAAGGGAAAACCTACGTTTTTGGCGTTTGTAGATTTGGAGAAATGTAATTTAATTAATTATTATAATATGTAATGCGAGAAGAACTTGACAGAGATCTGAAGGACTTGAGTCGAAACAAGGCCCCTGGAGTAGAAGATATTCCGTCTGAACTGCTGATTTCACTAGGAGAGCCAATTATGAAAAAAAAAATGTTCAATCTAGTGTGCAAGATGTATGAGACAGGGGAAATACCCTTCGACTTCAAGAAGAATATTGTAATTCCAATTCCAAAGAAAGCAAGTGCAGACAACTGTGAAAATTACAGAACTATCCGTTTAATAAGTCATGAGTGCAAAATACTAACACGAATTATTTACAGACGAATTGGGAAACTTGTGGAATCTGACCTCGGGTAAGATTTGTTTGGATTTAGGAGAAATTTAGGAACACATTACTACTTAGATAGGCTAAGGAAGGGAAAAACCTACGTTTTTGGCGTTTGTAAATTTGGAGAGAGGTTTTGAGAATGTCAAATGGAATACACTCTTCCAAATTCTGCAGTTAGCAGGGGTACAATATAGGGAGCGAAGAGTTATATTCAACCTCTACAAAAATCAGACATCGTTTATTAGAGTCGAAGGGCAAGAAAGGGACGTAGAGTTTGGGAAGGGAGTAAGACAGGGTTGTAGCCTTTCCCCCAATGTTGTTCAATCTGTAAATTGAGCAAGCAGTGAAGGTATGTAAGATTAAATCTGGAGAGGGAGTTAAAGTTCAGGGAAAAGAAATAAAAAGTTTGCGGTTTGCCGATGACATAGTAATTTTTTCAGAGACTGCAAGTGATCTGGAAGAGCAATTGAATGGGATGGACAGTGTCTTGAAAATAAGATATAAGGTTAACATTAACAAGAGTAAAACGAAGGTAATGGAATGGAATGTCAGAAAATCAGGCAATGCGAAGGAATTAGATAAGTTAATGAGACAATAAAAGTAGTAGATGAATTTTGTTATTTGAGTAGAAAGATAACTTCTGACGGCCGAAGTAAAGAAGATATAAAATGCAAAATGGCTATGGGGAGAAAAGCGTTCCTAAGGAAGCGGAACTTGTTAACATCCAGTATTAATTTAAATGTTAGGAAGCCCCTTCTGAAAGCATTTGTCTGGAGTGTAGCGTGGACGATAAGGAGTTCAGACAAAAAGATTATAGAAGCTTTGAAATGTGGTGCTTCAGACGAGTGATGAAGATTAGGTCGGTAGATCACGAGTCTAATGAGGAGGTGCGTAACCGAACTGGGAAGAAAAAGTGTTTCTGGCATATCCTGACTAAGAGAAGGATAGATTGGTAGGACACATTCTGAGACATCAAGGAATTGTCAACTTAGCATTTGCAAGAAGTGCGTGGGGTAAAAATCGTAGAGGGAGACCGAGGGACGAAGACAGTAAGCAGATTCATAAGGATGTAGGTTGACGAATGTATTCTCAAATGTTCAAATGTTTGTAGAGTCTATGGGACTTAACTACGGGGTCATCAGTCCCTAAACTTACAAACTACTTATGAACTACTTACAACTAAGGACAGCACAAATATCCATGCCCGAGGGGGGATTCGAACCCCCGACCGTAGTGGCCGTGCGGACCGTGACTGGAGCGTCTCAATCCCCTCGGCCACCGCGGCCGGCAATGTATTCTCAGATGAAGAGATTTGAACAGGACATGGTAGCGTGGAGAGCTGCACCAAACCAGTCTGCGGACTGAAGACCACAACAACAACGAACCAGAGCTCCATAAACACTATTTATTCGTCAAAGGATAAAAATGCAGCCCTGTCTCTCAAAATTAAAATTCTTTCACCTGGTTTCGGCAATGATTATGATTGCTTACATCGGAAATTATAAATTAAAACAAGTCACATAGTAAAAGTTATAAGTCAGCTGTAAAGCTTACGTCACAAAAATTAAAAAGAATTTTTTTAAAAGAGCTAGCCACTATGGACTGCACACCTGCACGGAGGCATCAGAATGGCGTGTGCTGAGTGGCGTTGTGAACAGAGTGCCATTTAGTAGCCGCAATTACAACTAGACATCTGTACAGAGAATAACAGTATTGAGAAAACAAGTGCTACTAAAAGCTTTGTTTAACATGAGAGATGGCTGAGGCGTCATTATGGCAATACAATATTAGTAGATAAAATTAAAGAGCAACAAAATTGAAATGAGCAAAACAGTTAAGAATACAAATTTTTGGATCAATTCAGAAGAAATATTTCTAACACTGCACGAAGTACAACATCAACGACCGAGTAACGGCTTATACCGTTAAAAAACTTCTATTACGGAGTTGTAACTGTTCGTTTAGAATAAGCCCGTCATTACGATAAAATGTTTAAATATTTGCAATTCTTCGAGCACGTCTAATGTGTGGCCCTCCTTTTCGGTATGCAAAATGTTCTGGCCATGAATGATTTTAGGTGCGTGCCCTGTAATGAGAAGATGGTCAACAAAAGAATAATTCTGGGGGTTAGTGCCATTCTTTCTCAAAATATGTTGTTTTAACCTGATTTTAAAAGCACATCCCGTTTGACTTACGTAGAGCAAGTATCACAAATAATTTTGTAAACGCCAGAATTATCTAAGGGAGAACAGGTTGATTTTAAATTGTGAATGAAATTTTTCTTCACGTTGTTATTGGTCGAGAAGGCAACGTTGCAGTTATATTTGTTACGAAGAAGTTGTTGAATCTGATAAGAAATGGGCTCCAGAAATGTAATGGAGAAATATTTTTTCTTTTGGTCAGATTCAATGGGAGTGCCAAATGTTGTAACTCTTTTAGTAGTTTTCTTTTTTAAGGATGTTGTCAACTGTGGCATGATCATATTCATTATTAACTGCTATGGTTTTTATCAAATTTATTTCTTCATCGAATTTTTCTTTCGAGAGTGGGAAGGAAATGGCTCTGTGGATGGCAGAATGAAAGAAAAATATTTCGTGAAATTGAGGGTGCATAAAAGAGGCGGGTACAACTTGATCACTATGTGTTTCTTTTCGGTAGATATTGAAAGAGATTTTATTTTATTCTACTGTGAAGGTCAAATCGAGAAAGTTCAGTTGATGAGCCTTGTTTTCACAGGTGAAGGTGATATTCTCATGTAGTCCATTAAAAAGAGTAAAAATGTGATTAATACCAGTGGTAGGTCCATCGTAGGTGACTAAAATGTCATCGGTATATCTAGAATAGGAAACAGTGCCTAACGTTGCAGAAGAGAAATTTATGGAAGCAAAAAGAAATAAATAAAAATTCTTCCAGACTTTACAGGAAAATTACAATTCAGTTCAGGCCGCGGGGCGAGGCAACACTAAAATGGTCGTTCTTCACTGAAAATGGCAGAGTCACATTGCTTCTCGAGCATAGCCCTGGGACGGATAATCCGTAAGGAACCTTGTGTACTTAAGACCGAATGACACAAGTGTGACAGACAGCCATACGTAATTAAGTGGAAGGAATTAACGAGGCGGATGGTAGCCAAATCCTATATGACAGATGTCAAACTGATACCAATAATGCTCGTGTTTAAGTTTGCCAACATAGATACAGTCGTTAACCTCACACAGCCAAGATAACAAAATAAAAAAGAAACTGCCAAACTACACCCCAATGGCGGCAGTCAACAAAGAGACGCCAAACTACACTGCCGAGTAAACTACATCCGTGCCCAAGGCAGGTGACGACGGCAAAAATATGGGTAAACAGAAGAACAGAATGCAAGATAACCATCGTCTGAAACTATTGGATATAACAGCTCACGGATGCACCGGTAAATAATGAAGTGTCATTCAATCTAACGCTCTTCCAGAAACAAGGAACCGGACGCTCAATGTTTACCCATGCGCAAACCTTCCACACCAATGACTTCCGTGGAGACAGTTGGGAGACATCCCATGAATGGTGCGAAAGAGTTGTACTAGGAATCCGTTCTCACGATGTCCAAACGACACGTTGCAGGCGTGGCTTGGTTGCCTCAGACAGTCGCCACAGCAGAACGGCACGACCCCGTCGGCGGCCCAGAAAGAACCACCCCGCGTCGCTCCGCCGGAAGAGTCGCGGAACACACGACATCTACATCTACATCTACATCTACATGGGACACTCTGCAAATCACATTTAAGTGCCTGGCAGAGGGTTCATAGAACCACAATTATACTATTTATCTCCCATTCCATTCTCGAATAGCGCGCGGGAAGAAAGAACACCTGAATCTCTCTGTTCGAGCTCTGATTTCTCTTATTTTATTCTGATGATCATTTCTACCTATGTACGTGGGAGGCAACAATATATTTTCGCATTCGGAGGAGAATGTCGGCGATTGGAGTTTCGCAAGTAGCCCACGCCGCAGCGATAAGCGCCGTTGTTGTAATGATTCCCATCCCAGATCCTGGATCATTTCCGTAACGCTGTCTCCCCTGTATCGTGACAATACGAAACGAGCTGCCCTTCTTTGGATTCTTTCGATGTCCTCCGTCAAACCCACCTGATAAGTATCCCACACTGGGCTGCAATACTCCAAAAATGGACGGACAAGCGCAGTGTATGCAGATTCTTTAGTAGTTCTGTTGCATCTTTTAAGGGTTCTGCCAATAAAACGCAGTCTCTGGTTCGCCTTTCCCACGATATTATCTACGTGTTCTTTCCAGTTTAAGTCTGAAGTAATAGTAATTCCTAGGTATTTTGTGGAGTTTACGGCCTTCACATTTGATTGATTTATGTTGTAAACAAAGTTTAACGGATTTCTTTTCGGGCTCATGTGGACGACTTCACACTTCTCATTATTTAGAGTCAATTGCCAATTTTTACACCATACTGATATCTTATTCAGATCGTTCTGCAGTTGGTTTTGATCTTCAGATGATTTTACTAGACGGTAAATGACGGCGTCATCTGCAAACAACCTAAGAGAGCTACTTAGATTTTCCCCTAAATCGTTTACGTAAATAAGGAATAGCAGAGGACCAATAACACTACCCTGTGGAACGCCCGATATCACCTCTGTTTTAGTCGATGCCTTACCATCGATTACTACGAACTGTGTCCTCTCTGACAAGAATTCCCCTATCCAATCGCAAATTTGGGGCGATATACCATAACCACGCAATTTGATTAAAAGCCGTTTGTGAGGTACGGTGTCAAACGCTTTCTGGAAATCAAGAAATACGGAATCGATTTGCGAACCTTTGCCGATAGCACCCATCACTTCGTGTGAATAAAGAGCTAGTTGTGTCTCGCATGAACGATATTTTCTAAATACGTGTTGACCTTGGGTCAATAGATCGTTCTGTTCGAGATAATTCATAATATTTGAATACAGGATATGTTCCAAAACCCTGCTGCAAATTGACGTCAATGAAATAGGCCTGCAGTTTAGTGGGTTACTCATACTGCCTTTCTTGAATATAGGTGTGACCTGTGCAACTTTCCAATCTTTTGGTACAGGTCCTTCTATGAGAGAGCGGTTGTATATGACTGTTAAGTAAGGAGCTATCGCTTCAACATAATCAGATAGAAATCTAATGGGTATACAATCCGGACCAGAAGACTTGTTAAGTGATTTTAGTTGCTGCACTACTCCGATGACCAGAGAACTACTTGCGCGCCGCTCGGTACGCCCCCCTCGGAGAAGCAGAGGAAGACCTAATTACACTGGCGCCAGTGCGCAGGCGAATAAGACGACTCGACACGGCTCAAACAGCTCGCCTCAAATGGAAACATTGCCCGCCAATTTATTAACCGAAAATGGATCTGAACAACTAGCCGACATGGCTTAGTCCCCTTATTTAAAAAATGGTACGTGCAACGTATAACATTTTCTAAGTAAAACAGTTAAAACATCAAGAGCTTGAAACTTCCTGGCAGATTAAAATTCTGTGCCGGAACCGGGACTCGAACCTGGGACCTTTGCCTTTCGCTATCAAGCGCTCTACCGACTGAGCTATCCCGACACGACTCACACAGACAAATTTGCTTCCTCCAGTACCTCGCCTCCTACTTTCCAAACCTCACAGAAGCTCTCCGGCGAATCATGCAAGACTAGCACTCCTGGAAGAAAGGATATGGTGGAGACATGGCTTAGCCACAGCCTAAGCGATGTTTCCAGAATGAAACTTTCTGATAGCTCAGTCGGCAGAGCGCCTGCCCGCAAAAGGCGAAGGTCCCAGGTTCGGACACACAATTTTAATCTGCCAGGAAGTTTCATATCAGCGCACACTCCGCTGCAGAGTGAAAGTTTCATTCTGGCATCAACAGATTGTTTGAGTCACTCACAAGCTGTTGAAGTTTTAACTTATGTATTTTCATATTTAGACTAAGTGCTATGTTGCACGTGCTATGCAATCTCCATTTTTTTTTTTTTTTAATAAGATGACCAACTTCTAAAATGATAGTGGAATAGCCCACAGCTGGTCGTAAAATAAGTAAGTATTCTGCGATCTTGGCTTTTTACTTTTGAATATTATTAATCTATCAGAGCGCCTCCACAACCTATGGTGTCAGGTAATACTAAAATGATGATAAATCTGAAGCATAGCATTAAAATTTGTGATACGGCTAGGAATCGAATCCGGACCTCCAGGCTTACTAGACAGACGTCTTACCGTTAGACCACCACACCACTAACGATTTCCCTCCACGTCACAAACTTTAATTCAGCTTATTTGTTCCAAAGACAATTGCCACTACTGACAAGGCTCTCCATACAGCGGAACACAGAAGCTAAATTAAAGTTTGTTATGCGGAGGGCAATCGTACTTAGACTATTCCGAGGCGTCTTAATCGTTAGTGGTGTGGTGGTCTAACAGTAAGACGTATACCTCGTAAGCATGGAGGTCTGGGTTCCATTCCTGGCCGCATCACTAATTTTAATTCTTTGCTTCAGATTATTCATTCTTGTATTTGACATATTCGAGACGAAAATCCGTCTCAGGGATTGTTTGTTTGTATTAAATTAATACTAAAATATTATATCGCCCCCCCCACCCCCCGAACCATAAAACAGACAATGAATCTAATCTTCTTCTGTTAAATAACTTTCTTGCAAAAATCTATAAAAAGTATTGATTTGTGTATTATAGGATGCATTTTAGTCCATATTTCTGAATGTAACAAATCCTGTTGTATATGAATTCCAATGGAAAAATAAATTTTCTGTAACGAGGTTTCTCACTACAGGTAAAGCTCAGAAGCGAATTATCTTGTTGAGCAATGTCCCACTGAATATTTCATTCGTAAACAATGGAATTTCTCAAAATTAATTATTGTATTTTTTTGATTTTAACTATCGCCTGGAACTGGTCGTTGGTTTATTCATTGTTAAGACGGTGTACATATAAAACTGTTGTGTCTTCGGATGCTGTGGGTTCAAGACGTGGACAGTAACGAGCAAGGATGTAGACACAAGTCTCTAACCAAAAGAATTGATTACTCCAGATAATTGTATTTCATATGAAAGCAATACTAAACTTTGATGTATTTGTGGTGGTACAACTTCTTCCTAACAAATACCGTTCTTCAATGTAATACTACGAAATCTGGCAATAGAACTGTTCCGGCTTGTCCTAAGGTATACTGCTCTCGTCGGTGGAACTTCTGGATCGTAACTGTAGAACTTTAGAACTCCAAAGCACTCTGCTCCGTGTTGCTGTGGTGCGCCACAATATGTAGGCGACCCCCTTCTTCTCCTATTAACCAGCGAGCGAAGCAGGCAAGGAGGTACCGAGACTGCACGCGCCCCCGGCGGCCGAAGTTCCAACGAGCGCTTTTATCGCTCGTCTTATACCGGGTGATCAAAAAGTCAGTATAAATTTGAAAACTTAATAAATCACGGAATGATGTAGACAGAGAGGTAAAAATTGACACACATGCTTGGAATGACATCGGGTTTTATTAGGGAAAAAAAAAGGAAAAAAGTTCAAAACATGTCCGACAGATGGCGCTTCATCTGATCACAAAAGCTATAATTATTATAACAAATTAAGACAAAGCAAAGATGATGTTCTGTACAGGAAATTCTCAATATGTTCACCATCATTCGTCAACAATAGCTGTCGTCGAGGAATAATGTTGTGAACAGCACTGTAAAGCATGTCCGGAGTTATGGTGAAGCACTATCAGTTCCGATCGGAAGATTCACTTGAATGCCAGTCTTGTTTGAACATCTGTATTACAGCACCGTTGCATTCACTGTTACCAAAACATTCAACACCAGATTAATCGAGGGTAAAACCTATGGCCTAGAAGGATTTTAGTAGTGAGAGCTTGTCATCTGCTGCGACTCTCATTAATGTTTTTACTCCGTCATTTGACTTTTTTTCCTTGTTCTAATAAAACCCCATGTCACTTCAAGCACTTGAGTCAATTTTTACCTCTCTATCTACATTATTCCGCGATTTATGAAGTTTTCAAATTTATACTGACCTTTTGATCACCCGGTACGTGCGCGGCGACTTACGTGGAGCGCTGCCGTGTGGCGAATAGCGACGTCACAACAAAAACTGAGAATTGATTATCAACAAGGATTTGCGTAACTATACAATAAAATGCATTTCACTTTTCCATTAGCGAGCCGCTAATATTCAGACATTCACTGGTCTGGATGTTTTATCGTGCAACAACTGTACTTCGTCCTGCGACGGCGATCCCCCTGAACAAGACTTTGCAACCCCTCTGTAGGTCGCGACTCACAGTTTAAAAACACTGCTGTCAGGGCCGACGCAAGCCAAAGTGCCACCCCGTGCGGGCGCTAAATTGCCGCCGCCCCCCCTCCCCATCCCCGTTTTTTTTCTTTTATTTTATTTTTTTATATTTTTTACTAAACGTTTGTGAAGCTTTATATAAAAAACTCTATAAATCTGTAGAAAAAGTCAGCAAACAATCGCAATTTTTGTTTTTAGTTTTCAGATCTACCTAGGTTTTGGCCTCTGAGAGGCCAGTTTCAAAGATTTTAATATGTGTTTACATCTAAACCGTCATGTTGACAGTTACGTTCAGCACGACGGTATAGATGTAAACATAACTCAAAGCATTCAGAATAGTCACTCTGTGCCAGAAATCTATGAAGATATGAAAAAAAAAGAAAAAAAAAAAGAAAAAAACAGTTGAAACGGCCAAAGAGTGGGGCGGAAGATAATGGAGAGAGGAAGAAGGAGAGGGAGTAACGTAATAATTCCATAAATACACACCCGGGCATCGACGGGTACTAATGCTAGTCGAAGTACATTAACTCACTGCACTGCGGTTGTTCATTTCAAAGAACCGACACTCGCCATCTGTCGTAATTTGCTGTGTCAGTTATGTCGTGTCTGATTATGGAATAAGGGGGTAACACATTAGTCATCGCCGTATCACTTCACTTTTCTGTGATTTATTTTCATTCTAGGTACTGGGGTGACGCGTGTTTATTTGCGAGTTTTTTAAGTAACAGATATAAAGAAAAACAAATTTTCCTATTCTGCATTCTTGAAGGAGAAAAATTCTAACTTATGAGTAGCGTGCATGCGTGATAATAATTGTAGGTTATATGAAAAGCACTTAGCTATTACATCCCAAGTTGCAAGAAATTTGCTCGCGCCAATTCTTCTGTTCTTGTGAAACGCAACGAAAGTGCTTCTGACCAATCTTGACTCTCTCGGCCAACTATCGAAACGATTTCTGTAATTCTCATTATAGAGAACGCAACAATACCTGTTGTCTGGAAAGGCGAAGCGGAGACGCGGCAGTGGCACCAGGAACTAGGTCACGTGATGCGGTACAGCGAGACTACGGTTAAACTAGCGCCCAAGTAGATGAAGCAAGAAGCTCACAATAAGTATGTGACCGATGATGTATTTATTATCAGGCAGTAATTTTATAGCATTACGAACAATAAAAAGAAATACGAACTTTGCGAAAACTGCACAACTTTTGTCAAACAGAAATTAGCTTCAAAGCTAGCAAGAAAACCCTTAGGAGCAATGTTCTGTCTATGGATTTTCGTTTTACAAGGTGTCAAAATTAACGTTTTGTATCGCGCGGACAAGAAGGTATTGTTTCTAAAAGACCATACTTTCTCAGGTTTTCATTAGAATCAAAGTGACCAGTAGTTTACTTAGAGGAAACATGGATTCACACGCATTGTACAGTAAATAAATGTTGACAAAGTGATAGTGTGCGAGTAGTATTGTCACACAAAAGTGCTGGTCAGAGTTTGTGTTCATGCAGGCGGAGACAGGTGTTTCAGGGCTCAAAAACCAAAACGTCCGACATTCACTCAGAAACGGATAGCAAACATTTTCAAAAATACGTCGAAACCCAACTTATGCCTGACTTACTATCAATGTCTTTATCCCTTGCAATTACTCACAGCGTATTTACCCATTCGTAATACTTCTAGCCATTGTAGGTGTTGAACATGTTTCAAAAATGTTCAAATGTTTGTATAGTCTATGGGACTTAACTACGGAGTCATCAGTTCCTAAACCTATGAACCTATGAACTAACTAAGACTAAGGACGGCACAAATATCAATGTCCGAGGGGGTATTCGAACCCCCGACCGTAGTGGCCGTGCAGACCGTGGCAGAAGCGCCTCAGTCCCCGCGGCCACCGCGGCCGGATTGAAGATGTTTGACTGTAGTAAAGTTCAACAATTTTTTTTCATAGCGCGGTAAGAATAAAACACTCAACTGCCATTGAAGGGCTTTGCAAAATTGCTTCGGGCTTAGCACATAATCGCAGTATGGAACTTTGCATTCGAATTTCCAATTATTTTTCGTCCTCTGCAAAATTTGTTGTGAGTAAACGCACGGCGTGTAACAGGCTGGCAGCGCTCCACTCATAAGAATACTGGCAGAGGCGTGTACGCCGGACTGCCCCCCCCCCTTTCCTTTCTGTTCCTCCGGCGTAAACACGGCGGTTCTGGCACAGTGGCCAGGGAGAAATTTGTCCTCCTCCCTCGCCTTGTTCAACAGGGGCGGCCGGCACGTAGTCGAGGCGCCCGCCATGCCACAGTTCGCGAAGCCGCTGTCTCCGAGGTTTGGTTTCCAATCCCCTCTTGGGCATGGATGTTGAGTTTGTCCTAAAAAAATAAAAAAATGGGGGAGGGAGGCAGATTTGCCGCCCCCTGGAAAGTGCCTCCCCGTGCGGCCGCACGTTTCGCACGTGCGTTGCGCCGGCCCTGACTGCTGTAGATTTAGCGATGTTGACCTGTCTCCGTTCAACATCTGCACTCTAGAAACTAACTTACGTAATGCTTCCTCCTTCCTCCTTCCATATTCAGACCCTTGAATTATCTCTTTAAAGAATGATCTATTGACCCAAGGCCAACGCGGATTTAGAAAATATCATTCATGCGAAACACAACTAGCTCTTTACTCAGACGAAGTGTAAGGTGCTATCGACAAGGGTTCGGAAAATCGATTCCGTATTTCTTGATTTCCAGAAGGCTTTTGACATCGTAGCTCACAAACGGCTTTTAATCAAATTGCGTGATTATGGTATGTCACCCCAAATTTGCGACTGGATAGGGGATTTCCTGTCAGAGAGGACATAGTTCGTAGTAATCGAATGTAAGGCGTCGTCTAAAACAAAAGTGCTATCGGTCGTTCCACATGATAGTGTTATTGGTCCTCTGCTGTTCCTTGTTTACATAAACGATTTGGGAGAAAATCTAAGTAGCTCTCTTAGGTTGCTTGCAGATGACGCCGTCATTTACCGTCTAATAAAATCATCTGAAGGTCGGAAGCAACTGCAGAACAATCTGAATAAGATATCACTATGGTGTAAAAATTGGCAATTGATTCTAAATAATGAGCAGTGTGATGTCGTCCACATGTGTACGAAAAGAAGTCCGTTGATTTTTGTTTACAAGATAAATCAATTAAAAGTGAAGGCCGTAAAGTCCACAAAATACCTAGGATTTAATGTTACTTCAGACTTAAACTGGAAAGAACATGTAGATAATGTCGTGGGAAAGGCGAACCAGAGACTGCGTTTTATTGTCAGAACCCCTAAAAGAACCCGCTTGGGCTAGAAGCACCTTACAAAGGTCAAAAGATATTGTGCCTACATAAGCCTGCAGGGTTACCACATCTTGCATAGAAAATAAGTCTCATTATTGTGTTGTCGCACCTTGTATACATTCATTTTTAGTTCTCAGCAAGGAACGGAAGGCTGAAAGGTGAAAGGAGTACATAGAACAGTTCTACAAAGGAAATGAACTTAGAGACGATGTTGTAGGAAGGAAGGAGGAAGTAGATCAAGATGAAATAGGAGATACTATACTGAGAGATGAATTTGACAGAGCCCTGAAAGACCTAGGTCGGAATAAGGCCCCAGGAGTAGAGACATTCCCTCAGGGCTACTAAAGTCTCTGGGAGAGCCAGCCATGACAAAACTATTTGAACTGGTGTGTAGGATATATGAGACAGGCGAAATACCCCCAGAATCAAGAAAAATGTAATAATCCCCATTACAAAGAAATCAGGCGCAGACAGGTGTGAAAATTACAGAACCATCAGTTTGATAAGTCATGGCTGCAAAACTTTAACATGAATTATCTACAGGAGAATGGTACAGCTGGTAGAAGCTGACCTCGGGGAAGATCAGTTTGGATTCAGGAGGAACGTAGGAACTCGGGAGGCAATACTCACTTTACGTCTTGTCTTAGAAGATAGATTAAGGAAAGGCAAACCTACATTTTTATCTTTTGTAGATTTGGAGAAAGCTTTTGACAATGTTGACTGGAATACACTCTTTCAAATTCTGAAATCAGCAGGGGTAAAATAAAGAGAAAAGAGAGTTATTTACAACTTGTACAAAAGCCAGACCACATTTATTAGACTCGAAGGGCATGAAAGGGAAGCATCAGTTGGGAAGGGAGTAAGACAGGGTTCTAGCCTTTCTCCGATGTTATTCAGTTTGTACATCGAGCAGGCGGTGAAGGAAAGCAAGGAAAAATTTGGAATAGGGATTAAAGTTTAGGGGGAAGAAATAAAAACATTGCGTTTTGCTGATGACATTGTAATTCTGTCAGAGACAGCAAAGGACCTGGAAGAGCAGTTGAATGGAATGGACAGTGTGTTGAAGAGGGCGTATAAAATGAACATTAACAAGAGCAAAACAAAAATAATGGAATGCGGTCTTCTAAAATCAGGCGATGCTGAAGGAATTCGATTAGGTAACGAAACAATGAAGGTGGTAGGTGAGTTTTGTTACTTGGGTAGTAAAATAACATGCGATGGTCGCAGTACAGAGGATATAAAATGAAGAATGGCAATGGGAAGAAAAGCATTTTTGAAAAAGAGAAATTTGCTAACATCGAATATTAATTTAAGTCTAAGTACGTCTTTTCTGAAGGCATTTGTGTGGAGTGTTGCCTTGTACGGGAGTGAAACATGGACGATAAGCAGTGCGGACAGGAAGAGAATAGAGGCTTTTGAAATGTGGTGCTACAGAAGAATGCTGAAGATTAGGTGGGTAGATCGCATAACTAATGAAGAGGTACTGAACAGAATTGGTGAGAAAAGAAATTTTTGGCATACCCTGACTAAAAGAAGGCATCGCTAGATAGGACACAATCTTAGACATCGGGGAATCGTAAATTTAGCATTGGAGGGAAGTGTGTGGGGTAAAAATGGCAGAAGGAGACCAAGATACGCGTATAGTAAACAGATTCAAGTGGATGTGTGTTGCCGTTCTTATGAGGAGATGAAAAGGCTTGCTCAGGATAGAGTAGGGTGGAGAGCTGCATCAAACCATCTCTGGACTGAAGACCGTAATAATATTATAGATTCCGTAAAAGGAAAATTAAAATAGCATGTAGGTTTATTTGTGTACTTAGAAAGAAAATATTATATATATATATATATTATTCTAACTTATTTCAGGGTTGGTTGTTTCCGCAAATTCCTGAACACTGTCGATTGTGAATTGGCATTCGGCCGTAAACGGATTCATACACGAGCTCCATCAAACAGTATCGGTTTCCACCGAAACACGGCCATTTTTCACGATTCCGCCAATCTCGCCTGTACGCGGGAGCACTATTATCCGCACCTGCGCGAGGGGTGCAGACGAGCAAATCCTCGAAGCGACGGATAGCGGCTCCGCCGGGGACGGGAAAAGTCAGATACCGGCGAAATATACAGAGCTGCGAGCGCAGCCGAGGAGAAAGAGGGGAGGAGGAGGGGAGGGGTGTTTGCGCGGGGATCAGATCGCGGGTAATCCTGGCAGCGCGCGGTAAGCGGAAATATGTTATTGGCGTGCAGTGGTATCAGCTGGGGATTTGGGCCGGCGGGAGGGGCTAGTCTGTAGCGACGACTGGCTGGCTGGCCACGGGGGTGGGGACAATCCAGCAGGCAGCAGCAGCAGCCGCGCTGGCTGTCAGCAGTCAGCAGCTCAAAGTGCCGTCCGAGCCGCCCAAGGCGGCCGTCAGCATAGCTGACCGCACGGGACAAGCTGGGGTAAGGCTGAGTCCTACGTGAGCGACAAAAGCGGGCGACAGCTTCGGAACTAAGGCGTCATGCTACGGACTGAGCGGACGTTCCCGCCGGAGGTTCTAGTCCTCCGTCTGGTATGGATGTGCGTGTTTTGCCCTTATTGTAAGTTTAACACTTTGAGTGCCAGCCATATATGCGAACCGACTTCCCCCAGTGGCAGCCCATTTTCTTAGTCTCCTTCCCCCCGTGCCGGCCATTTTTACAGTATTTCGTCCTTTTGGTACAGATTCAGGAATAATCATTAATATATTTTTCTTGGTAAGGAATAAACCTTATTATTTTCTCTTCAAATACTTGACCCGTACATTTCCCTGCTTTGTAAACCTTCATCACAACAATCAAAACAAGAAACGCTGTTTTTGGGTAGGTAAAAATTGTTTTTTTTTTTCGTATTAGAAACTATTTATTAATAAACGTGGCAATCTTTATGTGATTACATGCAAATATCATGAATATTAAACATCAGCAAACGGCTTTTATTGCAGATAGGTTTTTTTTTTTTTTTTTTTTTTTTTTTGACTGGTATAGCTGGAAGCAGGGCTGGACACAAAACCCCGCCCTGCATACTGCACTATGGAATGAAGTATCCTTCCTTCTGGCGACTACTGCTTCTTTCTTGCCCCTCTCTGAGCACACTCTACAAGTCTTTTGTGCCTTCTTCTTCCCTGGTGGACTGGGTATTCTTTCCAGGAAATGTGTTCCATCCAGTCGTAAAAGCAATTATATTACCTGATCCTGATTCAGCATAAGTTGGATCTTCATCCGTGTCATCGTCATCAAAAACATCACTGAGATCATCATCCGATTCATCAAGAATGCGGCGAATCTCGGCGTCGCTCAAACCCCTACTGCTTGACATGTTGCGTCTAACGCTCGCCCTGATGTCTCACAGTCAACTGACACAAACCCTTATTTCGTAAAGTGAACAGTTTTGTGGCGCCTCCTAGTGGCAGAGATGTCTACTACAAGGGTTTGCCTCCCTTCTGATAACTGCCGTACGGATAATGATGCGTACGAAAGCTAGAATTCGCTTGAGAACAGCCGTCCGTAATATTACGGGCGTGGCAGTTCTCGTAAGGACAATGAGAACGTAATATTACGGGCGCGGCAATCTTCGAACAAACGACAGCAACGTAATATTACGGGCATGGCACTATAAGTGTTAAATACACTCCTCATCATCATCATCATTAGAGACAGATTATGTCTTTCAGCGTTCAGACTGGAGCATAGTACCTCTCATAAAACTCCTCCATGATCACCTACTCAATGCTAACATTGATGCCTCGTCTGATGTTATGCCTTTTACTTCAAAATCATTCTGCACCGAATCAAAGTACTTTCTTCTTGGTCTACCTCGACTCCTCTTACACTCCGATGCCGAGCTCGTGAGTCTCTTAGGTAACCTTGCTTCTCCCATGTGTGTACCATGACCCCACCATCTCAGTCATCAGTGTTCATCTATGATTTTCATTCCCAGTTTTTCTTTGATTTCCACATTATGGACACCCTCCTGCCATTGTTCCCGTGTATTAGTAGCTACAATCATTCTTGCTACTTTATATCTGTAACCTCTACCTTATGACTAAGGTAACCTGTATCCACCCAACTTTCACTCCCATACAACAACGTTGGTCGAAAGATAGAGCGGAGCACTGCACAAAGGCGGGCGACAGCTTCAGGGCTAAGGCTCCTGTAAGTACGAGCTGACGCATCCGCCATTTTCATTCCAGTAGCTCGTAAGTTGCAAAGCGATTTAGACAAAATTTCTACTTGGTGCCAAGATTGGCAATTGACACTAAATAAAGAAAAGTGTGCAGTAATACACATGACCACTAAAAGAAATCCGCTGAACTTCAATTACGCGATAAATCAGTCAAACCTTAAGGTCGTAAATTCTACCAGATACCTAGGAGTTACAATTACGAACAACTTTTACTGGAGAGAATACATAGAAAATATTGTGGGGAAGGCGAACCAAAGGTTACGTTTCATCGGCAGAACGCTTAGAAGATGCACCAGCTCCACCAAAGAGACTGGCTACATCACACTTGTGCGTCCTCTCTTGGAGTACTGTTGCCCCTTGTGGGGCCCTCACCAGGTGGGACTGAGAAGGTTCAGACAAGGGGCAGCTCGTTTTGTTTTATCACGTTACGAGGGGGAAAGCGTCACGGAAATGTTGCACGAATTGGGGTGGAAATAATTGAAAGAAAGACGTTATTCATTGCGGCGTGATCTGTTTGCGAAATTTCAATCACCGACTTTTACTTCTGAATGTGAAAATATTTTGCTAGCACCCACCTACTTAGGGAGACATGACCACCCAAATAAAATAAGAGAAATCAGATCGAAAACGGAACGATTTAGGTGTTCTTTCTTCCCGCCCGCTATTAGAGAATGGAACGGCAGAGAAAAGTTATGAAAGTGGTTAATGAACCCTCTGTCAAGCACTTAAATGTGATCTGCAGAGTATCTATGTAGATGTAGAAGTTGAACAAACTGCGATGCTATAGTATTTGCGTGACGGCACTTTAGCACAACATTACGGGTGGTTCAGTTCTCAAAAACTAATCAACTCATTCCACAGATGGCAACAGAATTTTTAGTTTCCCGACAGATTCTGAGATAAGAAAAAAAAAAGGATCAATAAACTTCGGCACGAAAACTAGGAAACCAGACCGAGTACATTGTTATGTATTGTAAGTAAATATTATTTGCTATTATGACTTCAAGAAATGTTTAATATTAAAAATCGTCTGTGATATTCGAACATAAGTTTTTGTCTAGCTCTTTTGAAAGTAGTGCCTACTACCTCTTAACAGGGAAGCTGCCTGTAGGGAGTTAGCAGCCGCAAAGTATCATAACACAGCAAATCATCCCAGAACAAACGGTTTTTAGAGCACAATATGTGTATCTTATATTACTAACTAGCTTAAAACCGCGGCTCCGCTCGCGTGTTGGTTGATTATGACAGATAAGCTTTCAGTAGTGTGCTACTTATTTATTCTTACATTTCCTTATTCGTATGCTTATCCTTAGAGAGAATCAGCTGAAGACATTGTAGCACGCATAGACCAAAGATATGGTCTGTGACATCACGTTTCGCTGCAATTAACCTCCTTGCTATAGAGTCACAATTTTTTTTAATAATTTGACGACTGTCAACTACCACATCTTTCACCCCCTTATAGCTAACGGCATAGAACTGCTTTGGTGTACAACGGGAGACTTCGGACAACAATTATACACAGACCATTCGTTTGCGTTCTGTAGTTTTCGCTGCAGAGCGAAATGTTAACACTCACACACGTAAAATTTTGTATATACCGATAACTTTCCATCCCAATATACCTTTTATCTTTATCAACCGTCAAGCAACAATGCAAACAATAAAACTATTTTCAAAGAGTAAATATAATTTTAAAGAGTAATTATTGTCACGCATTTCGCGTTATATTCTTCATATTACTAAATATCTATCAGATCGCTATAAAACCATGCCTAAAACCTTCCTCAGGTATAAATTAGCAACTGTACAAATATTTAAGTCTCTGCGTCTTGTCGTTCGGACTTGATAAGCGTACACCGAACAGACATTCACATTTATAGATATAGATTGAGAGTACACTACATCAAAAAGTTTTGTACTGACATTGCATAAATTGTTGAAGATGTGTACTTCTGTTACGTTACTGCGAGATAGTATAACAAACACTAAAACGGAAAATATAAATATACTGGCCAAAAAGTTTAGTTACGGCTGTGGCAGCGTACTGTGCTTATACAGGCAGTTACCGTTGAATGATATTTGTGGTATTTCGAAGTTTTAGTGTTACAACTTGTAGTATGCAACTTGAAAGCATATTACTTGATGTTTTATCAAAAATGAACACTCAGTTCAATTTCTTATCAGTAGATGCCCATATTGACGCTTATCTATTAGAGACTATAGCATACCTGATACAGAATACTGGGTAAATTTTACTTAACAGCTGCGGCGGTGCATTGTGCTAATGTTGGCAATGTAATGTTTGTTTTAAAATGGTCATTAAATTACTGACAAAACAAGGATACTGTTACATTACAAAAAACCTGTCAACCTTACAGAAGGAACAGACTTATTTATTCATCGTCCCCTTATTCTATACGAATAGCTTTCCAAATAGCATTCAACGGTTGTTGCCAACATCGGCACTGTGTACCTCTAAGACCGTAAACTTTATATCCTGTACACTAATATTCTTTTTCGTTTTAATGTTTCTAATAAATTCTGAAACATTCTCAATAACGTAATAGAAGTATATTGAGCAAAATGAGTACAAAAATCCGATGTGGCATATTTGTCACGGCAGACAACAAACACTTACAGCAAGCGGCAAACAAACCTCGCATATTGACACTCACTATTCAAATACAAGCTAAGATCGGTTAAAACTTTTATCTAGATGACCAGTTTTGGCAGAATTAAACCTAATACGCGATTTTTATCACAGAAATATGTTTCTTGCGCTTTTTTTTCTTTATTCGCGCAGCAAAGAAAGAAAACGAGAGATTTTTATGTCTAATCCACATATCGACGTAAACAAGAGCGGAATGCAAACTCAAAGTATACGATCTACGGCTCTATGCCGGACACTAAACTTGAACAAGCTACGTGTTGTGTTTAGTACTCGCATGGACTGAAAATGGCGGATGCGCCAGCCTGTGTTTTTAGAAGCTCTATTCAGGGCTAAGGCGTCATGATACGGACTTGGCGGGCGTTCCCGCCGGAGGTTCTAGTCCTCTCCCTGGCATGGGTGTGTGTGTTTTGTCCTTATTGTAAGTTTTTAAGTACACTCCTGGCCATTAAACATCCTACACCATGAAAATGATGTGCTACAGACGCGAAATTTAAGCAACAGGAAAAAGATGCTGTGATATGCAAACGATTAGCTTTCCAGAGCATTCACACAAGGTTGGCGCCGATGGCGACACCTACAACGTGCGGTGACATGAGGAAAGTTTCCAACCGATTTCTCATACACAAACAGCAGTGGACCGGCGTTACTTGGTGAAACGTTGTTGTGATGCCTCGTGTAAGGAGGAGAAGTGCGTACCATAACGTTTCCGACTTTGATAAAGGTCCGATTGTAGCCTATCGCGATTGCGGTTTATTGTATCGAGCCATTGCTGCTCGCGTTGGTCGAGCCAATGACTTTTAGCAGAATATGGAATCGGTAGGTTCTCGAGGGTAATACGGAACGCCGTGCTGGATCCCAACGGCCTCGTATCACTAGCAGTCGAGATGACAATCATCTTATTCGCATGACTGTAACGGATCGTGCAACCGCGTCTCGATCCCTAAGTCAACAGACGGGGAATCCCACCTCGGGGATGGATGTTTGTGTCAAATGTTCAAATATATATACATGTGGCGTCTGTTGCGAGAGAACAGACGTCACTTCTGATCCTGCAGTTGTTATTATTTAATATTCATAGAATATATGACACCAACTGCGATTGGGCAAAGCAGGGCGAAGCTGGAAATTTGTATCCTTGTAGTCCTTGCAGGTGCGGTGATCACTGTGTCCCCAGTGGTGTAGGGGTCAGCGCAACTGCCTAGAAATCAGGAGACCCGGGTTCGAATCCCTGCTGGGTACACATTTTCAGCCTTGCCCAATGGCAGTTGATGTCATATATTCTATAAATATTAAATGTTCAAATCAAAATATCCACGGGTGTACTGCCGGTCTATAGTGTCCAACGGACACAATATTTCGGCGATCACACATGTCGCCATCATCAGGTGAACTGACGGACTGAGCTCCTGGAAACGCGCCGGCACGGAGATCCGCACGCTACGGCTGCTCAAAGGGAACTGGGTTCTAGCCCGGTAGCGGGCCATTTAAATACCCTCGGCCCGCGGAGCGACCCCTCCGCGGTCCGCGCCCCGCGCCGCGGTCGCGCAGTGGAACCGATAGCGCCGGCGTCTGAGATGACGTCGGTGTGAGGGCTCTGTCCGCCGTGGTCGTCAATTCGTTACGTTTGCTAGATTTACTCTTAATTAACCCAATCGCAGGTTCCCAAGCTTTGCTAAGATTATAGCCACAGTCACGGTTTATGAGGTCGTCACATGTGCGAATTTCAATGGCCTCTCTAACGACTTCTGTACCAGAATCCTAGTCCCTTCATAGTCCATCGCATGATTCTCAGACAAACAATGTTCAGCGACCGCCGACTTGCTCGGATACATCAATCGTGTGTGCCTCTGGTGTTCAACGCAACGATCCTCGACGGTACGCATCGTCTGTCCAATATATGATTTTCCACACTGACACGGAATCTGGTACACGCCGGCCTTCCTCAAACCGAGATCATCTTTGGCACTCCCCACCAGTGCACGAATTTTATTCGGCGGACAAAAAACAGTTCCGACCTGGTGTCTTTTCAAAATGCGAGCGATCTTCCCCGAGAGTGAGCCGGTATATGGAACGAACGCAGTGCCCACATCCTCCCTCGTGGTTTCATCCATTTCCACAGGTTGTGATGTAGTGGTTGGGCGGAGAGCCCGCTGAACCTGCCACTCTGAGTACCCATTTTTTTCGAAATACAGTTCTCAGGTGTTCCAATTCCTGAGGTAGACTCTCTGCGTCGGAGATAGTGCGCGCCCTATGTACTAGAGTTTTAAGTACCCCATTCCTCTGTGAAGGGTGGTGACAGTTGTCTGCGTGTAAATACAGATCAGTGTGCGTTGTCTTCCGATATACACTATGACCCAGGGTGCCATCAGCTCTTCTCTTGACCAAGACGTCAACGAACGGCAATTTACCCTCCGTTTCAGTCTCCATAGTGAATTTGATGTTGGGGTGTATGGAGTTCAGATGTGTAAGAAAGTCAAGGAGTTTATCCATACCATGTGGCCAGATAACGAAAGTATCGTCCACGTAACGGAAAAAGCAAGTAGGTTTCCATTCAGATGATGCCAGGGCTTCCTCCTCGAAATTCTGTATGTACATATTTGCGACCACAGGGGAGAGTGGGCTACCCATGGCGACTCCCTCTGGTTGTTCGTAGTATTCGCCATTGAAAAGAAAATACGTCGAGGTCAAGACATGCCTAAAAAGTGCGGTGGTCTTCTCGTCAAACTTCTGGCCAATCAAATCTAGTGACTCTCGAAGGGGCACCCTCGTAAACAAGGAAACGACGTCAAAACTCACCATGATATCTGACTCATCCAGCCTGAAGCTGTTAAGACGTTTAACAAAATCCACGGAATTACGGATGTGATGAGGGCATTTACCCACATAAGGACTTAATATTCCCGTCAAGTATTTGGCCAACAAATATGTAGGTGCTCTGATGTTACTGACAATGGGACGTAACGGCAACCCATCTTTGTGAACCTTAGGGAGCCCATAAAGTCTTAGCGGTACCGGACCTGGAGGTAGCAGTTTCTTGGCGACACCCTCCGGTAAATCCGCATCCTTGAGAAGCGCCCTAGTCTTGTTTTCCACCTTCTTTGTGGGGTCAACGCTGATCTTCCGGTAGGAATCGTCATTTAGCAGGCCCTGCATCTTTTCAGTGTAGTCCTTATGGGAGACAACAACCGTAGCATTGCCTTTGTCAGCCGGTAAGACAACAAGTGAGAGAGTGCATTTCACCCGCCGTAGCCTGAGCTCATCTCACTGGAACTATTCAAACTGCATTTGCAACTGGCTAGTCACTTCACGTCTTTTTCCTGGGATTGGATTGATGGTGTTACTTCGGTTGCAGCCGATTCCGCCCATAAGAAGGCAACGGGACGTCAAACAGCTAAGTTCTCACGCCTCCTTGACAAACCATCTCCGCTGGTTCCGTGCAAGACTGTCATCAATCTGAGTGGCATGGAGTTGAGTGATGATGCGGTCTCAGTTCTGGAGAAAGGGCTCAACTTTGCTCCTACTCCCAAGTTCACACCGGTCGCAGAAATTATTAGTGCTGTTGAACAGGTTGCAGCTCGACTTCCACCTGAATCAGCTGAGGAAATACGTCATGAAACATGCCGTGCGTTGACGAAATCCAAGTCCATTACGTCGAACATCACTAGTAAAGAGAGGGCGGCTATTCGTGACCTGAGGGAGCGTCCTGAAATTGTTGTCTTACCGGCTGACAAAGGCAATGCTACGGTTGTTGTCTCCCATAAGGACTACACTGAAAAGATGCAGGGCCTGCTAAATGACGATTCCTACCGGAAGATCAGCGTTGACCCCACAAAGAAGGTGGAAAACAAGACTAGGGCTCTTTTCAAGGATGCGGATTTACCGGAGGGTGTCGCCAAGAAACTGCTACCTCCAGGTCCAGTACCGCCAAGACTTTATGGGCTCCCTAAGGTTCACAAAGATGGGGTGCCGTTACGTCCCATTGTCAGTAACATCAGAGCACCTACATATTTGTTGGCCAAATACTTGACGGGAATATTAAGTCCTTATGTGGGTAAATGCCCTCATCACATCCGTAATTCCGTGGATTTTGTTAAACGTCTTAACAGCTTCAGGCTGGATGAGTCAGATATCATGGTGAGTTTTGACGTCGTTTCCTTGTTTACGAGGGTGCCCCTTCGAGAGTCACTAGATTTGATTGGCCAGAAGTTTTACGAGAAGACCACCGCACTTTTTAGGCATGTCTTGACCTCGACGTATTTTCTTTTCAATGGCGAATACTACGAACAAACAGAGGGAGTCGCCATGGGTAGCCCACTCTCCCCTGTAGTCGCAAATATGTACATACAGAATTTCGAGGAGGAAGCCCTGGCATCATCTGAATGGAAACCTACTTGCTTTTTCCGTTACGTGGACGATACTTTCGTTATCTGGCCACATGGTATGGATAAACTCCTTGACTTTCTTACACATCTGAACTCCATACACCCCAACATCAAATTCACTATGGAGACTGAAACGGAGGGTAAATTGCCGTTCGTTGACGTCTTGGTCAAGAGAAGAGCTGATGGCACCCTGGGTCATAGTGTATATCGGAAGACAACGCACACTGATCTGTATTTACACGCAGACAGCTGTCACCACCCTTCACAGAGGAATGGGGTACTTAAAACTCTAGTACATAGGGCGCGCACTATCTCCGACGCAGAGAGTCTACCTCAGGAATTGGAACACCTGAGAACTGTATTTCGAAAAAAATGGGTACTCAGAGTTGCAGGTTCGGCGGGCTCTCCGCCCAACCACTACATCACAACCTGTGGAAACGGATGAAACCACGAGGGAGGATGTGGGCACTGCGTTCGTTCCATATACCGGCTCACTCTCGGGGAAGATCGCTCGCATTTTGAAAAGACACCAGGTCGGAACTGTTTTTTGTCCGCCGAATAAAATTCGTGCACTGGTGGGGAGTGCCAAAGATGATCTCGGTTTGAGGAAGGCCGGCGTGTACCAGATTCCGTGTCAGTGTGGAAAATCATATATTGGACAGACGATGCGTACCGTCGAGGATCGTTGCGTTGAACACCAGAGGCACACACGATTGATGTATCCGAGAAAGTCGGCGGTCGCTGAACATTGTTTGTCTGAGTATGATGCGATGGACTATGAAGGCACTAGGATTCTGGTACAGACGTCGAGATACTGGGACTGCGTCGTTAGAGAGGCCATTGAAATTCGCACAAGTGACGACCTCATAAACCGCGACTGTGGCTATAATCTTAGCAAAGCTTGGGAACCTGCGATTGGGTTAATTAAGAGTAAATCTAGCAAACGTAACGAATTGACGACCACGGCGGACAGAGCCCTCACACCGACATCATCTCAGACGCCGGCGCAATCGGTTCCACTGCGCGGCCGCGGCGCGGGGCGCGGACCGCGGAGGGGTCGCTCCGCGGGCCGAGGGTATTTAAATGGCCCGCTACCGGGCTAGAACCCAGTTCCCTTTGAGCAGCCGTAGCGTGCGGATCTCCGTGCCGGCGCGTTTCCAGGAGCTCAGTCCGTCAGTTCACCTGATGATGGCGACATGTATGATCGCCGAAATATTGTGCCCGTTGGACACTATAGACCGGCAGTACACCCGTGGATATTTTGATTGTCAAAATACGCCGGGAGAAACTTAAGAATCACAAATGTTTGTATAGCTTATGGGACTTAACTACGGGGTTATCAGTCCCTAAACTTACAAACTACTTATGAACTAACTAATACTACGAACGGCACAAATATCCATGCCCGAGGGGGGATTCGAACCCCCCGACCGTAGTGGCCGTGCAGACCGTGACTGGAGCGCCTCAGTCTCCTCGGCAACCGCGGCCGGCGATGTTTGTGTCGTCTTTAATATAAGATAGTTTGTAAGTTTATAGACTCATCACCCCGTAGTTAAGTCCCTTAAGCTTAACAAACAGTTCAAAGTTTTTTTTTCATCACTTTTTTGAGAGTGATTATCAAATCCACAAGAAAACCTAGATCGGGGAAGGCAGAATCTCTTTACCCATTCACCAGGTGTACAAGCTAGGTGGGTCATTAATAGATTCCTGTCATATGACGCACATACCATCACCAGTGTCATATAGTATACATCAGATGTCTTTTCCTGTGGAAGAATTTGTTGACCTATCACCTTGCGATCAAAATTTTCAGGTTCCCATTGGAGAGGCACTTCCTTTCGTCTGCTAATTACCGCTTTTGCGGCGCGGCCGCAAAACACAGACAATAAACTGATTTCAGCGAACAGAGATTTCAATGAACGGTCGGACAGATCATAATTTTGTAAAAATAAAAACATTAAAGTTTTCATTCGAAGAAAGGTTTAAATCAACAACTTTTCGCTCCGCAGCTCAACATGCTAACCACAGAACCACGGCGCTATAACGCTCAGAGTTTGCTGGAAGTTGCCTGTCTTTCACATGGACCGTTCAGTTATTTTATTTTGTTAATTTTTTCATAGTTCCACAGAACGTCTTCTAGTTTTCTCGACTGATCTGTGTTCAGTTGTTCACGGCCTATCCACTGCGCCAATTTATAACTAAATCGGAAGGGGGTTGGATGGAGGGTTCTCTTGTCAGAAGTAGCCGAGTAGTCTAAGGCGCCTCGCTGCGGAGCGCGCGGTTGCTCGTCGTAGGAGGTTCGAGTCTTCCATGGGGCATGGGTGTGTATGTTGTCCTTAGGTTAGTTTACCTTACTTTAAGTAGTTTGTAAGCTACGGACTGATGACTACGCAGTTTGGTCCGACAGATTTACAAACACTTGATTTTTTTTTTATGATATCGTCATCAGGACAGAAAACTCTGGCATTTTATGGATCGGAGCATGGAACGTTGGATCCCTAAATTCAGTAGAGACGTTAGATAATTTAAAGAGGGATTCGTAAAGTTCGGTGGTAGGATGAACAGGAATTCTAGTCGGGTGAATAGAGGGTCATAAATACAAACTACATTAGGTCTAATAATGAATAACAAGGTAATAATGCGGGTAAAATTTATCTCGTATTTTGTCATGTTATGAATATTGTTGACTTATTACTACAAAGACCAAATTTTCAAATGTTTGTAAACTGCGTGGTCATCAGTCCGTAGCTTACAAACTATTTAAACTAAGGTAAACTAACCTAACGACAACACACACACACACACAGACTCATGTCCCGGGAAGAACTCGAACCTTCGGCGGGGAGCAACCGCACGTTCCGCAGCGAGGCGCCTCAGATCGCTCGGCTACTCCACCGCGGCACTACAAAGACCCCGTAAGATATTGCGATAATAGCACCGTAGGCATTAGCACAGGGCATACTGGCTAACGATATCGTTAGATCAAATGTTTAAATGTTTGTAAATCTATCGGACCAAACGGCGTGGTCATCAGTCCGTAGCTTACAAACTACTTAAACCTAGGTAAACTAACCTAAAGACAACACACACACCCATGCTCCAGGGAGGACTCGGGACTCGAACCTGCACGGCGAGCAACCGCGCGCTCCGCAGCGAGACGCTTTAGACCGCTCGGCTACTCCACCGCGGCTATATCGTTAGTGATGTTGGTATTTCTATTCCGTGGTTCTGAATGTCCTTGTTTTGACGTTAAACACATCAGTACCTCCCTTTAGAAACACGATTAGGAAGTCTACCAGCAATCGTAAAAGGGACGTCTTTTAAATGCGCTCAGCTCGAAAACCTGAAGGCAGTATCGTAATGGCAGTTTATGACAAGCTGCGTAAGTCATTTTCATTGTTTAGACTTACAGCCTGTAAATACCGGTTGGCAGGGCGGAGAGAATGGGGCCTTTAACGTAGACTACTGACTCTTACAGTCAGTTCACTCCTTTTCACCGAGTAAATTAAAAAGCCGTGAATGCCTGCGGCAGCCATTTTCGCGGCGAGATTACATGAAAGGCCAAAGGGCGTCGCTGGTGACACGCATCTGTGCGGCTCATGCACCGCCTGTCGCGTATGCGTGTTAAGGCACACTCTTTATAGGACAGAGCTGCGCTCTCTGTTGTTGCTCTCGGTACTCGGCGCAGCATCCCACCAGGTAGGATGTCGCTAGCAGTTTTACAAAGACACGACCCTACTTCAAGTATGAGTAACACTATTCAACAGAATGCAAGGTCACAAAAACGTTTTAGAGAATGTAGGCGTCCTATATGTGTTTACCACTCCTAAACTCGAAAGTAATACTGAGACCGTCACACGATGCTTAAGCAGTCGGCACACGTAGCGTGTGTCTGAACCATAGACATACTAAATACAAACTAGACCGCTCGCTGGCGCTAGTGTCGCGTCCCCACATTGAACCCAAGCCCCCACAATCGCGTAAGCGGCCGACTGCGAACAGCGGACAAATTGAAGAGCGCCTCGGCGGCCATTGTGGTGGCAAACTTCCACGCGAACTTTAAATGTGCGTAAGAGTCTTTTGATTGGAGACAGTATTCATTTGAGTTAAGTCGCGAAAACTATGTCTAATTGAAATATATAACTACAAAACAGCTTCAGACTCCTTGAATATACAGCAACTACCGGTTGTGTGTAAATTTATTACACATACGGTGTAGAAAAAATGTTCAAATGTTTGTTAAGTTTATGGGACTTAACTACGGGGTCATCAGTCCCTAAACTTACAAACTACGTATGAACTACTTACGAACTAGGACGGCACAAATATCCATGCCCAAGGGGGTGGGGGGATTCGAACCCCCGACCGTAGTGGCCGTGCAGACCTTGACTGTAGCGCCTCAGTCCCCTCGGCCACCGCGGCCGGCTACGGTGTAGGAATTTGCCAACAGCGTTTCCTCTTCCTAACAAAACCGAACTATAACATGTAGTTTTTTGCGTACTAAGTGCAGCATATGAACGGAATTTATCGTCAGGCATGATTTTTTTGGCACTTTCTCAGTATATTCTACGATTGTGAAACTTTTGTACAAACATTAATTTCGTAAGAGTTTCACACTTTACGTCTTTGCTTTAGTGCTGTATTCTCTAATATTTAGGTATTTCATAGACTGAAAAATGAAACAGGTCTCTCTGAAACAGCCGTTGTTTAAAATCGTTTGTGAAAGTGAAATAACCCATCTTATACATAACTGTAAAATAGCGTCTTCACCTTGTGAATACAGCAACCAACCACTACCAAATCCTCTTAAGAACACGAAGTATTTCATACCTTTTCCTTAACTAATGCATCTAACATTAGCATTAGGGTATCTAGCAAAAATATTAGCATTTTTAATACTGTAAGCCAAATACCTTACAGTAGCGTGAACTGCTCAAAAGTCAACAACTATTCTCATGAGGTTCAACTTCACAAAATGCATCCAGTGTGGCTATGTGTCATTCATATATGAAACTATACACAGTTCTGCAAACCCTTTTCAGTCGTTATACCTATATGTAAAGCAGATTACCTTCAAATTCTGTGTTACAAGTTGCTAATATTAATTTCATAAACAAAAATTCGAACAGCAGTGAGGCAACTAATATCGTGATCGCGATAGTTATTTTAAACAATCATAAAATGGAACTTTTTGAATTTCCTGTCCACCAGTACTGCCTAAAGCAGCTCATGATTTCGGTCAGTAATTGGCCATTATCAATGCATATGTTTAACTGTAGATGTTATTAATGTGGAAAAACTCACACATACTTGGCGTGGTGTGAGTTTATCCAGGTTAATAACATCTACAGTTAAACACATGCATTGATAATGGCCAGTTATGGGCCTAAATCATGATTTGCCAATAAAGAATTTTAAAAAAGATCGACTGATGGCTGGAAATTCTTGAAGTATTGGACTTTACATATGGATTTCGTCAGATTCTACAGTTTTATTCCCATCCTGATGAAATTTTTAAATATCTTTGAACAATTCAGTTTATCAGTGCAGTATTAATATATTCTGATTACCTATAATCATTTCTATTAATTCATGTGACTAAACCATTAATTTTCAGATTTCGGCGAAGTTTCAAATGAAATAAAATTTCTGAAAATTCTAGCAGCTCTCTCTGGAAGTTACGTTACATTTTTCAGGGTTATAATCGTCAAAGAAATATTTAAAACATGAATATTGTTCACACCATGTGAATTTTATGTAAGCAATTTAATATAAGAATTTTTTTTAAAGTGGAAAGCATACTTCACTCAGATTTTTAAATGACGGGTTTTCTGCTGTCAGCTTTGATGCATACCAAGCGTACCGAATCACTGGGGTGAAAATCACCACCAAAGCGAATTTGTTGTTACCAACGTATGCTTTTAATGCGAATTTGTAATTTTGATCACTACTGCCTTGTTCATTACGCTGTCCCAGAAGTTGTTGGTCCGTTTAATAATAGATGTCTCTTCGAAAGAAATACTGTGTCCGTTTTCCAAAGCACGTTCCACCAGACTGTTCGCACTATTGAACGGCGACGCATAGAACACGAGCGGTTTTTTCGATTACGCAATCCCGAAACGTCAGCTGTGGCGGAACATGCTTTGGAAAACGGACACCGTATTGCTTTCGAAGAGGCATCTATTATTAAACGGACGAACAGTTTCTGGGGCAGTGTAATAAACGAGGCAGTAGAGATCAAAATTTCTGAAAACACCCTCAATAAAGACGACGGCTTGCAGATGAGTACAGCTTGGGATCCTATATTATCACGGCAGCAGCCGCGAAATGACAGTCATCCACTTGACAATGGCAGAGGAGTTCTCTGTCGAAAACACGTGGGCAGTAAAGCACATGACGCGGCTTGTAATCCGAGAAGATTTCAGTAATGGATATCGCCGCGAAAACATATACACTTTTTATATTCGCAACTTGACATTTTTACCTCTTAATCTGGCTGCAGGAAGTGATGACCAAGGTGAAATAATTCATCAGGATATCAAGAACGTACAACACCGATACCAGGAGACTTGGGATGTTCGGAAGATGCTTGATGGAGAGCACACGGAAATGCCTCATAAGAGGTAAAGAAAGCAGGGTCACGCCATTACAACGGAGAAATTATGGAATGTTTGAGGATGGAATAATCGTGCATGTTTTGTTCCACATAGTCTGTATGCATCTGTTCACTGTGTGCATATTTAAATAAGTTGTATTAAAACTGTACAATTTTCCGCTTGATTCTTTTGACATATGTATATACAACTTCCGTAATTAATATAACTATCGGCACCATATGCGATTTGTGTCTAAACGGGGTGTGATAACGACAGGAATATCAGGAAGCAAAAATACATATAGAACTTCTACTTGTAGGAGAAAAATTTCTCATCGTTGCGTAGAGATATCTGAGCTTGTAATTTCAAAGTTTTATGGCCAAAACAAACCGCACATTGAAGTATATTTACAAGACTCAAAAAATCAAAGAAGTAATATGTAACATCTGAGTTCGCATTCTTTCAACGAATAATACTAAATAAACACTACTAATAAATAAAAAAAAATAATACTAAATTAGAGACTACCAGGCATGTAACGAATACTGCATTTGTTTTAGTCATCTATAATAACATTGGTTTCAACAATTCCGCTCCACATTCTAAATAATGACATGGATGTATTCCAATGTGTGTCTCGCTTTACAGTTTTCATCCTCTGCAAATTGTATGGTTGACCTGCTGAAGTCCGTTCGAACTACCGTCATATAATTTTCAAGGACAGGTGTTGCCAAAGGCACCTTTCGTGCAAAGTGCGGTGCTGTAACGGTATCCTGTGCTTGCCGGTTACTACTTCCTGCCCGGGAATTTCCGATACCGAGAAACCCAGTTCCGTAACAGGCTGAGATATACACGCAAGACTAACGGTAACTCACTTTCACCCATTCGCAGTAAGCTACTTTGTACTTGCACTAGTCGTGGAACTCAGTTGAAAAATATTATTCCTTACGGGGTGACGAATGCTTTTATTTCTCAAAGAATCGAGTGAACAACACAAATAATTAAACTAAACTCATGGGCAGCGAAACCAGAACACCTTAAGAAACTGGAATGATCATATTAACAGAACATGTTCATTAGAATCTTCCCAAGGAACGTTCATATTTGAGTCAATTCCGTTCAGTATGTGTTCTCCTGCCTGTTCAGCTCAGGGTCAAAATTAAATGTGTAAATGTTCTTGAATAAAGAAATATCTTGGTCGCAAAATTTTTTATTTAAATGACGCGTTTCGCCCGGTTAGGGCATTTTTAGATATCTGACAAAGAAGAAAAATGAACCTACTCTATGATAGAGCGTGTTTCGATTAAAATGCACCGATGGGCTGTCTGTTGTTGTTATGGTCTTCAGTCCGGAGACTGGTTTGATGCAGCTCTCCACCCTACTCTATCCTGAGCTAGCCTCTTCAGCTCCACATAAGAATGGCAACCTACTGCCTGAATCTGCTTATTGTATCCATCTCTTGGTCTTCCTCTCCGGTTTTTATCCCACACATTTCCCTCCAATGTTAAATTCACAATTCCCTTATGTCCAAGAATGTGTCCTACCAATCGATTCCTTCTTTCAGTCATGGTATGCCAGAAATTCCTTTTCTCGCCAATTCTGTTCAGTACCTCTTCATTAGTTATGTGATCTACCCACCTAATCTTCAGCATTCTTCTGTAGCACCACATTTCAAAAGCCTCTATTCTCTTCCTGTCCGCACTGCTTATCGTCCATGTTTCACTCCCATACAAGGCAACACTCCACACAAATGCCTTCAGAAAAGACTTCCTTACACTTAAATTAATATTCGATGTTAGCAAATTTCTCTTTTTCAAAAATGCTTTTCTTCCCATTGCCATTCTGCATTTTATATCCTCTGTACTGCGACCATCGCATGTTATTTTACTACCCAAGTAACAAAACTCATCTACCACCTTCATTGTTTCGTTACCTAAACTAATTCCTTCAGCATCGCCTGATTTTCTAAGACCGCATTCCATTATTTTTGTTTTGCTCTTGTTAATGTTCATTTTATACGCTCTCTTCAACACACTGTCCATTCCATTCAACTGCTCTTCCAGGTCCTTTGCTGTCTCTGACACAATTACAATGTCATCAGCAAAACGCAATGTTTTTATTTCTTCCCCCTGAACTTTAATCCCTATTCCAAAATTTTCCTTGCTTTCCTTCATCGCCTGCTCAATGTACAAATTGAATAACATCGGAGAAAGGCTACAACCCTGTCTTACTCCCTTCCCAACTGATGCTTCCCTTTCATGCCCTTCGAGTCTAATAACTGCGGTCTGGCTTTTGTACAAGTTGTAGATAACTCTCCTTTCCCTGTATTTTACCCCTGCTGACTTCAGAATTTGAAAGAGTGTAGTCCAGTCAACATTGTCAAACGCTTTCTCCAAATCTACAAAGGCTAAAAATGTAGATTTGCCTTTCCTTAATCTATCTTCTAAGATAAGACGTAAGGTAAGTATTGCCTCCCGGGTTCCTACGTTCCTCCTGAATCCAAACTGATCTTCCCCTAGGTCAGCTTCTACCAGCTTTTCCATTCTCCTGTAGATAATTCGTGTCTGACAGGGACAATAATAATGTAATCTCTTGATCTGCGGTAACATTGACCTTTAAAAAAATTAATACAATGTTTAACTGAATGGCTATTGCAATAATTTATATACCGAGATTTACCTTGTGTGATGTCCCTGTACCATAGGGTAGATGTTCAGCTCATTTATACGACATGTGTCGCTACTGGTACTGACACTGCCTGAGGGAACGTTCAGATGTGCACTGCACGTAGCCACCAATAAAGCGTGGTTGTCCACATCATTGTTGGTGTTGAGTCTGTCGGATAACCGTTGTTAATTTCAAATATGGACACCATTTACATAAAATACCCAATATCACATGAAACAAATTTGAAAGGATGCCAAGGTAAATAACTGAAATATTACTTAAAAGTTTCCATAAAAGTATCGAAAAATGTTTGGTCTTTTGAAATCAACTGATAGTTTCGAAGTCTGGCAGTTTAAAATAAACCCGCTTAAGGTAAAGCAGTCAACATTCCGAGGATTGTGCGAACACCACAGTGCTTTACAAGGCATGGTTCTGTTTGGAGGTGGTACGCCGTTGCCTTCCTCTGACCTACGAACTGACTTACCCAGCCAGTTATGGAGGGACCTACAGATTAACGTGGGTTCCGAACCAAGGTGCTACTCGGTATTTTCCACATCGGAAACACTGCCAGAGGTGAAAGAAGTGGAAAGTGACAGACGAAAATCCTAGGACCTGGCGGGAATCGAACCCGCGACCTGCTACGGAACTGCTTAGATATTACAAATTCTTTCAGGAAGTTTTACTTCCGTCCTTTTTGGGCATAATGCAAAAGTTCTAAATTATCAATGTTGAGAACTTGATGCCCAGAAGCCTTTATATTTCTTTATTTGGCGCGTTTTGTTAATTGATGTTCATTGAATGTCTGAATGTCCTCCCCGACTGTGCTACATACTCAGCTGGACGTTTAAGCTGTTTGCTATCTTAAAGGACCAAACTACGGAAATATCGGTCCGTAGAATTACCAACTACATAAACTAACTGATGCTAAGACTTTTATACCTTTTAATCCGATTAATCCTGTTTCACTCTCATTTTTAGGAGCAAGGAGAACTTCCAAGAAATATAAACACTTCAGTTTTTTACTTGCCTAATGATGCTTCCAAAAATATATTAAACTACTTTCTCGGAATATAAGCCGGCCGCGGTGGCCGAGGGGACTGAGGCGCTCCAGTCACGGTCAGCACGGCCACTGCGGTCGGGGGTTCGAATCCCCCCTCGGGCATGGATATTTGTGCCGTCCTTAGTCTTAGGTAGTTCATAAGTAGTTTGTAAGCTTAGGGACTGATGACCCCGTAGTTAAGTTCCATAAGTTCTACAAACATTTGAACATTTTGAACATCGGAATATAATGTCAGCATTTCCTATTCTAGCACATAGTCATGGTCAAAATGAATAAGCCTACTGCTCTCTGAAAGACTTAAATCATGATTTCCAATAAGTAATGAAAGAGTTTCCGTTTCTCCTGTTTCGCTACATAGCATATCTTCAAATGAAGCTGATTCAGCTAGCTGACCGTTTTTTGGAGATCTTCTTGCTGGCGTTTTTGTTGTTTGAAGATGTTCAGGGAACGAAAATATCGTCGGAATCGCTTTAGGCAGAAGCCACTTTGTACCATTTGTTACTTATTGAAAATACGATATTCCAACAGTCTTATTACCGTGATTCGTACAGATACTATGCTGCGCGTACACTCGGCACAATTTCAGCTTAATAAAAAACCTTTCAAGCTTACTACGATACATAAAATGTGAAACCAAAACACGTAAATAGCGTCGGTCAAAATTTCGTATTCGGCGCACTAGACGTTGAAAACAATGGCTGCCACAGTTTCTGGTTGCTGCCACAAGTAGCGCTGTTAACTCAAGGATAGCCTCTGTATGTACGAGGTGCATTCAACTTCTAAGGCCTCCGACTTCTTTTCTCCGGACTGGAAAGAGATAGAAACATGCGCATTGTTTTAAAATGAAGCCGCGTTCATTGTCAATACGTCCCAGAGGTGCAGCACCGTACGGCAGATGGAATTTTACCACCAGCAGCGAGAATGAGAACAGTTTTAGATACTTAAAATGGCGACGTTTTCCTTACTTGAAGAGCATGTAATCATTCGTTTTCTGAATTTGCGTAGTGTGACACCAATTGAAATTCATTGACAGTTGAAGGAGTCACGTGTTGATGGAGTTATGGATGTGTCGAAAGTGCGTTCGTGGGTGCGACAGTTTAATGAAGGCAGAATATCGTGTAACAACAAACCGAAACAACCTCAGGCTAGCACAAGCCGGTCTGACGACATGATCGAGAAAGTGTAGAGAATTGTTTTGGGAGATCACCGAATGACTGTTGAACAGATCGCCTCCAGAGTTGGCATTTCTGTGGGTTCTGTACACACAACCCTGCATGACGACCTGAAAATGCGATAAGTGTCATCCAGGTGGGTGCCACGAATGCTGACGGACGATCACAAGGCTGCCCGTGTGGCATGTTGCCAAGCAATGTTGACGCGCAACGACAGCATGAATGGGACTTTCTTTTCGTCGGTTGTGATAATGGATGAGACATGGATGCCATTTTTCAATCCAGAAACAAAGCGCCAGTCAGCTCAATGGAAGCACACAAATTCACCGCCACCATCGGGTAGCCACCAGTGCTGAAAAAATGATGGTGTCCATGTTCTGGGACAGCGAGGGCGTCATCCTTACCCATTGCGTTCCAAAGGGCACTACGTTAACCGGTGCATCCTACGAAAATGTTTTGAAGAACAAATTCCTTCTTGCACTGCAACAAAAAAGTCCGGGAAGGGCTGCGCGTGTGCTGTTTCACCAAGACAACGCACCCGCACATCGAGCTGGCATCGTCTTTACACCTTACGCCTCTTTTATTAGTTTTTACTTTGATTCTTTTATTTCTTGGCCTGCTACACCCTTTGCTTGGTGAGTTTTAACAAATCGTTTTCTATTGCATTGTAGTGCTTTTTTATTCTACTCTCTAAGGTTGGAACAAGGGACTGATAACCGTAGTCGTTTAGTCCCTTCTACACGGCCACTACGGTCGGGGGTTCGAATACCCCCTCGGGCATGGATATTTGTGCCTTCCTTAGTATTAGTTAGTTCATAAGTAGTTTGTAATTTAAGTCCCATAAGCTATACAAACAACTGAACATTTTTTCGTTTACTCCATTTAAAAATCAAACCATCCATCCATCCATCCATCACCTGACCTGGCTCCTAGTGACTTTTAGCTTTATCCATCAATGAAAGACACTCTCCGTCGCCGCACATTCACCAGCCGTGCTGCTATTGCCTCAGCGATTTTCCAGTGGTCAAAACAGACTGGTCTCGTATTCGGAAGGATGGTGGTTCAAATCCACCTCCGGCCATCCCGATTTAGGTTTTCCGTGATTTAGCTAAATCACTCCAGGTGAATGCTGGGATGGTTCCTTTCAAAGGGCACGTCCGATTTCCTTCCCTCATCCTTACCCAAAAATCCGAGCGTTAGCTCCGTCTCTAATGACCACGCTGTCGCCGAGGCGTAAAACCCTAAGATTCCTTCCTTCAAAACAGACTCCTAAAGAAGCCTTCGCCGCTGCCATGGAATCATGGCGTCAGCGTTGTGAAAAATGTGTACGTCTGAGGGCGATTACGTTGAGAAGTAACGCCCGTTTCATCGAGTAGTTAATTAGAAAAAAAAAAAATCGGAGGCCTTAGAACTTGAATGCACCTCGTAGTTTATATAGCTCGTTGGCTGTCGCCGTGTTCGGACTCGAACCTTTAGTCCGCCGCTGAGCAACATAACTGCAGCAAGTAGCAGTGAAACCCGACCGCTAGCTTATACAGCGACATGAATGTGCTGCCAACCTTACGCGCCCCGCAAGGCGAGACACACGCTCGCCTCTGCGGAGAGAGTTCGCGGACACACTGTACTTCACTGGATTGTCCTGAGAACGCAAACCACGTTCACTATTTCCGTCCGTGCAAAAACGGCGCTATTTTCTCGCAGGACTGGATTTCCCGTGCACGCCCATGTCAACTTTGGCTGCCTCGTTCCTTGTGCCGACTCCTCAAGAGTGCTGGCGTTTGCAAGTAGTGCAGCCTGTTGCTGTAGCTCACAGCCTGGCTGGCTGGCGTTATGAAGAGCGCTGAGAGGGCTCCGGGCCCGCAGAGTCACTTGACAGTCATTGGCGAACTCTGGCGGCGAGTTGGCAGAACTTTTCAAACAAGAGTTATGGCGGCGGCGGCTGACAGAGATTAAAGGGGAGCGCCGCTGCGGACACCGGCTTGGCACGCTTCCCGCTAGGGGCGCTGTCCGCCGCCTCTGTCTAAAGCTGTGTATAGGGAAAGTATGGCCAGCCTGCCAGCAGCGGCCATGTTGGGCCTATTCCGCTGCTGTTTACGCACCGACCGCTACCACGTTCCCAGCGCTTAGCAATATTTATCAACCGATTTTGAGAAAACTACTCAATGAAAAAATTCAACATTTTCACGTGTTATTGTGTAATATATTGCCTCGATAATGGTCTGACTTTCTATTCATTATAACTAATAGTTTCCGTGCTACATCAATTTAAATAAACTACTGAGCAAAATTTTGAAGAGTTTGCAGAGGAAAAGTCGCATTGCGTAGACTTTGCGTACGGTTGATTTTAGCACATACAATGCTGCGGACGAAATGAAGGTAAGATATCGAAATTTTGTTTAAGGTTGAGAGCAGAACGATAACTCTTTGCATTCTCGAGATGCAGGGTGTTACATCCGACGGACAGATGCGGGAACTTCGAGTAGTTCTGTCCATGCGGATCTGGCTGCTATACGAAATACTTATCGTCCGATTTTAAGAAAACTGTTTCGTTTGTGGCTCCAGATCTAGAGAGTTCACATATAAATTCAGACTGACCTGCACTGTAGCCAAATATTCCAATAGACCGCGAGCATCTCGTCATCGGAGCATAGTGTAAATTAAGAAAACAACTGAGATTATGGATAAGTCCTCGATGAGTATTTTCTTCCGTATTATGTACTTATATCTTAAATGTAGTACGAAAAATGCAAGGAGATACCCACTACATAACTTTTACCAAAAATAGAAATTAAATGTGCCTTTACAACGCCAATCATATTTGAATGTCCAATATTTGTCTTGTTCCAATTCTTTGTTTCTTGTAATGATACACTTAACACATAAAAATGAATGAGAAAAGCTTGCTTCAGGGACTGTGTTTTAATTTCATATCTAAAAGAGAATCTAGTTCACTCACTAATATGTCCAAAATTTGAGTGTTTTCGGCAACTACCTGCAGATAAAACCAACGACGCGTGAATAATTTAACCTCACGACATTATACAGGAATTTCTTCACAAATTTATTCAAGTTAAAAATATATAGCTATCTGCTGCGTGATCCATTCGACAGTGAATCTTTAATCTATTGATTTACATTATGAATTGAAATCATTACAGTGCAAGAACCGAAGTTCGCTTCTGGACTCCTAGTTTTCTCTGGCGTCTTTCATCAGTCAGACTTCACCTTTCTGCATTTCTGATATTTAATGGAAGTGCTATAATGTTTGCCTCTCTTCTTCGCTTCTTAAGAACACCCAAAAGTACAACACTGTGGCATTATTCAAACCCAAACAAACGAATATTCACAAGGCTTCTCATGGCAGCCAAGCAACGTATAGGACCAAGATGGCGGAGATAGCCACGTGACTCGATTTCAGCCAATCGCCAGCCGCAGATGGCGGCAAGCGGCGCGGAAAAGGATGGCCATACTTTCCCTATACAGAGCTTTACCTCTGTCTGCTCAGTCGCCGCCAGGGTTGCCAACTCACTGGCTTTCCCACTAAATCTGGTGGTTTTGAGTATCTGTCTAGGGGGCAAGTTTTGCATCTAGTGGCTAGAGGAAAGTGTGGTGGATTTCAAAAGTATTTCGGTGGTTATATGGAAAAATTGTTTTTAAAAACAATTTATGAAGACAGTATTCAGTAACACTACTAATTCATTTTATAATTTTTTAATATATATAATTTCGTGTCCCTCATTAGCCTGGTGCAAGTTTTTGAAATGGACGCCACTTCGGCGACTTGTGTGCATCTAACCTATCCCCGTATATACAGGGTGTTTCACTAAGTGTGTTTGCCTCTGACCTTTAAAATAATAGCTGACAGGAAATTTTAATGCGGTAGCTCAACACAAGAAATGTTACACTTTCTGCGGAGATATGAACATAGTTTATTGTATCATTTTCCAAAGAGTTACAGACTTACTTTTTGGATGGAACAATAGTTTTTTTCTGTCGTGCATTGGATTAGTTGAAACCAGATGCGTCCAGATCAATTTAAACTACACTCCTATCACTGTTAGATTGGGTGCTACAACCCTTCAAAGCTTCAGGGGCAGATACCACAAACGCTGCACATAATGCAATGCGCCTTCTAAATGTGGTGCGGCCGAGTTGTAACGGTGCCGATGTCATGGAGCGAGAAGCTTCCTTGATGCGCTGTTAGACTGCCGACTGTCACCGCACAGGGCCGTATACCCGACAGTTGGAGCCACACAAACAACCGGGCCTCAATATACCACAGTTACTGACATCGGATGACGATGGCATACACGAACAACGAGTACGCTGACATGTTACTGATGCTCGGCTAGTGCCGACACGATGCCACTGAAGCAGCCACGGCATATGCCGTGAGATATCCTAGGCGAAATGCTCCAGCAGCCATTATGTTCTTACGTGCCGAACAACGACTTCGGGAAACAGGCAGCTTGGTAATGCGCTGCAGTAATAGACGAAGACCTGCAAGAAGTGAGGAGACGGAGGTGTTTGTTTTAGCAGCATTACACCACGATCCTCATGTCAGTTGGTGTAAGTCTCACATCTGAGTGGCGTATAGTACACAGCCACAGGTTTCACCCGTACCGCCTGTCACTGACCCAGGAGCTGCATGGGAATGATTTCCGTGCAAGAGTGACATTCTGTGATGGGCCATGCGTAATTTCACGCTGGAGTCTTTACACAGTGTTATGTTCTCTGATGAGTCCACATTCACAAATTATGGTGCAGTGAATCGCCATAACATGCACTACTGGGCCGTACACAATCCTCGGTGGGTACGACCTGTCGACCGTCAACGTAGGTGGTTTATTAACGTGTGGTGTGGAATCCTTGGGGATGAAATCATTGGTCCACACTATTTCCCAGGTACACTGACAGGTGAGTTATATCGCCCTTTTATATCCGACAATTTGGGTGGTCTCCTTGAATATGTATGTCTACACACGAGAGTCATATGTGGATGCAGCACGATGGTCACCCAGCTCATTCTGCGCGTGCTGTTGTGGAAGAACTAAACAACACGTTTGCAGGAGGATGGTTGGGGCGCCATGTTCCTCATTCATGGCCCGCAAGGTCGCCCGATTTAACACCAGTAGATTTCGTTTTGTGGGGATATCTAAAGGATCGTTTTTATGTCACTGAGCCCACATCCCCAGATGATCTAAAACGGCGCATCGAGGACGCATGTCGCTCCTTCACACCGGCGATGTTACATCTCGTCCGCAGATCGTTTCGACGGCGCATTGCATTCTGCATTGAGCAACGTGGACACACAGTGGAACATCTCATGTAAATCAACTTCCCACCGCCATAACATCCATCCCCCACCACACAGCCATGTATTATGTACAGCGTGTGGTATCTGCCCCTGAAACTTTGAAGGGTTGTAGCTCCCAAACTAACAGTGATAGGAATGTAGTTTTATTGGATTTGGACGCAGCTGGTTTCAACGATTCCAATGCACGATAGAAAAAACTATTGTTCCATTTAAAAAATATATCGTTGTGCTATAACTCTTTGGAAAATTATACAATAAACTACCTTCATAGCTCCGTAGAAAGTGTAATATTTCTAGTGTTGACCTACCGCATTAAAATTTCCCGTCACATATTATTTTATAAGTTATAGAGGCAAACACACTTAGTGAAACACCCTGCATATACAGGGTGTTACAAAAAGGTGCGGCCAAACTTTCAGGAAACATTCCTCACACACACACAGAGAAAATATGTTATGTGGACATGTGTCCGGAAACGCTTAATTTCCATGTTAGAGCTCATTTTATTACTTCTCTTCAAATCACATTAATCATGGAATGGAAGCACACAGCAACAGAATGTACCAGCGTGACTTCAAACACTTTGTTACAGGAAATGTTCAAAATGTCCTCCGTTAGCGAGGATATATGCATCCACCCTCCGTCGCATGCAATCCCTGATGCGCTGATGCAGCCCTGGAGAATAGTGTATTGTATCACAGCCGTCGACAATACTAGCACGAAGAGCACATTTGGTACCGGCGTTGCTTAGACAGGAGCTTTCAAATGCCCCCATAAATGAAAGTCAAGAGGGTTGTGGTCACGAGAGCGTGGAGGCCACGGAATTGGTCCGCCTCTACCAATCCATCGGTCACCGAATCTGTTGTTGGGAAGCGTACGAACACGTCGACTGAAATGTGCAGGAGCTCCATCGTGCATGAACCACATGTTGTGTCGTACTTGTAAAGGCACATGTTATAGCAGCACAGGTAGAGTATCCCGTATGAAATCATGATAACGTGCTCCAGTGAGCGTATGTGGAAGAACATGAGGCCCAATCAACACATCACCAACAATTCCCGCCCAAACGTTCACAGAAAATCTACGTTGATGACGTGATTGCACAATTCTCGTCAGCCCTCACATGTTGATTGTGAGAATTTACAATTTGATCACGTTGGAATGAAGCCTCATCCGTAAATACTAAAATGAGCTCTGACACGGAAATTAAGCGTTTCCAGACACATGTCCACATAACAAATTTTCTTTCTCTGTGTGTGAGGAATTTTTTCTGAAAGCTTGGCTGTACCTTTTTGTAACACCCTTTGTATATATAGGGTGTTTCACTAAGTTTGTTTGTCTCTGTAACTTATAAAATAATAGGTGACGGGAAATGTTAATGCGGTAGGTCAACACAAGAAATGTTACACTTTCTGCGGGGCTATGAACAAAGTTTATTGTATCACTTTCCAAAGAGTTACAGCACAAAGATATAATTTTTTAAATGGAACAATAGTTTTTTTATATCGTGCATTGGATTCGTTGAAACCAGCTGCGTCCAAATCCATTTAAACTACATTCCTATCACAGTTTGGGAGCTAGAACCCTTCAAAGTTTCAGGGGCAGATACCACACGCTGTACATAATACATGGCTGTGTGTTGGGTGATGGATGTTATGGCGGTGGGAAGTTGATTTACATGAGATGTTCAAATGTGTGTCCATGTTCCTCAATGCATAATGCAATGCGCCCTTGCGGAGGAGATGTAACATCGCCGGTGTGACGGAGCGACATGTGTCCTCGATGTGCCGGTTTAGATCATCTGGGGATTTGGGCTCAGTGACATAAATATGATCCTTTAGATATCTCCACAAAAAGAAATCTACTTGTGTTAAATCGGGCTATCTTGTGGGCCATGAATGAGGACTATGGCGCAGCAACCAACTTCCTGCAAAGCTGTTGTTTAGTTCTTCCTCAACAGCACGCGCAGAATGGGCAGGGTGACCATCGTGCTGCATCCACATATGGACTGTCGTGTGTTGACACACATGTTCAAGGAGACCACCCAAATTGTCGGCTATAAAAGCGCGATATAAGTCACCTGTCAGTGTACCTGGGAAGTAGTGTGGACCGATGATTTCATCCCCAAGGATTCCACACCACACCTTAACAGACCACCTACGTTGACGGTCGACAGGTCGTACCCACTGAGGATTGTCTGCGGCCCAGTAGTGCATGTTATGGCGATTCACTGCACCATAATTTGTGAACGTGGACTCATCAGAGAACATTACACTTTGTAAAGAGTCCAGCGTGAAATTATGCATGGCCCACTCACAGATTGTCCGTCTTGCACGGAAATCGTTCCCATGCAGCTCATGGGTCAGTGACAGGCGGTACGGGTGAAACCTGTGGCCGTGTACTATACGCCACACAGATGTGAGACTGACACTAGCGACTGCACCAACGGCTCGTAAGCTGACATGAGGATCGTGGTGTAGTGCAGCTAAAACAAACACCTCCGTCTTTTCACTTCTTGTAGGTTTTCATCTGTTACTGCGGCGCATTACAAAGCTGCCTGTTTCCCAAAGTCGTTGTTCGGCACGTAAGAACGTAATTGCTGCTGGGGCTCATCGCCTAGGATACCTCACGGCATATGCCGTGGCTGCATCATTGGCTTCGTGTCGGCACTCGCCGAGCATCAACAAGATGTCAACGTACTCGTTGTTCGTGTATGCCATCATCATGCCTTGTCAATAACTGTGGTATATTGAGCCCCGGTTGTTTGTGTGGCTCCAACTGTCGAGTATACGGCCGAGTGCGGCGACAGTCGGCAGTCTAATAGCGCATCGAGGAAGCTTCTCGCTCCGTGACACCGGCGACGTTACAACTCGGCCGCACCACCTTTAGAAGGCGCATTGCATTAAGCGCAGTGTTTGTGGTATCTGCCCCTGAATCTTTGAAGGGTTGTAGCTCCAAATCTAACAGTGATAGGAATGTAGTTTAAATTGATTGGGACGCAGCTGGTTTCAACGAATCCAATGCATGATAGCAAAAACTATTGTTCCATTTAAAAAAAAATTATATCTTTGTGCTGTAACTCTTTGTAAAATGATACAATAAACTATGTTCATAGCTCCGCAGGAAGTGTAACATTTCTTGTGTTGACCTACAGCATTAAAATTGCCCTTCACCTATCATTTTATAAGTTACAGACGCAAACACATTTAGTGATACACCCTATATATATATGCTCACTTGGATCGAACGGCAAAGAATGCTATGTGGACCAAATATCAAGCCTGAATGATTCAAGGTACAAAAATGTCACACTGTGAGCAAAAAGAGTTAATACTGGTTCTATGTTCTCATATAAAGGCAATTCAGAAAAGAAAGTGATAGGAAATTCAGCGCCTATGAGTGGAACTGGAACACTCAGAATATTAAATACAGCTATAAAAATTACTACTCATATCAAACATTGAAGAAAGTAAAGACAGGGTAATACCATATACATTATGATCATAATGATAGTGGCCAGCGTTTGCTTACAATCCATTAAACAAAGTCGATCTATGGTTGTCGAGGGCACTAAACTTGATGCATAAATCATACTATCCGGATTCCGGTAACAAACCTCTCAATTGTTTCTATCTCTTCCTTTGAACCGATCTGATGGTGATCCCAAACACTGGAGTAATACTCGAGGTCATACAAGCGTTTTATATCTGTTCTCCTTTACAGAAGAGTCACACCTTCCCAAAATTCTCCAAATAAACCAATTTCGACCATTCGTCATCCCCGCGAATGTGGTCATCTGCATCGCCTTACATTTTTATACATTTACATCTAGCTGCCAACACCAGCTACAAATTTTACTGACTCCATCATCGATGGTGGAACTGGGATGGCGGCTGGTCAATAATATATAGGAAACAGGTGACCATCAGCCGTAGGTTTGTATAAAACACTTGGTTCTAAAAACATACGGTTGACGGTAACCTGTTTCCTTCATATAGCTAGAAATTTGGTTCAAGTCAACTTGCATCTTACTAGTCACACAATGACAACACCCTCTTGTACACCACAGCATCATCAGCAACCATCCGCTAACTGCAACTCTCTTTGTCCGTCAGATAGTTTATACCGATAGAAAATAAGAACTGTCCTATTAAACATCGGTGGGGCGTTCATGACGATAACATAGTCCCTGAGAAACACTCACCATCGAAGACAACGTACTGGGTTCTATTATTTCTCTTCAAGCCACTCATTGGGGTACATATTCCACCTTCGTTAGTAGTCTTGTAAGGAAAGAAAAATATTTGTTGGGGATATTGGGTGAAAGGCGTTTATTTTATTGAAGAATGAAAGATGTGAGTGGAAGAAAGAACTGTATTTTGATTTACGTGTTATTAACTGTGGTGGCTGTTGTTGTAATGTTTGAGCAACCTAACAAACCTGACCTTAATATCGTGGTTAGTTACGTTAAACTCGTGATTAATGTAAGTGATGTAATTTAAATTTTGAAAATAATTATCAAGACAATTAGTTTAAAGAACAAATACTATGGCCCTATCTGACAAACTTTTCAAACATCATTCACCTTTCCTTTCCTTACAAAATCTCCTACTGAGACTGAGCACACACAGATAGCAGAAATTAAACTACTCCGTCTGTGCAATGCGTATGGCTCAATTAGTACGCCATTGGTAATGATAATTTATAAAATTATGAATAGTAGGATATTTAACACCATGTGGGTGCAGTCCAACCACTAAAGTCAGTATCTGATAAAATTAATTCTGTCAAGCAGATAGGAAACTTAAGCAAATCAGTCTTAATTGATGCTATGCATCCGGCAATTGTGCGAGTTTGGGTCTTTATAGGATAGATGTGGCGGTGGCTATTATTGTCGAACTCAGTGCAAAACGAAATAGAAAAATTATTCATTAATCTGCAATAATTAATATGATGATAATCAATTACTGTTCTCAATTTTTGACCTAATATTATTCTTTGCTAATTGTTAGGTTTGGTAACGTAACACTGGCATGCAACTGTCTGTAATCTTCTATCATCGATTTTAGCAAAATTGTCTCAACTGAATGATTATCACAGTCTCTAATAATTAATGACACTAACTTGATTGTAAAATTGTGTAGAAACATGCAACCACAGTGAATTACAACCAATAGCATTTAACTTACCTTATTTATCAGTCCAGTGGTACTCTGCAGTCATAGAAATGGTACATAAATTCATATAGAAATCATTTTGATGGTGGCTCCTCCTTTGGCAGCTTGCTAGCAGTTCGCCGTGATGCTTCGCGAATCGCGTAATTAATCGCGACCGTTAGCGTCCGCGATGATGCTACCGCGTTTCGGACGTCTGGGACGGTTAGCGAACACGTAACGAATTTCTGCCTCAGCAGAACGAACGAATAAATGTTTCATTAAGATCAATTCTTACTTCACTTATGTTCACTGGTTTCACATAATCTTTCATATCGTTGCACTTACAACAAATTATAACTTTCACTTTGTTTTAACTTTATTACTTATATTGTTTGAGCACTCCGCGGACCGCGTACGAACGTCTGATCTACGTCACGGGGCGGCAGATACTGCTGCTTGCCTGCTCTCCCACAGGCGAGCGCTGTTGTACAATAAAGTCTCTGACCTGAGGAGCCATATCCATATTCAGATCGATATTTGATCTCGTTTACAGAGAAATATTTTACATTGACAAATTAAACATAACAAGTAATCACAGTCATATAGAAAACATACAAAGTACAAATTAAATAATATATACATAAACAATACAATACAGATAATAAATAAATGACAGAAAATGTTCACAGTTAAGTTACCTACATACATTGCGCATCACGATAATTAATTATGTCACATAAGAAGTTAATTACTATATATTCACTATAAACAGGTTCAAACGAATAATATGTTTCAAAATGAAGCTCATTCCTCGTTATAATGTAAGGCTTACCTTAAGGGTTACCTTACAGTCTGAAGTCCTGCACCGTGTTAAACGTCTTTCGAAAATCGAGAGATATACAGTCTGCCTGCTGCCCCTCATCCGTATCTCGCAAGACGCCATGAGAGAAGAGGGCAAGTTGAGTTTCGCACTATCGATGTTGGATATATTTCAGGGTGGCCCCTAGTAAGCTGTCTTATATGAAAGGCGTCCTCGATTTTTTATCATCTGACTTTGCTGAAAAATTGTCTATCAAGTATCTGCAAAAATCTATAAAATGGTCTAAAGTGTTATAAAGATATCTCCATTGTCAGAAGATTCCGCATTAGTTGAAAAATCGGATCTTTGGAAATGGATTTCTGCAAGAAAGACAATTCAGAGAAAAAGACTTAATAAACAACAAACCAAGTGCAATAAAATAGTGTCCAAATAAAATAAAAGAAAGAAAAAGAAATTTCTTAGCACTGTCACCGACTGCCAGCCACAGAGATCATCTTCAGTTTCTGTTGGCGAACTTGTATTCTGCACGTTTGGCTACATTAGGTGTCTTCCCAATTGCATGAAGGGACACCTTATAGTCTGTTGAAGAACTGTGTAGGCTGAAATCAACCACTAATTAAACGAGGTTTTTCTGATTTCTTATTTATTTCTTTTACTCGCGTTATTTACTTTTTTTAAAATGAATCGGTTGTTTTATTTCAACTGAATGTAGATAACTGTCATTCCAAATATCAAAATCAAGAATAAAAAAGGTTGGTAGAGATGCTACAAAAACTTGAAAGGGAAATGGCAAGGTTTACTCAAAACTGAGTGATGGAAAGAAGATATCGAACTCTATTCACTGTCAGAATCTGTAATGTTCACGACAGAGGTAACGTCACACTGCACCAGGTACTTTCCCATCCCATTCAAGTATGTAGCGCAAGAAGAATGATCGAGGCATCCTTGCGTGCCCTAAGTAAAACAACTATTGTCCTCACGCTACCACAGAAGCCATATGAAGAGAGCTTGCTATTCCCGCAATAATCGTTTATAAGCAGTTTCTTGAAAGGTTTTAATTAGGCATTTTGGGACAGTTTACGTCTATCTCAATTAGGCATTTCATCAGTATCTTTTTGTAACTGTATCACGGATTAACTAATCATATGACCGTCCGTGTTGCCCTTCTCTGTGTACGTTCGAATCCTTGCTTCTTGGTATGGAGAAGGTTTTTCTGATCGACATAAGTCATTGAAATTAAGCTCAGAATAAATTATAACATTCTTCCACAAACGATGCTAGGGATGTGTGAGTGACGGTAACTTTGTAGATTACTTCTGCTACCCTTCCTGTAGACGGGTACGACCTGCGGTTGCTTTCAACTACTGTGCACCAAGTTTTTCTCTTGAAATCTGCGACAGATCAGTTAACAGAAACGCTTCGTCAATCAGAAATAAAAAAAATTGAGAGTAATTTCAATGGGCCGTGAAGCTTCGCTGAATTTTAACGAAAACAGACATTGATTTTTTTTTAGCTCCTTTGTCTAGTGGAGTCGAACTAGCTGTTCGAAATCATTTTCAGAGAAGGCATTTATAGTGTTTCTACGGCTACCAATTTGCCTTGTTACATCCAGCCTCACTAGTTCTTCCCAGAATGGAATATTTCACTTTACAGTGGAGTGTACGTTGATATGAAACTTCCTGGTAAATTGAAACTGCATACGGAAGCGAAACTCGAATCCATGACCTTTGCTTTTGGATGGCACGCACTCTGCGACAAAGCTACATGAGTATGAGCCCGGGGTGACATGGCACAGCGCCATGTTTTTGCAACATAAGAAAGAAAGGTAGTTGGCATCTGTAAGCCAAATTTCAAACTTCTGCTTTGCGATGAGAGACAATAGCTGAGCTTTTGATTTTGTTGCGCTCGGAGCTCAAAGATTTTCTGCAACACTAGCGTGCTTCTATGAAGCGTGTCTGTTTAGCACATTTCTTAAAATTTCCCACGTTATGCAGTTTATATATCCGTTACGTAGTATGTATTTTTAATATTTTACATAGGATTTACTGGAGTCGTATTATTCGTAACTTGTCGTCAATTTCCACGTCGATACAATCGAATTTTGCCTTCCACGCCTTTCATGTTCATGTAGCAATTCTGTCGGTAATGTATTGGTGCACAATTTCCGAATAAATAGCAATGCAATTTTATTAAGCAACTAGAATCGGCATGTAAGTTGTAATCACTGTGACGCCACCAATAACACTGTGGAAATTTTCGACAGTAAACTGCAACACCTTATCTAGAACTATGCTATTTCCATTGTAAGGATACACAGTAGTTTCTTTGACATAGGACTACATTCTTTGGAGTAATTCTAACATCGATGTTGTGTGACAGCAGTAATTCAGTGTTTGAGACCGGGCAAGTTGGCGCAGAGGTAAGGACGGTGTTACAAAACCACCTCCGGCCATTTAGATTTAGGTGTTCCCTAAATCGCTCCAGGCAAATGCCGGGTTGATTCCCTTGAAAGGGCACGGCCGACTTCCTTCCACATCCTTACCCAAACACTCCGAGCGTAAGCACCGTCTCTAATGACCACGCTGTCGACGGGACATTAAACTCCAAGCTTCCTTCCCTTATTCAGTGTTTGAGCGTCAGCAATCGTGTAAAGTTGTTGAGTTCGGACAGTCGAGGAGTTATATGAGCTGACGCAGTTAGGCTGTATCTTTTAATAATTGGTGGCACAGTTTGCTATTCAATTTTTTCCGTAAATTGTTTTATGTATGTTTGTGATGTTTTCTGCAAATAAATGTGTGATCATGCCAAAGCAAACTTACTCTCTGTCAGACGTAAGATATTAGATCATGCGGGGACTGACAGGGAGTAATAATGACGTTAGTTGTAGCTTATAATTACTTCTCTACGAGCAGGATATGGCGAGCTTACATTATGACAAACAACTTGTACTCATGACCAAGGAGACCTTGGACGAAATCTGGACTAATGTGTTTAGATTTCTGGCCTATTATGATTTCTCTAAAACACTTTTGACCCTCCGAACTTGGCAGGTGACGTCTTCCATGCATGCACATTTGCTTCCTTCAGTGCATGGCATACTTGTACACTACTGACCATTAAAACTGCTGCACGGCTGAAAGGGCACGGCCGACTTCCTTCCACATCCTTACCCAAACACTCCGAGCGTAAGCACCGTCTCTAATGACCACGCTGTCGACGGGACATTAAACTCCAAGCTTCCTTCCCTTATTCAGTGTTTGAGCGTCAGCAATCGTGTAAAGTTGTTGAGTTCGGACAGTCGAGGAGTTATATGAGCTGACGCAGTTAGGCTGTATCTTTTAATAATTGGTGGCACAGTTTGCTATTCAATTTTTTCCGTAAATTGTTTTATGTATGTTTGTGATGTTTTCTGCAAATAAATGTGTGATCATGCCAAAGCAAACTTACTCTCTGTCAGACGTAAGATATTAGATCATGCGGGGACTGACAGGGAGTAATAATGACGTTAGTTGTAGCTTATAATTACTTCTCTACGAGCAGGATATGGCGAGCTTACATTATGACAAACAACTTGTACTCATGACCAAGGAGACCTTGGACGAAATCTGGACTAATGTGTTTAGATTTCTGGCCTATTATGATTTCTCTAAAACACTTTTGACCCTCCGAACTTGGCAGGTGACGTCTTCCATGCATGCACATTTGCTTCCTTCAGTGCATGGCATACTTGTACACTACTGACCATTAAAACTGCTGCACCAAGAAGAAATGCAGATGATAAACGGGTGTTAATGCGACAAATATATTACACTAGAACTGACATGTGATTACATTTTCACGCAATTTGGGTGCATACTGCCTGAGAAAAGTACCATGAACAACCACTTCTGGCCGTAATAACGGCCGTCATACGCCTGGACATTGGGTCAAACAGAGCTTGGATGGCGTGTAAAGGTACAGATGCCCATTCAGCTTCAACACGATACCACAGTTCATCAAGAGTATTGTGACGAGCCACTTGCTCGGCCACCATTGACCAGACGTTTTCAATTGGTGAGAGAGCTCGAGAATGTGCTGGCCAGGGCAGCAGTCGAACAGTTTCCGTATCCAGAAAGGCCCATACAGGACCTGCACATGCATCATCCTGCTGAAATGTAAGGTTTCGAAGGGATCGAATGAAGGGTAGAGCCACAGGTCGTAACACATCTGAAATGTAACGGCCACTGTTCAAAGCGCCGTCGAAGCGAACAAGAGATAATCGAGGTATGGCGATGACGAATACACGCTTCCAACGTGCGTTCACCGCGATGTCGCCAAATACGGATGCGACCATCATGATGCTCTAAACAGAACCTGGATTCATCAGAAAAATTGACGTTTTGTCATTCGTGCAGCCAGGTACGTCGTTGCGTACACCGTCGCAGGTGCTCCTGTCTGCGATGCAGCGTCAATGGTAACCGCAACAATGGTCTCCTAGCTGATAGTTCCTGCTGCTGCAAACGTCGTCGAACTGTTCGTGGAGATGGTGTTGTCTTGCAAATGTCCCCATCTGTTGACTCAGGGATCGAGACGTGGATGCACGATTCGTTACAGCCATGCGTTAAACCGAAATCGCGATAGGCTACAATCCTACCTTTGTCAAAGTCCGAAACGTGATGATACCCCTTTCTCCTCCTTGCACGAGGCATCACAACAACGGTTCACCAGGCAACGCCGGTCAGCTGCTGTTTGTGTATGGAAACGCCGGTCAACTGCTGTTTGTGTATGGAAACTTTCCTCCTGTCAGCACGTTTTAGGTGTCCCCACCGGCGCAAACCTTGTGTGAATGCTCGGAAAAGCTTATCATTTCCATGTCACGTCGTCTTCTTCCTGTCGGTTACATTTCACGTCTGCAGCACATCTTCGTGGTATAGCAATATTAATGGCAAGGAGTGTATTTTCTTAAGACAAGTAGTTGTGTGGTAATGAGAAATAATGAACATGCTATGTTGTTAGGCTAAACGTATGAAATCAATGTCCCTCAGTAATCCTTTATCACGCTTTCTTGGACAGAATATTCATCTATATCTACACACAAATTCCGCAATCCACCCAGTGGTGCATGGCGGAGGGTGCTCAGTACCACTACTAGTTACTTGCTTTCCTGTTCCACTTTCGTATAGAACGATAGAAAAACAAATACGTGTATGCTTCCATATGAGGCCAAGTTTATCGAATATTGTCCTTGTGGTTTTTACGCGAAAAGTAGGTTGGCAGTAGAACCGTGCTGAAGTCCGCCTCAAATTCCGGCCCTCTAAATTTCTTCAACTGTGCTTTTCGGAAAGAACATCGCCTCTACTCCAACGACTCCCTGTTGAGAACCCGAAGCATTTCGGTAACACTCGCGCATTGATCCAATCTACGTTACAAACCTCGCCGCTCACCTCTGAACTGCCTATGTGTCCTCATTTAAACCGATCTGGTGGGTATCCCAAACACATTATTAATACTGAAGATTGGGTAGTACCAGCGTTTTATTTGCGGTCTCCTTTACAGACGAATCACGCATTCCCAAAATTCTCCGAATAAAACGAAGTCGATCATTTGCCTTCCCCACAACTGTCTTTATATGCTCGTTCCATTTCATATCGCTGTGCAGCACTATGCCTGCGTATTTAACTGACGCGACTCTGTCAAGAAACTCACTACTAATGCTGTATTCGACAATTACGGGATTATTTCCCCTACTCATCTGCATCACATTTCATTTTTCTACATTCAGCGCTAGTTGCCATCCTCGGACCACCTAGAAATTTGCTCCAAGTCATCCTGATTTCTCTTATAGGCATCCAATGTCGACACCCTCTTGTACACGACAGCATCATCAGCAAACAGCTGCAGATTGCAACATTTCTACAAAATAATAGCTGTCACATCACACTTCCCTGGGGCACCCATGACGATAACCGAATTGCCAGGGATCACTCGCCATCGAGGGCAACGTATTGGGGAATGTTGCTTACGTAATCTTGGGTACCTATTCCATAAGCTCGTACCTTCTTTAACAGTCTGTAGTGCGGTAATGTGTCAACGCCTTCCGAAAATTGATGAAGATGCAGTCTTATGACCAGGAAACATACCGAATAAAAGTGTGTATAAGAAAGGCAGTAGCATTGGAGTATGACAAAAACTTATTCTTTATACTTTTAAAAGATGTAGTACGATTATTTAATTGAACCATACTTGATTGCTCTCCATTCTGGTTTTCTGGTACAGCAACCGGTATTAACCCTACCGTGACCAGTGGGACATATGTATCCCTTATACGAATTTGTGTCCACTGGCATCTAGTGTTGAAGGTATGAACAGTCTGGAAATAACTTGCTTATGGTTCGGCGTCTACTGCACGTGTTAATGCTATTCGTTTAAGTTGCGCTGAGTGTGACTTGTTTTTTGTCAATTTTATTTGCCATTTTTTGATGTCTGAAATAGAATATTTGTTGTTTTCTTTAGTTTGTTTGATAGAAATATACAGATTGGTGCACATATTTATTACTAAATCACTTCTGCATTCGTGGTTTGCTAATTGAAAGCGTGTGTACAGTATTTCTGTTGTGCCTGTTGTTCATATTTCTGAGGGTGTCTCAGTTATCTGTCTCACGCAAAATATCTCTGGAACAACAACAGCTATTGTAGAACAACGTTCACCGGTATCAATGTACGGCTGGGTCTCATGAATGTACACATTTTCAAACATTCTAAAACGGCAGCATATGTGTTTTTAACACAAACTTACTTTCTTTTCTTTTTTTAATGAACACCATATATTATTTTTTCGGCAATCTATAGATTGACAAATCACGTAAAACATTGATTGCATCGCAATGCGCCAATTACATCCGGAGATATTGCGGAGCATGAAATACGGAAACGCGCGTCTAGCGCACGTCCTGAGACTCAGGCGAGAACCCCATGCTGCTCAGGACGTGCGCTAGACGCGCGTTTCCGTATTTCATGCTCCGCAATATCTCCGGAAGTAATTGGCGCATTGCGATGCAATCGACGCCATTATTTATGTGATTTGGCATGCTATAGATTGCTGAAGAAATAATGTAGGGTGTCCATTTAAAAAAAAGATAAGTTTGTGTTAAAAAACACATATGCTTTCGTTTTAGAATGTTTCAAAATATGTACACTCATGAGGCCCATCCCGATATTAATACCGGTGAATGTCGTTTTACAATAGCTGTTGTTGTTCCAGAGATATTTTGGATGAGCAAGATAGATGGGACACCCTATATATATATATATATATATATATATAGGGTGATCAAAAAGTCAGTATATATTTGAAAACTTAATAAATCACGGATTAATGTAGATGGAGAGGTAAAAATTTCAAAATGTTCAAATGTTTGTATAGCTAATGGGACTTAACTACGGGGTCATCAGTCCCTAAACTTACAAACTATTTACGAACTAGCTTATACTAAAGACGGCACAAATATCCATGCCCGAGGGGGGATTCGAACCCCCGATCGTAGTGGCCGTGACTGGAGCGCCTCAGTCCCCTCGGCCACCGCGGCCGACGGTAAAAATTTACACACACACTTCGAATGATATGGGGTTTTATTAGAGCAAAAAACAGGCCTGAAAAGTAGCTTTTAGTGAAGCTGTATTATCAGAATGGGGAATGTGCTTGTTCAGCGTTACGATCCTATCACCATAGGAAGGGGATTCGAACGGGTAAAGGTCCGTTGAAAAATACAGCTGAGGCGAGTATGATTTCGAAGTTCGAAGCCACGGGTTGTTTAGACGATAAACCCCGTAGTGGCCGATCGAGCACAGACGTAATGGTGCTGAGACACTTCAGGACGGGGAAGTCAGCGCTCGTGCAGTCACACCGGCATTCCATACACTATGGTTGGCACTTAGGTGGACCCTCCGATGCTATCCTTACAAAATCTATCGGCATCATCAAATGTTACCTGGCGATTTAGTGAATCGGAGTGCATTTGCGGTGTGGGCGTTTCAAAAGATGGCAGAAGATGACGATTAGTTGAGTATCGTGTTGTGGACCGACGAAGCTCATTTCACGCTCCGAGGGTCTGTCAACGCCCACAACTGCATAATTTGAGCTACCGAAAATCCTGGAACTGTCGAGGAAACTCCACTTCACGACGAGAAAGTCACGGTATGGGTTGAATTTACATCTGCCGTTATCGGGCGTTTTTTTTCTTCGAGGAACTGCATGATTCTGGTTGAGGAACTGCTACCTTGACGGGTGAGAGGTATGCGGATATGTTACAGAATCGCATCATTCCCAGACTGGCTGATAAACACCTGCTGGAACGTATTTTTATGCAGGATGGCGTTCCACCCCATATTGCTAGACGCCTGAAAGATCTCTTGTGCGCGTCGTTAGGTGATGATCGTGTGCTCAGTCGCCACATTCGTCATACTTGGCCTCCCAGGTCCCCAGACCTCAGTCCGTGCGATTATTGGCTTTGGGGTTACCTGAAGTCGCAAGTGTACCGTGATCGACCGACATCTCTAGATTCGAAAAAGAGAGAATTTTGGAATACTTGTCTTCGCTGCCAGATGATGAAGTGTTGTTTGAAAGCGAATGTGATGAAGAGACAGCAGACGAACTTGCAGTACGTGATGGCTGAAGTGCATGATAAGAGTACTTGCAATTCATAGCTAAAAATAAAACCAAAAGTTTCTGGCGTTCCTGATGATGTGCTCTTATGCGCAGTTGGAAGACATTTTCCAACAAGGAGGACAAAAAGGCAACGCAGACAATACAGCACACGGAAGCAGAGACATGGATAAATTATCATATGTGTTGTTGTTGCGGTCTTCAGTCCAGAGACTGGTTTGATACAGCCTACTCTATCCTCCGCTACACTCATCGCCACATAAGAACAGCAACCCACATCCGTCTGAATGTGCTTACTATATTGGTCTCTTGGTCTCCCTCTACGATTTAACGCCCACACACTCCCTTCCATTGCAAAATGTATGATTACTTGATGTCTACGAATATTTCCTACCAATTGATAACTTCTTTTAGTCACGGTATGCCAAAAATTCCTTTTCTCCCCAATTCTGCTCAGAACCTCTTTATTAGTTACGAGATGTATCCACCTAATCTTCCACATTCTTCTGTAACTCCAAATTTCAAAAGCCTCTATCCTTCCTGTATGAACTATTTATCGTCACAAATTTCAGCTCTGTACAAAAATGTTCAAGGTTTGAAAACAGTATACATTTGCTCAACTGTAGACTTGCTAGGCCTAACACAGTTGCGGATTTTATTTCAGGGTTTACTCCCTTTGCCTTTGAAGATCCCTCTTCTCCACAGGGCAGTGGTTTCCTTCTTATTTAATCCCCAGTGAGGAGGGTTGCCTCTTCTGCCAGCTACGCCGTTCCGAAGAATTCTTCACCTCCGCCATTGAGGTCTTTGCCCGTAAGCCTGGGCATGGGTTTTGTGGGTATACTGAAGTGGAGGGAAAGGCAGGGAAAGCCGGCCGAGGTGGCCGAGGAGCTCCAGTCACGGTCTGCACGGCCACTATGGTGGGGGGTTCGAATCCCCCCTCGGGCATGGATATTTGTGTCGTCCTAGTTCGTAAGTAGTTCATAAGTAGTTTGTAAGTTTAGGGACTGATGACCCCGTAGTTAAGTTCCATAAACAATACAAACAAACAACAACAAACAAACAACAACAAAAGGCAGGGAAAAGGGACATGGTGAGGATAGGTTCGGGCACAGAGTAACATACACAGAGGAGCAGCCCCCTCTAAACCACTGTCCTACGCTCCCCTCGTAGTTCTGTAAGATGCTAGCAGGTGTCAGGCGGTTCCCTGGCTTAGTACCGGTAGACGACACTAGAGGCGCTTCTGAGGGTAGCATGGAGGGGAGGCTGAGGGGAGAGCTCGTGCCGCCTGCCACGAGGCCAGGGCTGTGTCCGGCGTGCCGGCGTTTGAGGGGAGGTGGTGGTGGGGGCAGCCGCTACCTGCCGCCTTCTCTGGCCAGTTTAAAGGGCTGCTTCTGACCGCAGCGCCATCATGGGACATCTTACGGAACTTCAGAACCCCCCGCCGCGAACCCCTGAGCGTAGGACCGGACCCTTACGAAGGTTTCCAGTCTGTATACATTTGTCTGTGGTTCGGTACAGAATAAAGGGAACGATAGGGCGTTATGGGACACGCTTAGTATGGCTCCTCCCCCTCGGCCTGTCCGGCTTGGGTGGCCCTTCTCGCAGCTAAGCTACCGCCGGTATGGCCCATAGGATCTAGAGTGCACAAGTGTTTCAACCTCAACCTCATAGGAAGAAGACCTCGGGGAAGACCAAGAAAACGCTGGATAGAAACTGTAAGATCAGATGTGGAGGAGAAAGGACACAAATGGGAAGACATTCTGGAACAGAAGATGTATGAAGAGAGGAGGAGATGGCGAGCGCTTGTACTCCACATCCGGGAAACTGGAGCTGGAAACTGATGATGATGATGACAAAAATGTTCAAATGTTTGTAGAGCTTATGGGACTTAACTACGGGGTCATCAGTCCCTAAACCCACAAACTATGTATGAACTAGCTAATACTTAAGACGGCACAAATATCCATGCCCTAGGGGGGATTCGAACCCCGACCGTAGTGGCCGTGCAGACCGTGACTGGCGCGCCGCAGTCCCCTCGGCCGCCGCGGCCGGACACTTTTCTACAAGGCAACACTCCGTACAAATACCTTCAGAAAGGACTTCCTTACCCTTTAATTCATATTCGATGTTAGCAAATTTCTCTTTTTCAAAAACACTTCTCTTACCATTGCCATTCTGCATTTTATATCGTCTGCACTGTGACCGTCATATGTTATTTTATTGCCCATGTAACAAAACTCATGAACCACCTTCTTTGTTTAGTTACCTAATCTAATTCCTTCAGATGCGTCTGATTGTCTAAGACTGCATTCCATTATCCTTGTTTCGCTCTTGTTAGTGTTCATCTTATTCGCTCCTTTCAACACACTGTCCATTCCGTTCAATTGCTCTTCCACGTCTTTTGCTGTCTCTGACAGAATTACAATGTCATCAGCAAAACGCGATGTTTTTTTTTCTTCACCCTGGACTCTAATTCCTTCTCCTAATTTCTCTTTGCTTTTCTTCACATCTTGCTCCATGTACAACTGAATAAGAATGAAGAAAGGCTACAACCCCGTCATACTCCCTTCCCAACCACTGCGTCCCTTTCATGCCCTTCAACTCTAATAACAGCTGTTTGGCTAATGTACAAGTTGTTCAAATGTTCAAATGTTTGTATAGCTTATGGGACTTAACTGCGGGGTCATCAGTCCCTAATCTTACAAACTACTTACGAACTAGCTAACGCAAAGGACGGCACAAATATCCATGCCCGAGGGGGGATTCGAACCCCCGACCGTAGTGGCCGTGCAGACCGTGACTGGAGCGCCTCAGTCCCCTCGGCCACCGAGGGCGGCGTACAAGTTGTAAATAATCTTTCGTTAACTATATTTAACCCCTGCAGACTTTAGAAAGTTTTCAGAGTCTATTCCAATCAATATTGCTAAAATCTTCCTCCAAATCTACAAAAGCTAGAAATGTAGGTTTGCGTTTCCTTTATCATCCAAGATAAGTCATCAGTACGGCCTCGCGTGCTCCTACATTTCTCCTGAAACCGAACTGATGGTCTCCAGGTCAGCATCCACCAGCCCTTCCATCCTACTGTAAATAATTCGCGTTAAAATTTTGCAACCATGACTTATTAAACTGATGGCTCTGTAATTTTTAGACATGTCTACGTCTGCTTAATTTGTTATGGGGATTATTACAGTTTTATTTATTTCTGAGGTTATTTCGCCATACATCTTACTCACCAGGTGGAATAGTTTTGTCTCTCTCCCAGAGATTTCAATACGTCTGACGGAATGTCATCTACTCCAGGTGCCTTTTTTCGATTTAGGTCGTTCAGTGCTCTGTCAAATTGATCTCTCAGTATAGTAACTCCTATTTCATCTTCATCTCTTTTCCATTCCTACAATAATGTTTCGAAGTTCATTTCCTTTGTAGAGCTTCTGTACACACTCTTTCTACTTTTCAGCTTTTCCTTCTTTGCTCAGAACTGTTTTTCCACCTCTCTTGATATTTATACAAATATTTTTCTTGTCTCTTTTACTTTCCTGTACGATAATGGTAAAAGCATTCTTATTTGTACAGATCCTAATCCCTACTGAAAACACTTTGGTCTCGTATATTTACTCCTGCTCTACTCCAGTGGGACATAACGGCCCACATCAAACAATTGTAAAATTATAAATAATAACCGAAATTTTTATAAACATGGCCTGAATTCTTGCAGGAATTTGTGAAATTTTAAATAATTCGGCCATGAAAAGGATAAGCATATTATTTACTTAAAATAATGCATTTCGCCAGTTTGGGGACTCATCAGATTAAATAACAAAGATGAGGGGCAAGGATCGTCCGAGCAAAGGAAGCCGTAAAAGCTCCATCTTTACATTGTTATGAAATCTGATGATACTCCACGAAGAGGAAACGCGTAATTTTAAATATAAATGTAATTTCTGCAACGGTGGGTTATTCTTTTTTTTATTTTCAGTTGAACGGAGGTGATATCGGGCGTTCCACAGGGTAGTGTTATTGGTCCTCTGCCGTTCCTTATTTACATAAACGATTTAGGGGAAAATCTAAGTAGCTCTCTTAGGTTCTTTGCAGATGACGCCGTCATTTACCGTCTAGTAAAATCATCTGAAAATCAAAACCAACTCCAGAACGATCTCAATATGTTATCAGTATGGTGTAAAAACTGGCAATTGAGCCTAAATAATGAGAAGTGTGAAGTCGTCCACATGACTACGAAAAGAAATCCGGTAAACTTTGTTTACAAGATAAATTAATCAAACGTGAAGGTCGTAAACTCCACAAAATACCTAGGAATTACTATTACTTCAGACTTAAATTGGAAAGAACACGGAGATAATGTCGTGGGAAAGGCGAACGAGAGACTGCGTTTTATTAGCAGAACCCTTAAAAGATGCAACAGAACTACAAAAGAAACTGAATACTACGCTTGTCCGTCCATTTTTAGAGTATTGCTGCCCAGTGTGGTTTGACGGAGGACATCGAAAGAGTCAAAATGGCAGCTCGTTTCGTATTGTCACGATACAGGGGAGACAGCGTTACGGAAATGACACATGATCTGGGATGTGAATCATTACAACAACGGTTCTTATCGCTGCGGTGTGGGCTACTTACGAAACTCCAATCGCCAAAATTCTCCCCGGATGCGAAAATATATTGTTGACTCCCACTTGCATAGGTAGAAATGATCATCAGAATAAAATCAGAGCTCGAACAGAAAGATCAGTTGTTCTTTCTTCCCGCGCGCTATTCTAGAATGGAATGGGAGATAAATAGTATAATTGTGGTACGATGAACCCTCTGCCAGGCACTTAAATGTGATTTGCAGAGTATCCCATGTAGATGTAGATGTAGTTGTAGCTTCTAATTACTGCTCTACGAGTAGGGTATGGGGAGCTTTTATGACAAACGACGACTTGTACTCCTGACCAAGGAGAGGATGTACGAAATCTGAACTGACGTATTTAGATTTCTGGCCGATTATCATTTGTCTAAACTATTTTTGACTCTCCCAACATGGCAGGTGACGTCTTCCATGCATGCACATTTGATTTCTTTAGTGCATGGTATAATGTACTTTCTTGACAAATAGTTGTGTGATAATGAGAATAATGAGCATGCTATGCTGATAGGCTAAACGTATGAAATCAATGTCCCTCACTAATCCTTTAACATGCTGCGTTGGACAGAATATTCATCTATATCTACATCTACATACATACTCGTCAATCCACCCAAAAGGTGCGTGGCGGAGGGCACTTACCCATACAGAACGAAGGAAAAACGAGTACATGTTGTATGCATCGATATGAAGCCTAATCTATCTAATCTTGATCATAAGGTCTTGACGCGAAACGTCGGTTGGCAGTAGAAAAGTGCTGCATCCGCCTCAAATTCCGGCCCTCTAAATATATTCAATAGTGCTTCTCGGAAAGAACGTCGCCTCTACTCTGGCGACTCCCAGTTGAGTTCCCGAAGCTAACACTCGCGCATTGATCCGATCTACGTTAGAAACCTTACTGTCCGCCTTTGAACTGCCTCTATGTCCTCCTTTAATCCGATCCGGTGGGTATCCCAAACACATTAATAATATTGAAGATGGGGTCGTACAAGATTTTTTATATGCGGTCTCCTTTACAGACGAATCACACATTCTCAAAATTCTCCGAATAAAACGATCATTTGCCTTCCCCACAACTTCTTTATATGCTCGTTGCATTACATATGCTGTATCCGAAAATTATGGGATTGTTTATCCTACTCATCGGAATCACATTTCATTTTTCTACATTCAGCGCTAGTTTCCATCCTCAGATCACCCATAAATTTGGTCCAAGTCATCCTGATTTCTACTACAGTCATCCAATGACGACACCCTCTTGTTCACGTCAGCATCAGCATCATCAGCTAACAGCCGCAGATTGAAACATTTATAGAAATAATAGCTTTCGTATCACACTTCCCTGGGGCACCCATGACGATAACCGATTCGCTGATGATCACTCGCCATCGAGGGCACGTATTGGGTTCTATTGCATACGTAATCTTGGGTACCTGTTCCATAAGCTCATACCTCCTTTAGAAATCTGTAGTGCAGTACTGTGTCAAACGCTTTTCAGGGACCTCAGTTGCTACGACATGCTTCTCACATTTCGTCTTCGAATTACCAAAAAATCCATACATGCCATCCACTCGGCGGGCAATATCGATGCAGATGGGGTATCATCCCTCGGCCTAAGAATCGCGGTCACACTATGGGGTCCCTCGTCTGGAAGGAGGCAGGCGGAGCAATATCTCGTCTCCGCCAGGGCCCTGTATTGCTGTCCTGTTCTCCCCCCTGCTGGTCCTTTTGAGTGCAATGTGAGCGGAGATGGGAATATCCCTGCTCCATTCAGAGCGCCTTCGATACGCTCACGTCAGAATCGGAGCTCTTCCAGGCAAGTTCACGAGAAGAGAGCTGCCTCTCCTGGGCCCTGTCGAGCAGTTACTGCTCGATTACTTCCGCCGATTGTTGTCGGCGACGGCTATTGTGCCTTTCACTTTCCGATGGCCCATCACGTTGCATTTTTTCTGAATTGTTTGGCCTGTATTAAATATCGTATCTGGCCTTAGAGAGGGGCATTCACTTCTAGTTCCTACCGAGGAGAGCTAAATACGAAAATGTCTGCTGCTACGGATGGAATACTATTTCGGTTTTACAAAGAGTATTCTGCGGCATTGGCCCCCTACGTACCTTGCATTTATCGCGAATCTTTAATTGAGCGCAACGTTCCTAGTTAGCAGCGCAGGTGACCCCCGTTTATAAGAAAGGAAAGAGAAATGACGCACACAATTACAGGCCAATATCGTTGACATCAGTTTCATGTAGAATTTTTGAGCATATTCGCAGTTCGAACATAGAAAATTTCCTTGAAACGGAAAAGCTGCTTTCTATGAATTAGCACGGGCTTAGGAAACATAGTTCATGTGAAACCCAGCTTGCCCTTTTCTCACATGACATCTTACAGATTGTGTTCTTCTCGACTTCAAAAAGGCGGTCGACGCGGTGCCACACTGAAGACTCCTAACGAAGATACGATCTTATGGAATAGGTTCACAGATTTGTGACTGGCTGGAAGACTAACTAATAGAACGCAGTACGTCGTTCTCGACGGCGAGTGTTCATCAGAGACGAGTGTATCGTCAGGCGTGCCCCAGGGAGTTTGATAGGACCGCTATTATTTTCTATCTATATAAATGATCTGATGGACAGAGTAAGTTGTAATTTGCGGCTGTCTGCTGATGATGCTGTGGTGTATGGGAGGGTGTCGTCTGTAACTGACTGTAATAGCATACAGGATGACTTAGACAAAATTTCTAGCCGGTGCGAAGAATGGAAGCTACATGTAGAAAAGTGTAAGGTGATGCGCATGAGTAGAGAAAGCAATCCCATAATGTTCGAATACAGCATTAGTAGTGAGCTTCTTGATGCTGTCCGTCGTTCAAATATCTAGGCGTAACATTGCAGAGCGATATGAAATGGAACGAGCATGTAAGGACAGTTGTGAGTAAGGCGGACAGCCGACTTCGGTTTATTGGGAGAATTATGGGAAGATGTACTTCACCTTTAAAGGAGACCGCGTATAAAACGCTTGTACGACCACGTCTTGAGTATTGCTCAAGTATTTGGGACCCGCAGCAGATCGGTTTGAAGGAAGACATAGAGGCGGTTCAGAGGCGAGCAGCTAGATTTGTTACCGGTAGGTTCGACCAATGCGCGAGTGTCACGGAAATGCTCCGGCAACTCAATTGGGGATCGCTGGAAGAAAGACGACGTTCTTTTCGTGAATTTCTGTTGAGGAAATTTAGATGGCCGGAATTTGAAGCTGAGTGTAGTACGATCTTGCTGCCGCTTACTTACATTTCGCGTAAAGATCACAAAGAGAAGATAAGAGAAATTAGGGCTCGTACGGAGGCATATAGGCATTCTTTTTTTCCTCGTTCAATTTGGGAGTGGAATAGGAAAGGAAATGCCTGGTAGGGGTACCCTCCGCCACGCACCTTACGGTGAATTGCGGAGTATGTATGTAGATGTAGATGTACTGCGCAATCCATCCTCTCTCAAAAAGAACGAGAGAAAACAGAATTTGCAAATAATTGTTAAAGGAAGGGAAGCAAGAAGGATAGAAAAGAAAGGATTGACAGTGGCCGAATTTGAGCATTGATATTAAGCAATTTGCGACAAGTGAAAATGTGAGCCGAAAGAACAGGCACCCCACCAATGCAGTAAGTATTTAACGCGACGATGGCGTTAGCTTCAGTTATTTCACCGCGATGTCGCACGGGAATCCGTAATGGCAATTGTAAGAGAGCATGGACGGTAGGGGCGCTACAAACATAGCGTGCGACTGTGAGAATTTGAGAGGGACGGGAGGCGAGCACGGGTGGCCAAGTGGTTAAGGCGACCACTGGCCCGAAGCGGGAGACCCGGGTTCGATTCGTGGTCCGGCTCACATTTTCACTTGTCGCTATTGCTTAATATCAATGCCCAAATGCGGCCAATGTCAAGCCTTTATTTCCTGTCCTTCTTCCTTCCCTTTCTTTAACAATCATTTGCAAATGTTATCTGGCTGCGAACACCAATACAATATCTTTATCAGAAATGTAAATGTCGGCAGAAATCGTTTTACACTCAGCCACGGCGGAGCGGCCGAGCGTATTGAAGCGCTAAGCTACAATGCGTGAAGCCGTTGCCATTTGGGGGTTCTAATCCCCGCCCTCCACCTTGGGCATGGATGTTTGTGTTGTCTTTAGTATAAGGTAGTTCATAAGTAGTTCGTAAGTTTAGGGACTGATGACACCGCAGTTAAGTCCCAAACATTTGAAAATTTTACACTCAGCTTCACATTCCGGCCCTCCAAACTCCCGCAACAGAATTTCTCAAAAAGAACGTCGTCTTTCCTCCAGCGATCAACATTTGAGTTCCCGGAACATTTACGTGACACTTGTGCATTGGTCGAGCCTACCAGTAACAAATGTAGCTGCTCGCCTCTTAATTGCTTCCATGTCTTCCTTTAAACTGATCTGCTGCGGGTCCCAAACACTTGAGCAATACTCAAGACGTGGTCGTACAAGCGTTTTGTACACGGCCTCTTTTATAGATGAAGTACATCTTCCCCAAATTCTCCCAATAAACCGAAGTCGGCTGCCCGCCTTACAACTGTTCATACATGTTCGTTCCAATTCATATTTGAACGACGCTCATACTTATGCTGTATTCGAACGCTATTGGATTGTTTTTCCTAAGCATGCACATCACCTTTTCTACATTTAGAGCTATCTGCCATTCTTCGCACCAACTAGAAATATTGTCTAAGTCATCCTGTAAGCTATTACAGTCAATTACAGATGATACCCTCCCATACACCACAGCATCATCAGCAAACAGCCGCAAACTTACTCTGTCCATCACATCATTTATATAGATAGAAATAATAGCGGTTCTATCACATTGTCCCTGAGCACGCCTGACGATACACTCATTTCTGATAAACACTCACCGTCGAGAACAACGTACTGCGTTCTATTACTTAGGAAATCTTCCAGCCAGTCACAAATCTTCGTTAGCAGTCTGCAGCGTGGCACCGCGTCAAACGCCTTTTTGAAATCGAGAAAAACACAATCTGCCTGATGCTCTTCGTCCATGTCTCGCAAGGGCAAGCTTAGTTTCACATGAACAATGCTTCCTAAATCCGTGCTGATTCATAGAATGAAGCTTTTCCGTCTCAAAGGATATGTACTATATCGAACTGAGAATACGCTAAAAAATTCTACAGGAAACTGATATCAACGACATTCGCCTGTAATTATGTATGTTCTCTTTCCTTTCTTATAAATAAGAGTCACCTGCGCTTTCTTTCCCATCACCAAGAACTTTGCGCTGTATTAAAGATTCGCGTTAAATGCGAATTAAGTTGGTTTACGTTATAGGAGGCGATCTATTTATATTATTGTAAAAAGATATAAAATAACCAAGATCGCTTATCATCAGTTTTTATTAATGACGACCGGTTTCACTGATCTATATCAGCATCATCAGGCCAAATAAAAATATTTTACAAGGCCATGATCCGTTAAAAGGAGAAACGGATATTTAAAACATGCAAGTCATTATAATAAAACGAGAAGATACGTCAAATAAATCCATAAGAGCAAGATCAGGCATACCTTGTAATGTCAAATAGTTGTTATATAAAACGATTTACAGTGCATAAGTGCACTAAGTCATTATAATAAAACGTAATTAACACAGTGAGTGACAAAAGCAAACTGATACATGATACAAGTCAAGGGTAAAAAATATGGCGCCAGATGGCAGCACACACCAATGTAATGTTGAGACACAATGAGGTTAAAAACGTGTTGTACAGATTATAAAAATAATTTAGAAGTCGTTTTAAAAATAGACTAATATATACATTGATGGCGTAATTAAGTTTGTGCATACCACAAAAATATCAGTATAAACTGACAGTCATTTATAAACGAAAAACTAACACATTTAAAATGTAGCGGTCATGCTATATTGCTTTGTGCATACCATAGGAATATCTGTATAAAATGTATGACTTATACATTGTAGACATTGTTGTATATTCTTTTACACTTGACTGTGGTTTTGTACAAGTGTTTTGTGATATGCATTAACTAGTATTGCATCACCGCTGCATTGTGGCCACTGTTGTATACTTTTTAATCGACAGTCGTTTTATACAGATATTCCTATGGTATGCACAAAGCAATATAGCATGACCGCTACATTTTAAATGTGTTAGTTTTTCGTTTATAAATGACTGTCGGTTTATACTGATATTTTTGTGGTATGCACAAACTTAATTACGCCATCAATGTATATATTAGTCTATTTTTAAAACGACTTCTAAATTATTTTTATAATCTGTACAACACGTATTTAACCTCATTGTGTCTCAACATTACATTGGTGTGTGCTGCCATCTGGCGCCATATTTTTTCCCCTTGACTTGTATCATGTATCAGTTTGATTTTGTCACTCACTGTGTTAATTACGTTTTATTATAATGACTTAGTGCACTTATGCACTGTAAATCGTTTTATATAACAACTATTTGACATTACAAGGTATGTCTCATCTCTAAATATGCCTGATCTTGCTCTTATGGATTTATTTGACGTATCTTCTCGTTTTATTATAATGACTTGCATGTTTTAAATATCCGTTTCTTCTTTTAAGAGATCATGGCCTTGTATAATATTTATATTTGACCTGATGATGCTGACGTAGATCAGTGAAACCGGTCGTCATTAACAAAAACTGACGATAAGCGATCTTGGCTATTTTATATCTTTTTACAATAAAATGCAAATTAAGTATGGGGCCAGTGCCGGAGGATACTAAATTCTGTAAATAATTACAGGAGGTGGGGAGGGGGGAAATGGAAAAATATAAGAATTGGTGGAATATTTTGCCAGAGTATTGTAAAGGAAGAGGACATTGAAAGCTGATATACTTTCAAGCCATGCTGACTTTGTGGAGACCAGAACTGTATCTAAATTACTAAAGGGTTGCTTGAAATATCCGCTACCAGTGACAACTATGAGTGTTAAAAGCTCTTTTCCAGAGTAGACTTTGAGATAGTTATCTATTACAAAGCTGCGCCCTGTTTCCTTTATGTATTTAGTTACTCTTGATTTGTTGCTTATGCCAAGATTCAAGCAAAACAGCCAAACTTTTCAAAAACACAGATATCAGGATCAGCTTTATCACCAAAAATAATTTGAAACAGGAACTCATTTACGACATCACAGTACCAAAAGAAAAAAAAAAAGAACATCAGGAATTTATAAAGTTACTTGCCGCTTGTTCATTAAATATTACATTGGTCAAACAGACAGAAAGTTCAAAACGCGTTTCAAAGAGCAAATTGATTTTTTCAGACTTGACAGAAGCAACAAATCGGTAATAGCTAACCATATAAAAGAAACAGGGCGCAGCTTTGCAACAAAAACGATCTCAAAATTTTTCGTACACTGAAAAAGGGCTGAAAAAAAATGGAAATCTTTATCCACAGGAAAAACGAGAGTAATGGAATCATAAACGAAATGACAGAGTTAAATAATTCCCATTTCTTGAGTATATAGCATTAATCGTAATAGAAAATGCAAGTCACACTGGATACTGTATTCTCTTGCAGTTAAAAGCCAGATGTGTCGTAAATAATGGGTATTGGTTGGATGTACTCTGTTTCATTCTCTTCCTTTCCTTATAACTCTATAGAAGTCTATAGCTATCGCCTGCATCCGTGTGCACTTCAGAGCGCAAAGTTTTCAAAACTACTGGCCAGAGGTGCCCAGCTTCCCCCTCTTCGCCAATGACTCACTATCCCCTCAAACTGCGTCCAACCCTCCCCACCCCCCCCACCCCCCCAACATACGAGATATTAGGTCCTGTTTTGCCATTTAATGTTGAAATTAAATATCTTTTATTTCACGTTTTGTAAATTGTTTTAAAATGCCCCCTCCCCCAGGGTGACCGAAAGTACTAATTTTCACCCTCCCCCCCCTTAGAAATTTCAATAACGCAGTTTTTTATCATGACCCCGACCCCCCCCCCCGACCCCCGTTTCTGTTATCACCTCTGCTACTGTCAGCTTTGCAGGAGTTTCTTTAAGCGGAATGGAATACGTGTTGCATGAAGTGACAGGTTTTTACCTATCTCAGTACATACGATGTATTTATTGAATTATATGTTGTACAGTTGTATAATTTCGCAGTTATATATGGATTTGTATATGTGCTGTACGTCGGTAAAATCCGTTGAGAACAGATTTCATGTAAAAAAAGTAATAGATTAAAACCTGATGCGTAATGGGGCGATTTTCCATGAACGTTACTGTTCCTGTCCTTATATCTCATCAACTACATGTCGTACTGTGATACGATTACTAAAGTACATTCATCTGTATGTGTATAAACTATCTGTAAAATTTCATGCGACTACAATTTGTAGTCTTACTGAATCCATCAGTAGTGGTGAAACCGGGACTGCCGCTGATCAATGGAATGCCGAAACTGATAGTGAAAGAATAAATGTTTCTGTTAAACACGGCTGTTGGCATCCTTCTTCATTCATACAATTTGGAGTGTACAAATTATAAACTGCAACGTCAAAACGAATGTCATAGTTTTCCTCCATGAACAGTGGGAAAGTAGTAAGCGTGAACCTTTCTTCCTTTCATTATTTTGGTGTGGTTGTCAGCGAGAAATATTTTAGTAAAGGTTCGAAATTGTGTTTAAAGTTTGTTCCAAGTCGCTAAATACAGTCATTCTCAGATAGTGCATTTATAAATTCTCGTCGCATTATGTGGCAGTTCCTTGCTACTCATATTCCTTATGACGCTATATTTCTTGAACCATGTGTCGTATGTGGTTCCTACTCCTCCAGCAATTGTTGTCTCACTGATGGTGTATATGTAACTAATTTGGTTGAAATCGGTCCAGTGGGTTAGTAGAAAATGAGCAGCATTGTCGCTTAATGCAGTAGTTTTTTCGCGCATCTCATTGTGTACGACGCCATATCTCGTGAACAATGTTTTGCACGTGATTCTTGCACTTACGGCGACCGACCTCGTGGATTGAAGCTTACGTGTACACAATTTCAGAAAGATTGGAACAAAAGTGTACACACAAACATGCGGACACTCTGCTTTACATATTAGAAGATGATTTATTGTGGTATATTTGTGTTTACTAAGACAAGTGAACTATATATTGAAGATTTACATCTAGTCAATTATATGGCAGCCAGAACAACAGAAGGCATCTGAAGTGACTTTCGACGCTAAATATCGACTAATCGATACAATGTTTTGACCGCCATCTTGTTTAGTGTGTCAGCCTAGTGATGACTGCGAAATCTTGTGGATCTAGCAAGCCCAGAAGTGCTAGTGCTATACACTCATTCAAAAGAGGAAGAGAACTGCTCAACAGGAATGTGAGTGTTTAAAACAAATACCTTTATAAAGACTGTATGTCAGCCCATAAAGAGGCAGAACACGTAGGTCATCTTTCTATTGTCACAGATTCATCGCCACAATAATCAAGATGTTAATTTAGATTAATGCATACCTTTAGTAATATATTTTATGCCTATATCCTGATGATAATGCTCAACATTGAAACATGTCGCTATTAAAACACGTAAATCATAGTTCTGACTGTTAGCGGAAATTTCAAGCAACCTTATAATTAAGGTTGATATGTGAAGGGTCGGGAAGCTTAATACCGGGGCAGTACATCTACATCTACATCCATACTCCGGAATACACCTTACGATGTGAGGCGAAGGGTACTATGCTTACCATTGTCGTTCCCCGAATTCCAGTCGCGTACGGTTACAACGGGAATAATGTCTACATGGGTTATGTTAATCGGTCCTATATAATTTCCTTTCCTCCTCCATGTTGCCACGAATGACGCACAACAGTTTGCGTTTGTATCGCAATGACAGTGTACGCGAGGGTTTTAGTTACTCCCCACTGCACTGTGTGAAGAGTAGAAACTCTAAAAGTTCACCAACGTCTTCTATAGATGTCCCCACGCAGATGATAGCACGCTGGTCGGAGTTCTTGAAAGAAGCTGAAATTGTTAAACTATTGGTGGGAACTGATCTAGTTACGGAATAAAACGGAAATCCTCGGGAATCAGGATGCCAACTGATTTATTTAAAGTCAACAGAAAACTAATAAACTGCATAAAAACATCCACTTGACACAGATTGTATTAATTGGAATTAAATATAATATCATTTCCCTAGCTTTAAGATGATTAAATAATGTATTATGACCGCCTACGTATGCATGTTACTACACCGAGTGCGCGTACTGAAGTCACATGTTACTCTTCCGAGTGCCTGTTCTGAACTGAAGAGTGGCTGCTCGATGCAAGGCTGCCTTCGTTCCGCAATTTGGTGAGCAAACATGGCTGCCGTGCATCGTCCGTCTGAAATTAATTGTTTTGTTTATAGAATTAGCAATTATTAATATGTTTTACTTACGCAGGGCATAGCTTAGTTTTGAGGGGTTTTTATGAACTGAGTTTGACATTGAATATATTATTCGTTTATTAAATATTAATAAAAATATGATTGCGTGTTGGCGCGTGACCGCCAGTGTTACAGCCAATCGGCGTCCAGTGCCTGCCGCTCGGGGACTTCCCTAGAATTCGGGGAGATTTGCCAGTGCTCTTTCCCATGAGAACCCGAACTATTGTTCCACCTGTCGTGGTTCTCACAAGCTTTTACCGCCTGTCGCCTACTGGTTCAAATGTTCAAATGTTAAGCTTATGGGACTTAACTACGGGGTCATCAGTCCCTAAACTTACAAACTACTTATCAACTAGCTTATCCTAAGGACGGCACAAATATCCATGCCCGAGGGGGATTCGAACCCCCGACCGTAGTGGCCGTGCAGACCGTGACTGAAGCGCCTCAGTCCCCTCGGCCACCGCGGCCGGCCGGCTACTGGTCCTAACCGGCTGCACTGAAGCAATACTTCGAACTTAAATATGATGGCTTTAAGCCAGAAATACTACACGGTTCGTGGAGAAAACGACCGACTTTATGCCTCGGTGTGGGCTCAAATATCTCTAATCGTGTCCTGGTCTTCGCTCCGCGTCATATATATAGGAAGAAGCAATAGATTGGTTGACTTTTCATTAAACGTACCGAACGCTCTTGAAACTTCGGAAGAAGTTCGTACCGCGAAACAGAACGTTGCTCTGGCAGAGTCTGCGAATGGAGTTTCCTTATCATCTTCGTGACGCTTTCGAACTTACTAAATAAGCCCGTAACGAAGCGCGCTGTCTCCTTTAGAACTTTCATACGTTTTTTATTAACCCTTCCTGGTACGGATGCCATATTGATCAGCAATTCTCAAGAGCTGGTCGAATGGGACTTTTGTAAGCTACTTCCTTATTGCAAGTCGGACTTAAAGTCCCGGTAGAGGTAGGCAGCCTTTGTTAATGTGACAACACAAAGGATTCTAAAAAGCTGATTGGCTGCAGTAATGAAGGAGTTGTAGATGTTGTAAAATCCTTTGTTTTCATCTTTACGCTGACGCGTTTCGGGCCCAGCCCATCACCGGAGCGCCTGGTGGCATGAGGTAAAAAAAGTTACAAAGACCAATTTTTTTTATTAAAAAAACAATATCTGACAATTACAATTATAAGGTACATACCTCTTCTGAATGGAGAACGGAAAAAGATGAATGTAAAAACGCATAATACATTAACGGTTAACTTCAGCTGTACTTGTAACATAACTTGCTAGCTCGATGGATCACATGAATGGAAAGTATACTATTGAGCAACTTAGGCGTAGGATAGGCATCCTCTATGTATTGCCGCAGAAGATACCATAATTTACAAGGATGAAAAGAACTCAACGGCGAGTTAGTTAAAACATTTTCAATAATGGAAAATACGAGAATATCCTAAAAAGATTAAAAAAATTGTAGTATAGAGTGAGTTTTCACTGTGATAACATACTACCTAGACATGAGACACAGTGTAGCACAGGGTCTTCAACACCATGAGCCACCCAAATGCTTGTTCAATTGATGATGTGCATACCATTTGTAACTTGCCACAGTGATGTTGGTTCATCTGAGGTATATTTCTTAACATGCCTGGAGAAGTAAGATTTGATAATAACTCTTCAACGAGACGTAACTGGTCATGAGGAAATCAATAAGCGACCTATGGCAATAAAAATCTTATAAAGGGATTCTTGACAAATTACATTAGATGATCGCCTCCTACAAAAAATCTTGAATAAGATGTCAGGTAATTGTAAAATCGTTTTAAATAAGAATAATAATACTTGGTTTTATCAATTTTCTTAGCTAACTGCAGTCTGTGGACTTTTTAAGAAACTCGCTGGCCATATTGGTGCAAGAGACGGTGAGTTTTAATACTTCATTGCTGCTGCAATCGGTGGTTACACGCCAGCAGTGGTCGTCGCAGGGTTCGTAGCAGCAGACGATGCGTTGATGATCTGAGGAGAATTTCCATATTACAGCTGTAATTAATAATTAAAAATCATTAACTGCCACAATTTGGTTCTCGGGCACATTGGCACCGCACTTGTAACAACTGGGCACAGGGATGACAGTCTTAGTATATTTATAAAATTATATTAGGTAATCATTATAGTCGACTTGGTCGATTATAGAGAGTCCGCAACTGCACTACGTTATTTTAAATGTGTTTATTTCCGTCAACAGTTGCTATAAAATTGTTTCGATCACTTGGATCATCTTCAGATCTTATAGTTGCGTCCGCAACTCGTCTGTCTGAGTTTGGCACCAATTAGTACTCAGCCAGACGAGTTGCGGACGCAACTATAAGATCTGAAGATGATCCAAGTGATCGAAACATGCTATGAAACAATTTTATAGCAACTGTTGACGGAAATAAACACATTTAAAATATATTAGGTAAGTTCAAATGTTTGTAAAGCTTATGGGACCTAACTACGGGGTCATCAGTCCCTAAACTTACAAACTACTTACAAACTAGCTAATCCTAAGGACGGCACAAATATCCATGCCCGAGGGGGGGATTCGAACCCCCGACCGTAGTGGCCGTGCAGACCGTGACTGGAGCGCCACAGTCCCCTCGGCCACAGCGGCCGGCTATTAGGTAAGTAATTGTGTGCCAGACCACAACAATATTATAATGAAAAAAAAATTACAGTCTGGTGGTGTGATGTAAAATATTCATTTAAAAATGTCGTATATCGATTTCGTTCCAATAACACCTTCGTTGCAGATGTAGAGTACATGGTTCCGGTGGAGTGGCAGAGCGTTCTAAGGCGCCTTGCAGTGGAGCGCACGGTTGCTCGCTGTCGGAGTTTCGAGTTCTCCCTCGGGCATGGGTTTGTCTGTGTACTGGCCTTAGGTTACTTCAAGTTAGTTTAAGCAGTTTTTAAGATTAAAGACTAATAACCACAGAAGTTGTGTCTTAGATTTACAAACGTTTAAACATTTCAACATTTGTGGTGTACTTGAGTTCTGTATAACACCACATCGTTTCGTAGTTTTTATTATTTGTTAAGAGGCAGAAATTTGTCATTTTTCAAAATTTTTAGTAAGTTGAAATTATATCAGCGTAATTCAGAATAATATTATCCAGGGAATAAGTAGGCAGAAATTTGTCATTTTTCAAAATTTTTAGTAAGTTGAAAATATATCAGCGTAATTCAGAATAATAGTATCCAGGGAATAAGTAGGTCAAAACACCTCGTATATCAGAGAGCATTTGTCAGATAGCCATTACAAATGGTACCCGCAGTTGAGTTCCTCGCTCTCTGTGTCATTAACGCTCTATGTGATTAGCTCGCTGTGTGATTTGCTTTTAGTATTCAGTGCTTAACTTCAAAATCAAACGCGGTTTATTTCCAAGATAGAAAGGAACCCGATAAATTATTTATTTCATAATATAAACTTTCATATCGTGATCATACGCTAATGCGTGCAATATCTTTGGACTTTGATCGGGATAGGCTAGGAAGGAAAAATTAGAAGCTTCTGCCTCTAGTTAATAAACTGATTAATATTCCTGATTTTGGAATTCGAACTTATTTGCAAGTTTTAAGGAAATAACTTTAAAAAAAACTTATCTGGAAGAATTAAAGTTGATAGTAAATGTAATAGGAACCAGAGACTTTAATGTAAATGAGACTTTTACGAAAACAGTCACCAATTGTGAACTTACGAAGTGTTTTCTGTGAAAGTGATTTGGTTGTAACTATTAATTTCAAAATAATCTGTGAAACTTAAAAAAACGTCTTAAACAGTTATTCAAGTATTTAGTTCCCTAATGTGGTCCAAGATTATTCTAAAGTTGAACATATTGTAATATTTGTGAAGTTCGTAAGACATCAGTTAATGGGTGAAAGAAAAATATCTAACAGCATTGGTTAGGAGAGACTTTTAATAAAAAAAATTTTAAAGAATAATTCGATAAAAAAAGAAATCAGGCACAAATAATATCTTTTGTGACTGGCTTCAAACAGTCTGAACTACTGACTCAATGATACAAGTTATTTTCGGTTTATTAAATATCAGCCACTGAGAAACGGAATTTCATGCTCAATCACTACAAAAAGTCTTTAATTTTAAATTATGCGCAGAACCAATATTTACAGTGTGAAAAATTCAAGAAAGGTATAAATTGTATTAATTACGAAGAAGTACCAGGTCTACCAATTTAAATTTCATACTGGGACGACAAATAACATTTCGAACGTATACACCCGTTACAAACTGTGAAAGTCAAGCCGAAATCATAAGCATACAAGTCACAAACTAAAGCCAAACACAAGTCAACCAACCAAAGACGAGTCACAACATTTCAACATATGTGGTGTACTTGAGTTCCCAGGACTCGAATCTGCACTGAAGATTTTCAGTCATTTGAACGACATCTATATGCGATATTTTATATAACTTTCATCTATATGCGATATTTTTATATAACTACTTTATATCACACCACCAAGCTGGAAATTTGTTATTTTTATTATTACATAAGCGGTTACAATGTTCTCCCTGTTGCAGTAGGCGGAGGCCTTCAGATTGCAACTTTATTATTGGGTACTATCAGCTGCCTAGGTCTTTTCCAATACACTACAGTTATATTTCCAGCGGTTATCCTGTCAATTAGTGCCTATTACTGACGTAATAAAGTTCATATTATAATTAGTAGTTGACTCATAAATCTTTAGATTTACGTATTAGCAATTCTGCCGGCCGCGGTGGCCGAGGGGACTGAGGCGCGCCAGTCACGGTCTGCACGGCCACTACGGTCGGGGGTACGAATCCCCCCTCGGGCATGGATATTTGTGTGGTTCTTTAGTATTAGCTAGTTCATAAGTAGTTTGTAAGTTTAGGGACTGATGACCCCGTAGTTAAGTCCCATAAGTTCTACAACATTTGAAATTTTTTTTAGCAATTCTGCATAGAATGAAATTGTTCATCCGACTACGCTAAATTTTGTCGAACTTTTTTTCACTGGTCGGCCATTTATCACTGGCGACGAAGTTTGCAGGCAGGTGAGGTGGATTGGGAAGCCTTTCGGCATCAAGAACGTGACTCAGATTTATTGACTACTCGCCTGCATTCGTACCACCTGCTGCGAAGCAATGTAGTTCACTGGAAAAGAAATGGACGGCAGGAAAGGCAGATTGATTTATAGTTACCTTGGCTGTGACGCGGAGTGGGTGCGACAAATTTAAAGAGTAGGTGTAGTGGAAGTTAGTGCAAATCACATAATATACATATGAATTGACATATAAGGATTCTATAGAAAATAACGAGGGTTTGTATGGAAGGACTATGATTAATAACAAAATTGAAAAGTTGATAAGAAATACGAGAGTGCTGAATAGAAAAGGAAGCCGAAGCTGACACACGAACAAAATATGCCACAGAACATTTTTTAAATGAATAAGTACCTATTGAGTAATCGAAAGAATAACGGTAATATTTGTCGTTTTTGAATATCTAATCGTAATGTGTACACAGCGAAAGTGAAAGCTGGAATGCTTATTGTAGTGTCGCAGATGGTGATGACAACTGCACGACTATCGATACCGTCAGTTATGGTCACAGGAACCCTGACAGTTGGCTGTAACAGTTCCTAGCTTCCATCAGAGGCCGCACAAGATATTCTAATGTTCAAGTGTTTGTAGAGCTTATGGGACTTAACTACGGGGTCATCAGTCCGTAAACTTACAAACTATCTATGAAATAGCTAATACTAAGGACGGCACAAATATCCAAGCCAGAGGGGGGATTCGAACCCCCGACCGCTGTGGCCGTGCAGTACGTGACTGGCGCGCCGCAGACCACTCTGCCACCGCGGCCGGCTATGTCAGAGTCTTTTTGTGTTTTTGAGTGTGTGTTTTTCTGATGTAATTGTAGAAAATGCTGCACCAGCAATATTTGATTTTGTTATTATACACTTGTGTGTGTGTGTGTGTGTGAGAGAGAGAGAGAGAGAGGGAGAGAAACAGAGGAACAGATATTTCTTTAATTTTTTTTAATTTTTGCAGTGAATTTTCATTGATGTTAGCCCGGTTATTTATTAATTGTCTGTTCTCGGCTATAGTTTTTGGTTGTTTTTTTGTGTTTCTATGAAGTGTTTGTTGTGGTTGTCGCTCCGGATGGTTTTCGTGTCTTAGTCTATACTGGGTGGATAATGTGTGATAGCCAGGACTATGATTACGTGTAAGCGGTGGTGACGGGTTGGAAGACAAGCAAGCTCTAACAAAACTTTTATTGAAAGGAACAAACCAACTTAATGCCACTTCCAGGAAAACGTCTCAACTACGACTTGCCATGCCGCAGACCTCATCACAAATAAACCCTTTCTGTACTTTAAAACTTGTTCAGCAACAGATTTAGCAATTCACCACCAAATTAAAAATGCTATCCTTCAAAAGTGACAAACTGAATACAGTTAGATTAACAACACAACACAAACACAGCAAGTTGAACATGCAGTTTACAATTTAGTGAGGAAACGACACGAAAGGCAAGCCCCTTTGGGTATCCCCACTTTCAGTTTACACAATTCGTCAACTTCAAGCCCTTTTATCAAGTTGCATGCAAACATCAAACATTTACAATTTGTCAAACTAAAGACCATTTAAAGAAAGCCAAGCGTGATAAACTGTGCAAAAATATTAACCTTCATATTAAGAACTTTTCTTTAAAGAACCAAGCAGTGATGATTCTTTGTACCATAAAATCTCGCACCAGTTGTCAATATGATAACACTTTAGTCGTCACGACATGTTTCGAGACCACATTGTCCCATTTTCAAGTGCTAGGTGCAAGGAATCACTAATAAATACGATGTTTTAAAACCGGAAACAACGAACTGAAAATACACCTAAATTAAATAACCATTCTGCCAATGGGCAACGTCAAACTCTAAAACGTACTTAAGTTTCGTGATGTCCATCATAAAAATTAATTTAGAATACACTAGTGAGGGAACGTAACCACAATGTTGTTCGGTCGTAAGCAGCATGTCAACTGCCCTTACATGTCAAAGATATAAGGAACACACAACATTCACGGTTATCAACGATGATGTGAAGGGATCAAAGATAGTGTCTAGGTAACGCGAGCTTTAAATAAACAGTGTATAAATATTTATTTAAACCTCGCCTTACCGAGACACTATCTTTTCTTTTATTTATTTATTTATTTATTTATTCCACGTCTATCTCTGCCACTTCAGGCGTTGGCTCCTAACACCCATCACGCCCTTAATAACCTAAAAAAAAATAAGCTAGTGCCACCGCCACTTTTACCCTAACCTCAAGTATAGAACGTACGCAAACGCTCCAGTCGTGCTCGATGGAAAAAAAAATTAAATAAGTAAAAAATAAAAATAAATAAATAAAATGAAATAAAAATCCTCCTCCGCATCGGCCCATAAAGATATATGTAGATTTGTAATGGGGAAAAGGGAGAAATAAATAGTTGCTTCATGTATATTCTTTATTAGTATGTATAGTTCTGCATTTTTATGTAGAAAATACTGCCGTTCCACATCCGGCGTAAAAACAAAATAAAGAGGTCGTCGCATTACGACATGGTGCGTTCCAAGGAAGGTCTAGCTGCGGATTATCAATGAACGTCTTCTCGATTTCTTTCGTTGCCGGTTGTAGATCAATCAGTGCTTCTGTCGTTCTGGGGTCAACTTCTCCTTTCATCGATATTCCAGCTGCGAGGCGGGTTATGGAACGCACTCCAAAGAAAATTGGAAAAATATTCGCGGTACTTGGGGTTCCTAACTATTGCACAATGTCGCTCGTTCATATAGTTCCAAAAATCAAGTACAGTCTTCTCTCCATCGCCGAACAAATAGTGTACAGCGTGGCCACATATCCATTTAACAGAGTTAGTTTTCGCTCTCGGGTAATACGAGTCTTCTGGAAAGAGAAGCGATTTGGTAGTTATCATTTCGGGGGTTGTGCGTGTGAAGAAAGCCAGTACCTGGCGCACCAAATACCAAACATCCTTCGCCGATCCACAGTCAAGGCGATGCTCATCTGTATCCACGACTCCGCATTTGGTACACAAAGGAGAGTCCGCAAGATGAATTCGGTGGAGGCGATACTGGCACACCTGCTTCCCGTTGACTATGATGTACCACGCAGACTGTACGTCTGTTTTGAGAGTGGGCGCGCTCACCGCTCGCCACACAACACGCCAGTTAATATGGGGGTGTTTTGATTCTATCACGTTCGGGGCTCTGCTCAGTTCCATGGTGTTGTATATTGCCCTCGCCGATATCAATTGTGTGGGCGGAAGTGCGGTACGCATGTAGCTGAGGTCGAGGAAGAATTGCCCGAAATAAAAGAAAGGGGCTGGAATGTCGGATAGTGGTATTGGAGGGGTGAGGGAGATCGGCCTTAAGGCCTCTAGCAGCAGGCTTGTAAGACTCGTCGGACACTGTCGCCATATCTTCATGTGAGAGCTTACAAATAAGGCCCGTGCTCTGTCCGGAACGTGAAAAAGTCCTAAACCACCTCTTTTCCTCGGTAGTGTGAGGGAGTCGTAACGAATCTTGAAGAGCATACCGGTACTTACAAAAGACCCCATAGCCGCCAGCATGCTGCGGGCCAGATATGGCGGGATCGGCAGTGTCTGCGCAACATGGGGGATGCGCGACGCCAAATAGACGTTAGCATATCGCACCCGTTGCAGAATGTCTAGTGTTCTAAGACGGTGGTCGCCTATCCCTGCCCTAATCTGTTGCAATAGGCGCCTACTGTTGAGGGCAATCGTCCGCCGCAGGTCAGTTGTAAAATCAATGCCCAAACAGCGCATTGTGTCTGTTATTCTCAATGGGGCCACGCACCTATCGGGCAGCCCGTCACCTATAGATAGAGCGTGTGATTTGTGTACATTCAGTTCACTGCCCGATGCTGCGCCGTAGGTCGCCACCCACGCCAAAGCTGCGCGGACGTCGTCTTCACCACGAAGAAAGAGAACCAGATCGTCGGCATAGGCAGTGCAGCAAAAAGTATGTCCACCGAGTGTGATCCCTGTCAAGCGTTGTCGAAAGCCACAGAGCAGCGGTTCCAAACCGAGGGCGTACAATATCGTTGATAGGGGGCACCCCTGTCGCACCGATCTCTGGACCGATCTCTGGATGAGGATCGGCGGTGTGAGGCGTCCGTTGTACAGTACTTTTGATGTCGCACCGTGAAGGAGACGTACCAATAAGTCTACTATGGTCTCGGGATAACCCATCTGTTGCATTACGGCCTTTAAAAATGTGTGGTCGACTCTGTCAAAAGCTTGGCTGAAATCGAGGCAAGCCAAAACTCCAGGCATTTTATTTGTCTTGGCAAGTGCGATCATATCGCGATAGCGGCAGAGGGCAGTGCGAATGTTATGACTGCCACCTAAAGATGCCTGATCCTGTGAAACAACGTATCGGACCGTGTGCTTGAGTCGTGCTGCCAACAGTCGAGTGAAGATCTTCATGTCGCTATTCAGTAGGGTCAAGGGGCGGTAGTCGCTGATGTTGGTCCCACCTCGTGGTTTGTGTATAGGTATGATAAGCCCTTTGCAAAACGTCTCAGGGATCTGCACCGTGGGGGACATGAGATCGCGGCAGATTTCCGTCCAGACTGGTACTAGCAGTTGTTGAAAGGCCCTGTAGAACTCCAGAGGGAGGCCGTCAGGGCCTGGCGACTTATTGGCGGGTCCCATCTGTATCGCTTCAGTGACTTCCTCCTCTGTTATATCGGCTGTCAGTTCAGTAGCCGTAGCTTGTGGAATTTTGCCGTATGTGAGCTGGGATACCGCTTCGATTACTTCTGGGGGGTGGCGGAGCTCTGAGTACAGCTGCGTATAGTGAGCGTGAAGGACATGTCCTATATCTCTCTGGGTGTCGTATCGTCCTCTATCTGTAGTCAGCACATGTATCAAGGCCCTTCGTCGACGCCGTCGTTCTCTGATGATATGGTACATGGAGGGACTCTCTTGAGCTACTCTGTCTTCAGTACGGGCTCTGACTATCGTTCCTTCAAGATGCTGGCGTGTAAGTCTGATGATTTGGGCTTTGGCGTGATTCACCGTAGTCTGCCTCGCAGGTGGATATGGCATTCTGGTACATTCCCTTAAAATATTGAAGTAAAAGTCCTTTGTTTGTCGCCTCCATGCCGCTACGTCTCTCCCATACCCTATCAAAGTCTTCCGCAGGGCAGGCTTAGCACAGAATAACCACCAAGCAAGGGCAGACTGGTAGGCGCCGCGTCGGCGTTTGCAGTTGTTCCATGTGTTTTCTACGAGCTGCCGACATTCTGGAGAGGCGAGATGGGACACATTCAGCTTCCATGGACCACGACTGTGCCATACTTTCTGACGTCTGAGGGTAAGGTCGCAAATATAGGCTTCGTGGTCAGAAAACGCTACAGGCCATACTTCGGCTGCTCTCGTCCCTCTGACAATGGAACACGAGATGTAAATCCTATCAATGCGGCTAGACGAATGGCTGGTAAAATGCGTAAAGCCAGGCCGGTCGCCATGAACATGTTCCCATGAGTCCACCAACCGAAGATTGTGGACGAGTGCTCCGAGTTCCATGCACGGAGAGTGACGAGGTAATTGATCCTTCGGAGCTTGAGTACAGTTGAAATCCCCTCCTACTATCAAGGCGTCTTGTTGTCCCACAAAGAGGGGTGTGATCGCTTCTGCGAAGAAGGTGGATCGTTCACGTCGGCGTCCCGATCCCGACGGCGCATAGACGTTAATTATTCGAACTCCTTGGACAGTGATAGCCATCCCTCTGGCGTCAGGAAGATACTCGACATCTTCAGCAAGAAGACCTTCACGGAGGATGATCGCCACTCCACTGCCAGTGGCAGACGCATGGGAGATGCAGGTCGTGTATCCGTAGGGTTCTGTGAAGTCTTCTACATGCACCTCTTGAAGGAGGGCAATGTCGATGTCCGCTGCATTGAGCATATCCTGTAGCATGGCCAATTTGTGGCGTGCACGTATGTTATTGATGTTAACGGTAGCGAGCCGGTATGTCTGTGCGCCTAGACCTTCTATTGAGTTGTTCAGTACATCGTCAGCAGGCGGATCCGGCGGCGCCATGGAAGCTGTTGGTGCAGCCTCAGTCATTGTGATAGGGGAGTGCTGGATGCAGCCGAGGGAGCACTTCTACCCTCGACTCCCTCAAGATCTTCCGCTTCATTCTCGATATCGTCTGCCCAAGCGTCAGACGTGAAACTTCGTAGTTGTGGAGGGGATGTTTCATCCTGAGTCTCATGTTGGTGTTCAGTAGCAGGTGAAGGTGAATCTGAGACAGGAGCAGGTGTTGTCGCTGCTGTATCGTGACGTGCCAGACGGGGAGTGATAACACCGGACACCTGAGAGGCAGAGTCAGTTGCTTCATCCGACGTCGGTTCCTCGTACTTATCTTGCATCTGATCATCAGAAGGCGAATGGCGCCTCTTCTTGCGTTTCCGCGGGGTGCGCTGTTTGCGGACGTGGTGTTCTGTATCGGAGGTCGGTCGGCAGTCATCTGACGCCGTCTCCGTAGTGATGAAGGCAGACGTCGGTACTACTTCAGTTTCGACATCCATCTTCTCAATAGTGTCAGTCTGGTGGTGTGGTAGGTCGGTGCCTTCAGGATTTTCGGCCGGGTGTAAGAGCGACGACTGTACGTTGGCCGTCGTCTTGTCGTCTGTTGTCGATTGGTGCACTGCTGTTTGGTCTTTTGCAAGAACGTCATTAGGCACTACCGGTGATGTGGCGTCCATCTCCTCAACCTGAGACACCTCATTATTCGTTGGTGGTATACGATCGGTCGTGGACGTAGTTTCCAGTTTGTCCTCGTTTCCTTCGTGCGCTACAGCGTTCAGTGAGGGTTCCTTAACGTACGTCGGCACAGGATGCTGGAGAGCCTGAACATACGTCACCGGAAGAGTCGTCGGTGCAGGCGGGAGCTGTTCATCCCCAGGTGGCAACTGTGTGATCCTGCGCTGCATGCACTGGGAACGTAGGTGTCCTTCTTGTCCACAGCCTGAACACGTCTTCGGCTGGCCGTCATAAATTATTATTGCACGGCATCCACCGATGGTCAGATAAGATGGAACATGTTTTTTCAGTTCAATGCGTATTTGCCGCACCCCATTGAGCACGGGGAATGTGGTAAACTGTGCCCATTTTTCAGCTTCGTGACTGATCACATGCCCATAAGGGCGAAGCGCGGAAATCACTGTTTCTTCTGGCACCTCAAATGGAAGTTCAAATATCCTTATCGTGCAGAGACCCGTGTGTTCAATTGTCACTTCACCAATATGTCCGTCCGAGTGACGGAACTTCAGTCCACTTCTGGTCGCGTTCAGAATTCTCTCACAGACCGCGTCGTTGATGAGCTTTAAGTACACCACACTGCTCACTATCGAAAAGTGAATACCTACAACTTCGCTGCAGGCAACTTTCACTTCGTCTCTAATAAACTGTTCGATGTCCAGTGCCTTCGGTCGTGGATATGCTTTCGAAAAACTGATCTTCAAGGTCGAATGTCTCCAGGATTGAGCCATGCTTGCTCTATCAAGTAAGTCGCGTAGAGGCGGCTGAGTTACGTAAACAACCTCAGGCGCGAGACACTGCGGTGGGACGTAAACACGCCAACCGCACCGCTGCGCTGCCTGACGCGGACTGACCGTTAGACTACCACACCACTAACGATTAAGGCGCCTCGGAATAGTCTATGTACAATTTCCCTCCACAACACAAACTTTAATTCAGCTTCTTTGTTCCAAAGATAATTGCCACTACTGCCAAGGCTCTCCATGCACCGGAATAGCACCTCAGCAATGGACATGGTGGAACAATCCTGTTATGGTGATATAATTATCAATTAATAGAAATAAATAATCCCAGAGACGGATTTAGGTCTCAAATATGTCAAAGACATTATTGATAGATCTGAAGCATTAGACTATTCCGAGGCGCCTTAATCGTTAGTGGTGTGGTAGTCTAACGGTCTGCCTAGTAAGCAGCCGGGCGCCGTGGCTCAGCGCGCCCGGTCAGAGGGCTAAACGCTCTCTGTAATAAAAAAAAACTGAGCCAAAGAACACGTAGAACCAAAATGAACAAACAGTATCAGAGTCCGCAAGGACAAGAACTACCCATGAAGCAAAAAAGAAAAAAAAAAGTAAGCGTGGAGGTCCGGGTTCGATTCCCGCCGCACCACAAATTTTAATTCAATGCTTCAGATCTATCAATAATGTCTTTGACAAATTTGAGACGTAAATCCGTCTCTGGGATTATTTATTTCTATTAATTGATATTTCTTAACTTTCTGTTCACTAAGCTTTTTTTATTTAAGTAGACACGTTGGCAAATACAGTTACAGAACCTTTCCAGCGAATCAATTAAGTGACGAAGCCAAAGATCACACCACAGACAACTTGACCTCGTCCACCGTACATTCCCAGCGCTCTCGGTTGGCAACTGTTCTTGTCAGGCGCGTTGTCCGATCCTGGAAGAGGACGGCCACGGCAAACTCCTAAAGACGGCGACTCTGTCCTTCTAGACGACCAGCTGGTGTCTCCTCGGCGTTCAGAGCCTGAGAGCGGCCAATGGCGCTGCCACCCTCTAAGAGGCTCTCCCTGGCGCTTCCTGTGGTGAATGTCGATGTCCAGGTTTTAACTGCAGCGCTCCTCGTGACGGTCGTATCGTCACATGATGGTTGTGTTGTTTCAAGTGCGGCAGTGTGGAGAGGTCTGTTTCATACTGCCAACATCTGATGTGTTACTTGTAACGTGTTTTGAAATCTCTGCCTGCCGTTCCTATGTACTCTGCATCACAGTTTTGGCTTTTAAGTTTGTACACTCGTCAACCTTGCAATTTGTCTTTCTTGATTTTTTCTAGAAAGTCCTGTTTTCTTTAGTATGACAAAAGAGTTTACCCTATTACAGTTGCATAGACGGTTTAGTATGTATGCGGCTCGTAGGCAGTAGGAGTAACCCACTAAACTACAGGCCTATTTCATTGGCTTCAATTTGCAGCAGGGTTTTGGAACATAGCCTGTATACAAATTTTTGTGTCCCAACTTCGTCGCCGCTTTTGTGTCCCAACTTCGTCGCCGCTTTTGTGTCCCAGCCTCATCGCCGCTTTTGTGTCCCAGCCTCGTCGTAGGTGTCGGTGGCCGAGTGGAATGAGACCGACACGCTGGTGCAGGTACGGTGGGGAGCAGCCAGAAACTATAAACACTCGAGTAAATTAGAAAGAGATATATTGCACAGAATGTAACAATACTTAACTTTTACATAGTACTGCAGAATGTTGATACATAGTTGTTAGAGGCCTGCCTAGTGCCTGTACAATAGCAAAGTCTTCACTGGTGCCTATCTGATTACGAAGGTCCTAACTCGTTGCTATCTCAGTCCGAAGTGGCCAGTCCTTCAGTGGTGGCCACGAGCGGCGTTGTCGCAGAGGGCGCTCGTGGCTGTCGTCGTGAGAACGCCGCGCCGTGCGTGCAGGTGGCGCGCACTTTGTACTTGTGCGACACCACACAAATATTATGAATTATGTCGAACAGAACGATCTATTGACCCAAGGTCAATACAGATTTAGAAAATATCGTTCATGCAAAACACAACTAGCTCTTTATTCACACAAAGTGATGGGTGCTATCGACATGGATTCGCAAATCGATTCCGTATTTCTTGATTTACAGAAGGCTTTTGACACCGTACCTCACAAACGGCTTTTAATCAAATTGCGTGGTTATGGTATATCGCCCCAAATTTGCGATTGGATAGGGGATTTCCTGTCAGAGAGAACACAGTTCGTAGTAATCTATGGTAAGGCATCGACTAAAACAGAGACTATATCGGGCGTTCCAAAGGGTAGTGTTATTCGTCCTCTGCTCTTCCTTATTTACATAAACGATTTAGAGTAGCTCTCTTAGGTTGTTTGCAGATGACGCCGTCACTTACCGTCTATTAAAATCATCTGAAGATCAAAACCAACTGCGGAACGATCTGAATAAGATATCAGTATGGTGTAGAAATTGGCAATTGACTCTAAATAATGAGAAGTGTGAAGTCGTTCACATGAGTACGAAAAGAAATCCGTTAAACTTTTTTTACAAGATAAATCAATCAAAAGTGAAGGCTGGAAACTCCACAAAATACCATGAATTACTATTACTTCAGACTTAAATTGGAAAGAACACGTAGATTTTGTCGTGGGAACGGCGAACCAGAGACTGCATTTTATTGACAGAACCCTTCAAACATGAAACAGAACTACAAAAGAAACTGCATACACTACGCTTGTCCGTCCATTTTTAGAAGATTGCTGCCCAGTATGGGATTCGTATCAGGTGGGTTTGACGGAGGACATCGAAAGAGTCCAAAGAAGGGCAGAAGAAGGGCAGCTCGTTTCGTATTGTCACGATACAGGGGAGACAGCGTTACGGAAATGATCCAGGATCTGGGATGGGAATCATTACAACAACGGCGCTTATCGCTGCGGCATGGGCTACTTACGAAACTCCAATCGCCAACATTCACCTACGAATGCGAGAATATATTGTTGACTCCCACTTACATAGGTAGAAATGATTATCAGAATAAAATACGAGAAATCAGAGCTCTAACGGAGAGATTCAGGTGTTCTTCTTCCCGCGCGAAATACCAGAATGGAATGGGAGATAAATAGTATAATGGTGGTTTGATGAACTCTCTGCCAGGCACTTAAATGTATGTAGACGTAGATGTACAGTGTTAGGTAGCTGGCGGGCTATAGATGTTGAATACCGTATTAGCTCATAGTCGTTCTTTCCCGAGCCCGTATATGCAGTTTGGGCGTGGTTCATCACCCGGAACTACAGGATTATATCATTGTTGGTCTGAATAAGAATAGTTCCCGATATAGTTACACGTATTCGAGCCTCCAAAAAAGTTGACAAATGCTTGTTGGGGTGTACGTGAAACGAGTCCCCAGATAAGGTGGCCACCCTGCGCGCCAGAGCGCGCGCGTCGCTGTTGCGGCTGGCGCGGCATCAGTTAGTGCCACCCGCACCGCCGGACAGCGCGGGCAATCTGACCGCGGCGTCGCGTGCCCGCGGCCAGTTTATCAGGTTGGCACGCCTGGCTGCTCGTTAAAGGTGCGGCGCTATCTGCGGCCGGCACGGCCAGGCCTGCCACGCCACAGCGCCGCAACAACTTCTTCAGCCTTATCGGCTTTCCGTGCAGAACACCCCATTAGGGCAGGCGCTTCTTTTGTTCGGGCCAGGATAAGCCTGCCACCCAGATAACTATCTCCGATGAAACCACTATCGATTTGGCAATGTGCATGCCTTCAGTCTATATTCCCCTTTGCCACAAGAGATATCACTTGCAGGTGTCGAGTATCGATTGTGATATTGTATAGCAGAAACAGAATACTGACTACACTTTCATGAATCGAAATAGGTCCGATCAAACGTGATTTGCGCTGGAAGCGGAAACCGTAACCCAATATTCGGCACCTACACTAGTTCCAGCCAAAACCAGAACTTAATTAAGTTAGAATCTCGGTAAATTTACGTTATTCCGCAAATAACTGCACTCCTCGCCATTAAAATTGCTACACCACGAAGAAGATGTGCTACACAAGCGAAATTTAACCGGCAGGAAGAAGATGCTGTGACATGCAAATGATTAGCTTTTCAGAGCATTCGCAACGTGCTGACAGCAGTTGACCGCCGTTGCCTGGTGAAACGTTGTTGTAGTGCTTCGTGTAAGGATTAAGGTCAGATTGTAGTCTATCGCAAATGCGGTTTATCGTATCGCGAAATTGCTGGTCGCGTTGGTCGCGATCCAATGACTGTTAGCAGAATATGAAATCTCTGGGTTCAGAAGGGTAATACTGAACGCCGTTCTAGACCCCAACGGCTTCGTATCACTAGCAGTCGAGATGACAGACATCTTATCCACATGACTGTAACGGATCGTGCAGCCACGTCTCGATCCCTTAGTCAAGAGATGGGGACCTTTGCAAGACAACAACCATGTGCACGGAAAGTTCGACGACGTTTGCAGCAGCATGTACTATCCGATCGGATACCATGGCTGCGGTTACCCTTGACGCTGCATCACAGGCAGGAACGCCTGCGATGGAGTACGTAACGACGAACCTGGTTGCAAGAATGGCAAAACTTCAATTTTTTGGATGAAACCAGGTCCCGACGTGATGGTATGGCGTGCCATTGGTTACACGTCTCACTTACCTCTTGTTCGCTTCGACGGCACTTTGAACAGGGGTCGTTACATTTCAGATGTGTTACGACCTGTGGCACTACTCTTCATTCAATCCCTGCGAAAGCCTACATTTCAGAAGGATAATGCACGACCCCGTGTTGCAGGTCCTGTACAGGTCTGTCTGGATACGGAAAATGTTCGTCTGCTGCCCTGACCAGCACATTCTCCAGTTTGTCACCAATTGAAAACGTCTGGTCAATGGTGGCTGAGATACTGGCTGCCGGCCGCGGTGCCGAGCTGTCTGCGGTGCGCCAGTCACGGCCAGCACGGCGACTACGGTCGGGGGTTCGAATCCCCCATCGGGCATGGATATTTGTGCCGACCTCAGCAATAGCTAGTTCATAAGTAGTTTGTAAGGTTAGGGACTCCCCCCCCTTTTTTTTTTAAATTTTAGCTTTCACACACATAACACTAAACACAGACATATGGGGTACCATTTCCTCCCGGGGGGCAGGGGTGGCGGCAGGAAGGGCTTCAAATGTTGTTGTTTGTTAAGCTTATGGGACTTAACTACGGGGTCATCAGTCACTAAACTTACAAACTACTTACGAACTAGCTAAGACTAAGGACGGGACAAATATCCATGCCCGAGGGGGGATTCGAACCCCCGACCGTAGTGACCGTGCAGACCGTGACTGGAGCGCCTCAGTCCCCTCGGCCACCGCGGCCGGCAAGTTTAGGGACTGATGACCCCGTAGTTAAGTCTCATAAGCTCTACAAACATTTTGAGCTACTGGCGCGTTACAATACGCTAGTCACTACTCTTCAAATGTGGTATCGCGTTGAAGCTGAATAGGCATCTATACCTGTATATGCCATCCAAACTCTGTTTGACTCAATGCCCTGGGCTATCGAGGCCGTTATTACGGCCATAGGTGGTTGTTCTGGGTACCGATTTCTCAGGATCTATGCACCTAAATTGCGTGAAAATGTAATCACATGTTAGTTCTAGTATAATACATTTGTCCGTTTATCATCTGCATTTCTTCTTGGGGTAGCAATTTTAATGGCCAGTAGTGTAGTTTTCCACATTTTGCAAGTTCCTCACCCACTACTAAACCTTCTTGGGTGCGTGAAAGCCTAGCCAGTATTCCGTAGATGACGTAGAAGGCGTAAAGCTTTATTGGTCTAAACTTTCCAACTGGCAGTTACGAATATTAAGTCAACCACTCCTTAAGCTGGACGTGTAAACCAGTGCATACGAATGCCTCGTATCTGTTAGTGAAACTATGTCGTTTTCCCCTCACAGTTCTCGTAGCGCTTTGTCTTTAAAAAAGTGCAATGCAGAATAGCTGAAAATTGCTAAGTTGTTGCGATTAAGCATTCTGCTCAAAATAAAGTCCATGATCCCGATTAGGATACGATTATTGCTAACGAGCCGCGGTCTAGAGGCCGAGCGCATTGAGGCGCCATGCTCAGATTCTCGGAGCCGTTCTCGTCGGGGTTTCTAACCCTGTCTTTAGTATTAGTTCTTTTATAAATATGTATTTCACTGTAATGTTTTTAAAGAAAACGCCTTTTGCTACTGTAAATGAAGGGTTTTATTTTCATAATTCAAATGTTCAAATGTTTGTATAGTCTATGGGACTTAGCTACGGGGTTATCAGTTCCTAAACTTACAAACTACTTATGAACTAGCTAACACTAAGGACAACACAAATATCCATGCCCGAGGGGGGAATCGAACCCCCGACCGTAGTGGCCGTGCAGACCTTGACTGGAGGGCCTCAGTCTCCTCGGCCACAGCGGCCGGCTTTTCATAATTCACCCATTTCGCCTTTGTCACATCATCAGTGGTTGTCCTGAAATATTTACATGTTTCTGTTTACACATAAAGTTATGTTTCTTACATATGTACAAAACATTTTGTTTCTGATTTAAAACAGTCGCGGAAATCACGCTAAATGCGTGCAAGAACCAGGGGAAGTGCAACATGTGGAAGTTTGGGTGGCCAAGTCGTTAAGGCGACCACTCGCGATAAGCGGGAGACCTGGGTTCGAGTCCCGGTCCGGCACAAATTTTCCTGTGTTGCAAAAGAATACACCAACTATAGAATAACAGCTAAAGTCGGAAATTCTCGCAAATTGCGAATTAATATTTGTATAAATAACATTTACAACTGCGGACCATCGGCAATTCTGTTCTTTAGAACAGAAGTATCATTGAAAAACAAATCTTCCGGGCCAGATTGTATACCAACCACATTCCTCTCAGCGTATGCTTATGCAATAGATCCATACTTAGCTACCATATACAACCGATCACTCAGCGTAAGATCCGTACCTAAGGAATGGAAAGTTGCCCAATTCACTACAGCATTCACGAAAGGCAATAGGAGTGATCCCCAAAATTACAGGCGCATCTCATTTACGTCGATTTCCAGTAGTATTTTGGAACATATACGTTATACATAATTAAGAAACTTTCACACAGTTAAAAATTAGTTGTTAAAATTGTAATAGTCTGAATGAAAGTCCTTGATCCACTTGAGCTGTTATTTTATTGGAGTTGTGAAGACCCGCACAAACGGTTTCGCAACCTACAGTTGCATCTTCAGGCGCTTTTTTACTGTACAGGATGATAATTGTATTAATAAAATGAATATTTGGATTGAAAATTACATATTAAAACAAACAATCCGAACTAGTTATGTATGAGGAAGTTACACGCGCATTTTTTTATATAGAAGCCTAAGATAGTTATTGCAATAAATATTTTTTATGTTACTTACAAAGTTTTCCATATAAGTCATTTGTCATGGATAACGGGGTTAAAGGTGAGGTCGCACCGCATGCACCTTCGCTATTTTCGTCAAAAACATAAAAAACCGTGTGGTCCTTGTCATTTTTGGTAAAAATAATAGAACATATACGTTGTTCAAACATTATGAACTACCTCGAAGAGAACGATCTATTAACCAATAGTCAAAAGGCATTCAGAAAGTATTGCTCTTGCAAAACACAGCATGCCCTTTATTCAAATGTTTAAATGTTTGTATAGTCTATGGGACTTAACTACGGGGTCATCAGTCCCTAAACTTACAAACTGCTTATGAACTAGCTAATACTAAAGGACGGCACAAATATCCATGCCCGAGGGGGGATTCGAACCCCCGACCGTAGTGGCCGTGCAGACCGTGACTGGAGGGCCTCAGTCTCCTCGGCCACCGCGGCCGGCTTTTCATAATTCACCCATACGTGTTTCGCCTTTGCCACATCATCAGTGGTTGTCCTGAAATATTTACATGTTTCTGTTTACACATAAAGGTTAGGTTTCTTACATATGTACAAAACATTTTGTTTCTGATTTAAAACAGTGCATTGCTTGCTATAAAATGGTGTACTTACAGCACTTGCTACTTCATATCAGTCTCTTTCCGGCATCCAGCTCGAAAGGTTCCACTGTTTTCTGAAAAACTTCGCATTTTTCTGTTTCCACAGACATCTGCTGCCATACTGTGTGCACTGTAGTTTGTTTTGTAGTGTTGCCAACCTTCTCAGTTTATTTGAAATTCAACTATTTTATTGAAAGTGTGTTGAAGGTATCTTTGTGTTCGTGTGTGTGTGTGTGTGTGTGTGTGTGTGTGTGTGTGTGTGTGTGTGTTTGAGTGTTTGTATTAATTTTTTGTATCTGTGTGTGTGTGGGGGGGGGGAAGGGGTTGGGTTTGTGATTATGTGTTCGGATTTGTGTCTATCATATGGTCAATCAGTGAGAACAGTGATTGATTGGTCAGGTTTATTTTGTCATTTTTTTCTCAGCTTGTATTTTATATATGTGATAATTTTCTTGTAATGTTAGGAGATGTTTTTCATTATTTATTCTAATTACCTTCATGTCGTTTTCTATTGTGGTAAGTTTGTGGTTATATTCTTTCAGATGGTCTGCAAAAGTGGAGTGGTTTGTCTCGTATTTCCATGTCCTGGTGTGTTCCTTGTGTCCAGTATCAAATGTTCTGCTGTTTTGTTCTACATACCTTCCATCACATGAGTTGCATTGTAGTTGGTATATTAATGAAACGTTTGTAAATCTATCGGACCAAACTGCGTGGTCATCAGTCCGTAGCTTAAAAACTACTTAAACCTAGGTAAACTGACCTATGGACAACAAACACACCCATGCCCCAGGGAGGACTCGAACCTCCAAGGCGAGCAACCGCGCACTCCGCAGCGAGTTGGTATATTCCAGCTCTTTGATAGATATCTGTGTCTGGCAGCAGATGACAAAAAATGCAAATTTTTTCAGAAAACAGTGGAACCTCTCGACCTGGTTGCCGTAAAGAGACTGATATGGAATAGCAAGTGCTGTAAGTACACCATTTTGTAGCAAACAACGAACTGTTTTAAATCAGAAACGAAATGTTTTGTACATATGTAAGAAACCTAACCTTTATATGAGAACAGAAACATGTAAATATTTCAGGACACCCACTGATGATGCCTTGTGACAAATGCGAAACGCGTATGGGTGAATTATAAAAATAAAACCCTTCATTTGCCGTAGCAAAAAGGCGTTTGCTTTGAAAACATTACAGTGAAATACATAGTATTCAGCTGCTGGTGAAATGGCCACTACAAGCAAAGTTTTATAAATAGTTTGTAAGCTTAGGCGCTGATGACCCCGCAGTTAAGCACCATTAGCTAAACAAACATTTGGACATTTGAATTGCTAACGACGCTATAATACAGAAATAACATTTACCCTTTATCCTAACAGTGACATTTAAGCAAAATTGTGGAGCACGGTTACTGCATCACAAACTCACATTACCTCCTGTCGCCTACAGACTTGAAACGCGGGCAGCCAAGGCCCCATATATAAGTTGTACAATTTCGTTGCGTGTTCGTATCTCTTCGTTGACATTTTTTCATTTGTTTATTACAGTAATTATATTTCAGCGAATAAAGTTGTTTTTATATAGTGCTGCTGACTAATAGGCTTCGTTCCTGCCAGTAAATGAACTTTAATTAGTGCTGCATAAAGTATTTCGAAAAATAACGCCACAGTTCCGACTAACAGTATTATTGTTGCCAGTGTAAATTTACGTCAGTTCAACAGGAAAATCTGTGAAGTATATGATCAATGTTTTCTAAACCCAAATTGGTTATTAAAAATGTTCCTTGCATTCAAGGAAACACATTAATAACACTTTTCAGTATAATAATATTAGAATACATTCCATTAAGTACAATACTGAATCAGTTAAATTGTTACAAGCACAATAAAGAATTTCACTAAATCAGTACCAAACGCCACCCGACTTCGTCCATAAGTTGAGAATTGCTAGTTTCGGCGAAGCCGAAGATTCGGCTTATTTTTTTTTCCGAAATCTGGCAGTAACAAAAACCGAATATTCGGTCGGTGCTTGGTACAAATACATACAAGAGACACTTTGACCCCGAAGGTTGTAAACTGCACGAGACCTCACGAGGATAACTCGCTATCGCACTCGCCTCCTATTTAGTGGTGAGCTGATGCAGTGGATTGGTCGTCAAAAAATGAAAACAGATTGCATGATAATGGGAAGAAGCTGTACAGAACTATGAAAAAATAAGCACAATAAAGAGCAACCTGCCACACTTCACTTCATGTGAATAAAGGGCAAGCTGTGTTTTGCAAGAGCAATACTTTCTGAATGTGTGTTTGAAACATGTCTGTACAAATTCAATAATATTGTTTCGCCTGTCTTGTATCGATATTTGGATGTAAAATGTTATATGAATTTCTTGGAGTAACTACGTCTATGGTTTACTCTGGGAGAGTCAGTGTGTAGCTCTGGTATTGATCGAACGTGTTTTGCTCAGCTGCTTTTGTAAGAGCTGATGAAATAATTTTGAAATCTGATTTTCACAGACATAGTTCTGTCTTTATAAGATTTTGTATAATTCATATAGGTATCATTCTGAGAAGATTTTGTTTTTCTTGAATCATAAGATAATGTAATCACTATTGTTCATAATAACTGAGAAAGTTGAACCTCTTTACCTGTTTCACTTTTTTAGTAAGAAAGCTAACCCTGTGCGTTTCATTGAAAGTTATTGGCTATTAAAATCAAAGCATAATATTGACTAAGCTGAGTGGGACTAACATTTTTCGTTATTGCTGTGACGTTTAATAATAATAGTGATTGTTGTGCAATACTACACAGATGAACAAGATACTAAGTTTCTGCAATCAGTCAGTTAGCGAAATAAATTCTTGCAATTGCATTATTACAAAGTGGTTTTTGCTTTTCCAGATTTCTCTCGCAGTCAGATTTATACTGTAGTCAGTGAGCCTTATACAGATTATGTATTGTTCTTGCTGCGTTCAAAATATCCGCTGCGCTTTAAATCAGTTTAAACCCACTGTTTCCTAATTAACTATGCAGGTATTAATATTAGGGCCATAACTAACAGAATTATAGTGTTAATGAATAAAAAATGTGTTCAACTAATCTTTAATCAGCTTGATTGGAACGTTAGTTATTGTAAGTGTTAACTACCAGCTGATGACAATTATTAATGCTGCATTTAACACCAGATTAGTTTTAAATGAGTAGCGTTTGAATCATACCTCCTTTAGCTGGCTCACTATTGCCAAATCCTGTTTTTCCAATCAACAGAAAAGCCTTACCTATATCCCACCAAACAACACACCAGTTTTATGTTGACTATTGGTTAATAGATCGTTCTCTTCGAGGTAGTTCATAATGTTCGAACAAAGTTTATGTTCCAAAATCCTACTGGAAATCGACGGCATTGAGATGCGCCTGTAATTTTGGGGATCACTCCTATTGCCTTTCCTGAATATTGGAGTGAATTGGGCAACTTTCTAATCTTTGGGTACGGATCATACGCTGAGTGATCGGTTGTATATGATAGCTAAGTATGGATCTATTGCATCAGCATACGCTGAATCTAGTTGCCCATAATACTTCGCGATCGTGAGCGCTCACTTTAGTTCGCGGCTCTACAACGAACTAGTTCGTTATTTTAGTTCGTCCGCTCCCCGTGACGGCTGAGCGGCGTGGTCTGCGCATACAAGTGGAGGGAGAAGTTTCCCCACCTAGCTGCTTCATACGCTTGCTCCTTGAGCCGCTAACGATATCACGCAAACCAAAAGAAACAGTTTGTGGATAATTTCTCGCTTTTTAGTTTAGAGTTATCTCTATATCTTGGCATTAAGGAATTTATTAGTCAGATACTGCAGAGTACAGAATACTTCAAAGCAGAAATTTTGTAGCACTGAACTATGTAATCTAGCAGGCAGACGCTAACCTCGAAATGGCTCGCATCAGCAGAAGGAAATCACGTGATTTTTAATTCTGTTCGCGACCTATCGCGCATATTTTAGTTAGCGGCCGCTAGCTCTCCTTTTAGTTCACAGCTCGACCGCAAAGTAGGTCACTCTTTTTAGTTTGACCGCTCCTTTTGGCTTTTGCTACCGCTATTAAAACTACAGCTGATCTGCATCTCAGCTCGAAATGACGACAACGAGGCAGAAGGGAATTATGCGATTCTGCGCGCTCTCGCGTCCTCACGCTGTTACCCGTCAGTCTTCGGAAAAGAAGCGGACGAACTAAGAGGCGAGGGAACTGCGAACTAGTTCGCGTAATTGGCCTGTGAGCGCTCTTCGGAACTAGTTCGTTCGCGAACTACACAAGACAAGTTGGTATACAATCTGGCCCGGAAGATTTGTTTTTGTTTAGTGACTTAAGTTATTTTACTATTCCAGGAACATCTACTTCTAAATTTCGCATGTTGGCAGATGTTATTGGTTTGAAGTGTGGAGTGTTTACTTCGACTTCTACGGAGAACGAATTTCGGAAAGCTGTGCTTAGCAATTCTGCTTTAGCAGTACTGTCATCGGTATATTACCATTTATATCGCATAGTGAATTTTTTATATTTTTTTATTATTTTATTTTATTATTATTATTATATATATATTTTTTTTTTAATCGCTGCGGTATGGGCTGCTTACGAAACTACAATCGCCAACATTCTCCTCCGAATGCGAAAATATATTGTTGACTCCCACTTACATAGGTGGAAATGATCATCAGAATAAAATACGAGAAATCAGATCCCGAACGGAGAGATTCAGGTGTTCATTATTTCCGCGCGCTATTCGAGAATGCAATGGGAGGTAAAATAGTATAACGGTGGTTCGATGAATCCTCTGCCAGGCACTTAAATGTGATTTGCAGAGTATCCCATGTAGATGTAGATAAGCTTCTCGCCCTGAAGTCTGCGCTATGTTGCGAGTTTCTGTAAAAGATTGCCTGTCTTGGAGATTCCGTGTCTTTTTTAATTTAGCGTGCGTTTTTCTTTGCTTCTGCAACAGTGATCCGACCTGTTTTGTGTACCACTGGGGGTCAGCCCCTCCTAGAGAACAGGTAGCTGACGTTCACTTGGAGACGGAAGATAGTGACCGGACGGTGTGTCCTGCCCGCTCTCTCCATTTAAATTTCATGGAGAATTTGGAATGGATTTGGTAGACCGGTTGCATCACGTCAGCACCAACGACCACGCCCCAAAATTGCGCGCAGCTCTGCAGGAAGAATGGACGTTACTGCCTGAACATACGATTGATGGTATCATTCGCAGCATGTCCCATTGTTACCAATTTTGCATATGCTAGAGGTGGTTATACCGAATCCTGAGCGTAACCAGTAGTAGGAACGTGTTTACCAATAGTTAAGTAGGTTATGTATATTAATTGCTTCCTTTCCGTATCCCTTACATTGTATCTTCATTTAGTATACATGGTGTATACTATTTTGTGAGAAAATAAACGAAATCTAGCAAAATTTCTGACAGTTGGTTTAGTTTTGGATATCAGTGGAAAAGTACAGGTTTGTTAAATTCGAAACATGAAAACATCTCCACCATTTATGGGTATAGCAATAAATTCAATGTTGCAGTTGAAAATTGATGCTGCATCGGGATACGAACCCTGATTTCACCTTTCGATCGAGCGATCGCCTTAAGCAATTTTGTTTTTATTTTTTTTCTTTACATATTTATTTTTTGCTCTATGGATAGCTCTTTCCCTTGCGGTCGCTGAACATGTCTGTTCGTTGTTCGACGTATTCTTTACTAAGCATTTTTACTACAGAGGGCGTAGCGCAGGTCATACTTATATTCAAGAAAGGCAGTAGGAGTAACCCAGTAAACTACAGTCCTATTTCATTGACGTCAATTTACAGCAGGGTTTTGGACCATATCCTGTATTCAAATATTATGAATTATCTCGAACAGAATGATCTATTGACCCAACGTCAACACGGATTTAGAAAATATCGTTCATGCGAAACACAACTAGCTCTTTATTCACACGAAATGATGGGTGCTATCGACAAGGGTTCACAAATCGATTCCGTATTGCTTGATTTCCAGAAGGCTTTTGACACCGTACCTCACAAACGGCTTGTAATCAAATTGCATGGTTATGGAATATCGCCCCAAATTTGCGATTGGATAGGGGATTTACTGTCAGAGAGGACACACTTCGTAGTAATCGATGGTAAGGCATCGACTAAAACAGAGGTGATATCGGGCGTCCCACAGGGTAGTGTTATTAGTCCTCTGTTGTTCCTTATTTACATAAAAGATTTAGGGGAAAATCTAAGTAGCTCCCTTAGGTTGTTGCAGATGAAGCCGTCATTTACCGTCTAGTGAAATCATCTGAAGATCAAAACCAACTGCAGAACGATCTGAATAAGATATCATTATGGTGTAAAAATTGGCAATTGACTCTAAATAATGAGAAGTGTGAAGTCGTTCACATGAGTACGAAAAGCAATCCGTTAAACTTTGTTACAAGAAAAATCAATCAAAAGTGAAGGCTGTAATCTCCACTAAATACCTAGGAATTACTATTACTTCAGACTTAAACTGGAAAGAACACGTAGATAATGTCGTGGGAAAGGCGAACCAGAGACTGCGTTTTATTGGTAGAACCCTTAAAAGATGCAACAGAACTAATAAAGAAACTGCTTACACTGCGCTTGTCCGTCCATTTTTTGGAGTATTGCAGCCCAGTGTGGGATCCTTATCAGGTAGGTTTGACGGAGGACATCGAAAGAGTCCAGAGAAAGGCAGCTCGTTTCATATTGTCACGATACAGGGGAGACAGCGTTACGGTACGGAAATGATACAGGATCTGGGATGGGAATCATTAAAACAACGGTGCTTATCGCTGCGGCGTGGCCTACATACGAAACTTCAATCGCCAACAATCTCCTGCGAATGTAAAAATGTATTGTTGACTCCCACTTACATAGGTAAAATCACCATCAGAATAAAATACGAGAAATCAGAGCTCGAAAGGGGATATTCAGGTGTTCTTACTACCCGCGTGCTATTCTAGAATGGAATGGGAGATAAATAGTATAATGGTGGTTCGATGATCCCTCTGCCTGGCACTTAAATCTGATTTGCAGAGTATCCCATGTAGATGTAGTTGTAGATTACAGAGGACGTTGATTCCTCTGACCTGGTGCGCTGAGCCTAGGCGCCCGGCTCCAGTTACGCTATCCAGACTCGTTTCCCGTTCAGTTCTAAACTTACAGTACACTACGATGGTAATACCCCTGTACACTAATTCCTCTTGCTCGGAACCTATCCTGTATTACTGCAAGGGATGAAGGAAATACAGGGTGTTTCACTAAGTGTGTTTGCCTCTGTAACTTATAAAATAATAGGTGACGGGAAATTTTAATGCGGTAGGTCAACACAAGAAATGTTACGCTTTCTGCGGAGCTATGAACATAGTTTCTTGTATCATTTTCCAAAGAGTTACACCACAAAGATATAATTTTTTAATTGGAACAATAGTTTTTTCTATTGTGTATTGGATTCGTTTAAACCAGCTGCGTCCAAATCAATTTAAACTACATTCATATCACTGTTAGTTTGGGAGCTACAACCCTTCAAAGTTTCGGGGGCGGAGGCTGCAACAGCGTAGCTGACTGGCCGAGTGGCTCTCCCCTGGGGCACAGCCCACTGTCTCATGACCACCAGCCAGTCAGCTACGCTGTCGTAGCCTCCGCCCCCTAAACTTTGAAGGGTTGTAACTCCCAAACTAACAGTGATAGGTATGTAGTTTAAATTGATTTGGACGCAGCTGGTTTCAACGAAGCCAATGCACGATAGAAAAAAAGTATTGTTCCATTTAAAAATTATATATTTGTGCTGTAACTCTTTGGAAAATGATACAATAAACTATGTTCATAGCTCCGCAGAAAGTGTAACATTTCTTGTGTTGACCTACCCCATTAAAATTTCCCGTCACATATTATTTTATAAGTTACAGAGGCAAACACACTTAGAGAAACACCCCGTATATGCGTCCGCATTCAAACTGTGAACTTCCTGTTTGAAGCATATAGACATTAATCGATAAGGATAAGACTTTATTAACGTGTCTTGTTTCATCTTTATGATACTTTTAAGTATCGAAGGTTGTTAACCACCAGCAGTTTACTTATTTACATCAACCGGTTTCGGTTTTATACCGTCATCAAGCAGTGTTAAATGAAAAACGATAAACATGAATTTTACACAAGTAAATTGCAATACATAATGTAATCCAGTATTAGTATTTAGTAAGTACTTACAAGCAAAATATAACTGATTAGGTGAATACATCAGATAACATTTCAAATCTAGTATTGGTGAAAACATATAAACAGTGCCAAGCCGTGGTGTAGTGATAAGGAATCCGGGTAATCAAAGAATATCCAACAAAGATATTGAGCAGTACTACAGATGATGTGAAAGGGTAACATTAATCTAAGTATTCATGTTCTGAAATTGTATACCTTTGATGCATAAGGTTGTATGTGAACATCGTGCAAATGACGATTTGAACGAACAACTTAGACTGGAGAGAACAAATAGAAAATATTGTGGGGAAGGCGAACCAAGGATTTCATTGGCAGAACGCTTCGAAGATGCACCAGCTCCACCAAAGAGACTGCCTACATCACACTTGTGCGTCCTCTCCTGGAGTACTGTTGCCCTGTGTGGAACCCTCACCAGGTGGGACTGACGGAAGACATTGAGAAGGTTCAGAGAAGGGCAGCTCGTTTTGTTTTATCACGTTACGGGGAGAAAAGCGTAACGGAAATTTTGCACGAATTGGGGTGGAAATCATTAAAAGAAAGACGTTATTCATTGCGGCTTGATCTGTTTGCGAAGTTTCAATAACCGACTTGTACTTCTGAATGTGAAAATATTTTGTTAGCACCCATCTACTAAGGGAGAAATGACCATCCCAATCAAATAAGAGAAATCAGATCGAAAACGGAACGATTTAGATGTTCTTTCTTCCCGCGCGCTATTAGATAATGGAACGGTAGAGAAAAGTTTTGAAAGTGCTTAATGAGCCCTCTGTCAGGCACTTAAATGTGATTTGCGGAGTATCTATGTAGATGTATAATAGTTGAGCAATCACATTTCGACAGTTCTGACGATGGCGGCAAGATCCGCCGAAACCGGCAAATGCAAGTAAAGGCCTGAATACACGATCTTCGCAGTAACATGAATTTAAAATAAAACAGATCGCACCCAGCAATATGTGTAAATTATTCGATTTAATTAAGTGTTTGTGACAAACATGTATCCACATAACTCAATCTAGTTGCACGGAAAGACTAATCAAGAATACATACTAACAAGGAAAGTACTTGGGCTCGAACAAACACATATACATCGAAATCGTACGAGAGATAAAGTAAACATCCCTTATTGCACTAGTAACACTCCCGCATCTGCAAAACTCTGCATGGTTCCTCCGAAGTTGCGTTTTGTGATATTTGAGTGGTGAAGCGTCAGATGGAGCGGCGATTGATAATCAATCCTGATAAAGTATTGCGATTGGTTGAGATAAAGTTACGAAGAACCATTCTTCGTGAAGATGGTATTAGTGTAGAAGATGAATCAGTCACATGCTTTCTCGTATCTGTAATGGTACAGAAATATTAACATAAGTTAGATACTGTTGTAACACTATGATGATAATAGGGATGATAATGACGAAGAACTCATTGCTAGCGGCAGTGCTACTGTAAGTGCGGGAAGAGGCGATGGAAGCAGTGGCAGTGAATACCAACAGTCTTCCGAGAAGAAGGTTATCACGGCTTGTGATGACAATACGCTAGAGAACATGTACGACTATTATTACATAAGTTATAGTTCAGATATCTGCATTACGTATGACGTCTACAATTACATCTACAGTGCTATCTAGAGCATGGTTGCAAAGTTTTACATAAAAACGACACCCACCAGCACATTGAGGTGTACGTAGAGATACTGTAACCAAGCGTTCATACAGATATGTTTGTTCGAGCCCAAGTACTTTCCTTGTAAGTCACAGAGTCGCATATGGATGAATGGGAAATCATATACAACGATAGATGTTCGATTGTACAAGCGTATAGACGTCAGGTCAGATTATGATTATTAACATGCACTTCCTATTGATAGGGTGTTTGTTTTTCGGAAATGCGCGACTCACTGACATGGTCAAGTGACTGGGTCTCAATTGTCTAAGAAATCTGTACACTCCTAAGGAACCATCGGTCGACTGTTTCTGATGTGACAGTGTAGTGGAAACGTGAAGGGACACGCACAGCACGAAAGCGTATAGGCCGATCCCTTCTGTTGACTGACAGAGACCGCCGACAGTAGAAGAGGGTTGTACAGTGTAATAGGCAGGCATCAATCCAGACCATCAGGGGCGCCGACTCCGTGGGTACTCCGGGGCTCGTGCACCCCCCAAGAATTTGTTGGGGGTGCTGAGCACCAACTTAAAATTGAGGTGGAAAATAAAATTTTATATATATATATATATATATATATATATATATATATATATATATATATATATAATATAATCTGGAAAAATCAAAACCTACCTTATGACTCAAGAGGCAATGCAAAACGTGACCATAGCGAGAGACGATATTTCATACGTGAAAGAAATGATCTGTTTTGTATGCGGGTCCCCGAACGAGTAGTAATGAGTGTCCGTGTTTTACCCACTATGCTAGCTTTATTCATCCTGAAGCACGTCGTACATTTTGACCTTTCATGTGTGCGTATTTATGAACATTCAGTTGTGTTCTTTCAGGAATTTAGCTTGAAGAATCTGATGCTGATGCTAAAGTTAATTGTTTTTCATTTATCTTTGTCACTTCCCTTGTTATTAAAATTATAGATTCAGTTGAAATTTGTAATGCTTTTCTGTCAGGCTTAAAAAAACCTTGGACTATATTAATACTATCAGAGATGTCAGGAAGTTATCTCTAAGTGATGAAAGTTTCGATGAAGTATACAGCTCTTGCTTGGAACTGTGCGTATTTATGAACATTCAGTTGTGTTCTTTCAGGAATTTAGCTTGAAGAATCTGATGCTGATGCTAAAGTTAATTGTTTTTCATTTATCTTTGTCACTTCCCTTGTTATTAAAATTATAGATTCAGTTGAAATTTGTAATGCTTTTCTGTCAGGCTTAAAAAAACCTTGGACTATATTAATACTATCAGAGATGTCAGGAAGTTATCTCTAAGTGATGAAAGTTTCGATGAAGTATACAGCTCTTGCTTGGAACTGAAAAATAAAAAAATAAATAAAAATAAAAAAAACTGATGTCGGACTTCAAAATCTCAAAATATTTCAAAGATTTCTTCGAAGCTCTTTTGTCAGAAAGAATAGCTTCGCAGAAAAAGTGTTAGATTAATGTACAGTGAAAATTATGTCATTGGTCGTGTAGAAGTTTTGGGGTGTTACTTATATCGAAATATCCACTTCGGCCAATTAGATCGTTTTTTTTATAGTGTCCTAATGCAGTCAGGTTTTTTTTCTTCCTCCTCCTTCTTCCTTCTATCTTTAAAATGCCAGACAACTGCCTATTTACTTTCATCAAGTATTGATCAACAAAAATGCGTGGACATGGTTTTCAGGAGGGTTGGTTTCGAACATATGTGAGCCGTGATATAGAGCACCCACACTGATTTTCAAAAGTCGGCGTCTCTGATCAGGGTCAACTCCAATTAGTATGACAGTTGGGCGGGAGGTGAGAAAACTTAGATTCTACGGTCGAGCATCTGCCCATGATTCATACATCACGCTCGTCAATGCCAAACGACGCCTAGCTTGGTGTAAGGAGCGTAACGATTTTACGATTGACCAGTGGAAAAACGTTGCGTGGAGTGAAGAATTAAGGTATACAATATCGCGGTCCTATGGCAGGATGTGAGTCTGGCGAATGCCTGGTGAATCTCATCTACCAGTGTATGTAGTGCCAATAGCAAAACTCGGCGATGGTGCTATGGTGTGGTCGTGTTTTTCATATAGGGGTTTGCACCCCTTGTTCTGTGGGCACTATCGCAGGACAGGCCTACATTGATGTCTTAAAGCACCTTCTAGCTTCCCACAGTTGAAGAACAATTCAGTGATGGCGATAGCATCTTTCTACATGGTAGAGCACCTGTTTATAATATACGGCATGCGCCAGAGTGGTTACACGACAATAACATCCCTGTAATGGACTGGCTTGCACAGAGCTCTGACTTGAATCCTATAGAAACCGTTTGGGATGTTATGGAACGACGACTTCGTCTAGGTCTTACTGATCTACATCGATATCTCTCAGTGCAGCACTCCGTGAAGTATTGGCTGCCGTTCCGCCAGAAACCTTCCAGCACCTTATTGACTGTGTGCGTGGAGAGTGTACGCTGTCATCAAGACTAAGAGTGGGCCAACAACAAATTGAATTACAGCATTACCGATTCAGGACGCAACTAACTTGTAAGTTAAGATTACCTGACATAGTCGGGTTTGGGGGCGATCTGATCGTTTTATAGTTTTAAAAATAAAAAGCCAAGATCACACATTAATAATTTATTAATTGACGACCGGTTTCGGTGCACTATGTCACCATCATCTGGTCTCATATATAAGCTGGTCGTCTTTTTAAAAAAAAGCTGGGTTTAAAATAACAAGTGCAACATTGCACTTAGTCACTATATAAAAATATACAAGTTAAGAACATGACAGTTTACAGCTTGTTATTTTATACCAAAGTCCAAACATATAAAAATAAAATAACTCAAAGCCAGTCCAATTGCAGAGTATAGCAAATATACATACCAGTCATCGTAATGTCGCTATGCATAATCATATGCCAAATTAGCAGAATGTAACAGATTTATTTTTTGAACGTATCAATGAAGTGTCAAACCATGAAATGAGCGAGCTGTTTACATAATCACGCAGCGGCGCTTTAGAAAAATGGCGCTACTAACGCCCTCTGGTGTAGTAACATTTCAAAATCATTGAACCAAATATAATTTTTTAGTTTTAAAATTAAAAAGAAACCTAAAGGAATTCGATTAACGATCTGTTCACCAAAAATAAGAGAATATACATGTTGAAACATGACAACTTTGAATAACAGAAAAATATATCCTTATGACGCAAAGAGCCTAACGTCAATTTCACATACCCTTCATCTGTATGTTAATATCAAAAAATGAAAGAACTACTATAGGGTTGTATCAGATATTTACAATCAACTATTTCAAGCTTTAGATGAAACCAAGAATATACAGACAAAAGAAAGCTGTTAAAATATATGTTGCGACCTCACATTTCTTGTGCTTTGTGCACGTGGAAAAGTGCACAGAGCCCGCCAGTATCATAGAAACTTGTAAGTCATTTTCAGCCACGAGTACAGATACGTTTGATCACATTGTGTATCAAAGATATGGTAATCTCTTTGACAATACATCGATACCACAAAACAAGCATAATATAAACTATAATTGCGAACTGAATGAATACATCTCAGCTACTTTTAAATTTAAATATTGAAACTGTGGTTATAATTAATATTAAAACATTGTCCTGGTGTGTAATAATAAAAATATAATGTAAATCCCAGAGAAGCATTTAAATAATTTGACAGTATACATTTTTGATAAAAGTAATTAGAAGATTATGAATTTGCAAGTTGGAGACTACAGTATACATGAGTAGAGATATAAAATGGATAATGTGTTCCAATGGTACAGAAGTGGCGTTGGTAATAACTTACAAATTCATAATCTTCTAATTATTTTAAAATGTATACTGTCAAATTATTTAAGTGCTTCTCTGACATTTACATTATGCTTTTATTATTACATATCTGGACAATGTTTTAATATTAATAGTATCCACATTTTCAATATCCAATTTTAGAAGAAGCTAAGATATATTCATTCAGTTTGCAATTATAGTTTATATTATATCTGTTGTCTGGTATCGACCTTTTTCTTCTTTTTACCATTTCCCCGCACATGCAGGGTCGGCTTTGTAACTGAGACGAAGCTTGGGGACCAGGACGGTATTCTCTTAGGGAATAGGGCATAGTTTCTTTTTCTATTGGAAAGGCGAAAACTTTTCAGCAGGACCTTGGCCCCGGCTACAAATTTACGATCACTGGCATGCCTGTCCGCAACTTGCTTACGTTTACGTGCGACTTCCTTGATGCGTTGAATGGCTAACTCAATCACCTTCTTGTGACGAGGTCGGCGCAACGGCGGAAAATCCACAATATCTTTTATTAGGTCATTAGGCTCAATGTTTTTCAGAACCGTGATAGGGGCAAGACGCGTCGTACTATCCTGGATATTGCTGATCTCGTCTTGGAAATATCTAAGGAATATATCCCAAGCCGCGTGATTTTTACTGCAATATTCCCGGCACAGAGTGCCAATCTTACTCAACGCCGTTTCTGGAGGATTGCTTTGGGGATGGTAGACAGATGAAAAGATTGGCTGAATCCGGAGTCGACGTAACGTGTCTTTCCATATTTTCCCACGCAACTGAGGACCATTATCTGAGATAACCCGTTCGTCCCTGCCAACTTGTTTTATAAAGTCTCTACAGAAAGCGTTGCTAACAGTATGTGCTGTAGCTACCCTGAGTGGCGTTAACGTAACAAACTTCGAGGCAAGTTCCATAACCACTAAGATGTAACTGAATCCTCTACTCGTCCTAGGCAGAGGACCCATTAAATCTGCACAGGCTAACAGTCGTTCAGGGATAACTGGATGGAGTGGTGCTTGCGTACTTACTGTGCAATGTTTTGCTTTTTGGCATGGTTTGCAGACTGCCACCTTTGTACAAGTAAGAGCGCACACCATTGGGTGGAAAATCTACATTGTGTATTATTTACATTTCGGTCTTAAGAATTCACTAAAAATTATAATGCTGTACACAAGTGATATTCATTACACATGTGTGTATAATTTACATTTGCATCTTAAGAATTCATTAAAAATTATAATGGTGTACACAAGTGATATTCATTACACGTGTGTGTATCATTCACATTTGCGTCTTAAGAATTTACTAAAAATTATAATGATGTACACAAGTGATATTCATTACACATGTATCATTTACATTTGCGTCTTAAGAATTCACTAAAAATTATAATGCTGCACACAAGTGATATTTATTACACATGTTTGTATCATTCACATTTGCGTTTTAACAATTCACTAAAAATTATAATGCTGTACACAAGTTATATTAATTACACATATGTATATAATTAACATTTGCATCTTAAGAATCCACTACATATTATAATGTTGTACACAAGTGATATTCATTACACAGGGTCATGCAGAACGGCTTGCGGTACAGGCAGTTTCAATGAGAGCCACTTGAAAACTCTCTCCTACGGAGGAAAGAATAGTACAGCCTTGGCTTGGCCGCTACGAGAGGGCTCATTGCATCTGCGGGCGATGGGCGGCGTCTGAAGGGCGATGAATTATTCAGATCGCAAAGTAAGCCGCCGGCTTATTCATGGCTCCGTCCCACTTCAGACACGCCACGCCGGCGTCTGTGCCGCGCACTGGATGCGTATAATCACTTGCATAATGCATTATCGACAGCGCGAAATGTTAACGGTCAGCCGCCATAGATGGCGATTAGGATGCGGCGTAATTGCGTCGCCCGCAGCAGGTGATGGAGCGCTCACCCCGCGTCTGGACTCGGATCATGCAAATTGCCCGCGCCGCGCCACGCGCACCGATTAACTTTCATAATGGCCGTCCGGCAGTCCGCAGGCGCCACTTGCGTGCGATTGTCTGCTGAGGAGGCGACCTGGCCGGCCGCGAGGAATACAAGAGTCCACGGTGGTCGGCGTGAACACCAACCAGGCTTCACCTCATCCACTAGTGGCTGCGTCTCCTATGTCTTCACTGGTCCAGTGAACCCCCAGAAAAAAGCTCGTCGTGACAAAAAAGGTAATTAAATAAAAAGTTAACAGATTTTAATTCGAAATTTGCGATAATTACTTACTTAGTTCTACCATTTTGTAACATACCTGTTGGAACGCTTTCTGGCTGCAGGCGAAGGCGAGTTTAAAGGAATAATTAAAATACTTTCCTTCCTAATAACGGGATTGCAATGACTTCGAAATAATCAAAAAACATGCTACAAACACACACGTATCACGTGATGGCTGCGCCCCTCCCACTCTCAGACCTTCCTGCGCTTGCGCAAATTGGCAGCTTGACTGCACCAGAAATATTTTTCCGGGCAGCGTCTGGCTGCTTGCGGCAACTGCTGGAACACCAAACATCCACACTCCAAGTAGCCAGAAGCGGGAGAAGGCACTGCTGGAACACAATTTCAGCGTTGCGCATGCGCGCCAAGCAGTCTGGCAGCTGCTGGAACAAACCTCAGCAGATTAAGTCGGACATTATAGCAAATTGCTAATTAAAATCTGAAAATTTATCATTTATAGCTGCGGACCATCATTAACTCTAAATATCCACGGGTGTACTGCCGGTCTATAGTGTCTATAGTGTCCAACGGGCACAATATTTCGGCGATCATACATGTCGTCATCATCAGATGAACTGACGGACTGAGCTACTGGAAACGCGCCGGCGCGGAGATCCGCACGCTACGGCGGCTACAAGGAAACTGGGTTCTAGCCCGGTAGCGGGCGATTTAAATACCCTCGGCCCGCGGAGCGACCCCCCTGTGGTCCGCTCCCCGCGCAGTGGAACCGATTACGACAGTGTCTGAGATGACGTCGATGTGAGGTATCTGTCCGCCGTGCTCGTCACTACGTTACGTTTACTAGATTTAATTCACCCTATCGCTGGGTCCCAAGCTTTGCTAAGATTATAGCCACAGTCACGGTTTATGAGGTCGTCACTTGTGCGAATTTAAATGGCCTCTCTAACGACGCAGTCCCAGTATCTCGATCTATGTACTAGACTCCTAGTGCGTTCATACTCCATCGCGTGATTTTCCGACAAACAATGTTCAGCGACCGCCGACTTGCTCGGATACATCAATCGTGCGTGCCTCTGGTGTTCAACGTACGCATCGTCTGTCCATGCGTTGAACATCAGAGGCACACACGATTGATGTATCCGAGCAACTCAGCATTCGCTTAACATTGTTTGTCGGAGATAATACATTCTGAAGATCTTTTAACGAAAATATATCTAAAGGGAGGGGCTATCTGTTTGATAGTAAATGTTTACCAACTCACTTTCTTTATGTTGAGAAGCTCATGTTTCCTAGTAGCCGCGGTGCGCGTGGGGCTCGGGGGCTCGAATCCCCCCCTCGGGCATGGATATTTGTGCCGTTTTTCGTATAAGGTAGTTCATAAGTAGTTTGTAAGTTTAGGGACTGATGACTCCGTAGTTAAGTCCCATAACCTTAACATACAGTAGAGAATGTTGGCGATTGGAGTTTCGTAAGTAGCCCACGCCGCAGCGATAAGCGCCGTTGTTCCTAATGATTCCCATCCCAGATCCTGTATCATTTCCGTAACGCTGTCTCCGCTGTATCGTGACAATACGAAACGAGCTGCCCTTCTCTGGACTCTCTCAATGTCCTCCGTCAAACCCACCAAATAAAGATCCCAAACTGGGCAGCAATACTACAAAAATGGACGGACAAGCGTAGTGTATGCAGTTTATTTTGTAGTTTTGTTGCATCTTTTAAGGGTCCTGCAAGTAAAACGTAGTCTCTGGTTCGCCTTTCCCATGACATTATCTGCGTGTTCTTTCCAGTTTAAGTCAGAAATAATAGTAATTCCTGGTATTTTGTGGAGTTTACGGCCTTCACTTTTGATTGATTTATCTTGTAAACAAAGTTTAACGGATTTCATTTCGTACTCATGTGGACGACTTTACACTTCTCATTATTTAGAGCCAATTGCCAATTTTTACACCATAGTGATATTTTATTCAGATCGTTCTGCACTTGGTTTTATTTTTCGATGATTTTACTAGACGGTAAATGACAGCGTCATCTGCAAACAACCTAAGAGAGCTACTTACATTTTTCCCTAAATCGTTTACGTAAAACTGAAACCCAAATTACTTTGTTTTTTCTTATACAATATCATTCGATCCTACACATGCTTCATGACAACGAACACAGTTTCCTCGCATTCGTTCACACACATGCATATATGCTTTATGGTATTGGCAACATCAAAAATCCTCTGCTTAAGTTCGCTCCCATTATTAACTTACTAAGCATAAAACAATATCCGTCATTGGCACAAGAAGTAAAAATCCCGTGGATTTAAATCAGTGCTAAGTGCTGGTCACCGACGGGGACCCGAACACCCCATTCATCGTCCTGGAGATCTTCTATCCAAAAATGTGCGTACTCTGTGATCAATGTGGGTTGGAGCACGATGGTGGAGATTACGACATGTTATGACGCATGTCTAAGGGAATGTCTTTTTGGTAGCAACATTTAGTAGATACGAAACTCCCTGGCAGATTAAAATTGTGTGTCTGAAACGGGACACGAACCTGGGACCTTTGCTTTTCGCGGACAAGCGCTCTACAGACTGAGCTGTCCCGACACGACTCACGATACCTCCTCACAACTTTACTTCAGCCAGTACTTCGCCTCCTACTTTCCAAACTTCTCCTGCAAAACTTGCAAGACTGCCACTCCTGGAAGAAAGAATATGGTGGAGACATGGCTTAGCCACATCCTAAGAGATGTTTCCAGAATGAAACTTAGGCTGTGGTTAAGCCATGTCTCCACCATATCCTTCCTTCCATGAGTGCTAGCCTCGAAGTTTTGCAGAACTTCTGTGAAGTTTGGAAAGTAGGAGGCGAGGTACTGGGGGAAGTAAAGTTGTGTGGCAGTATCGGGAGTCGTGTCGGGATAGCTCAGTCGGTAGAACGCTTGCCCGCGAAAGGCATAGGTCCCAGGTTCGAGTCCTGGTTCCGGCACACGATTTTAATCTGCCAGGAAGTTTCATATCAGCGCTCACGCCGCTGCAGAGTGAAAGTTTCATTCTGGTTTAGTAGAAACGTTTGGTAATAGTTACCAGTCAAAGGTGCACGTATACCATAAGGCCCAATAATGTAAACATCGAGCATACCCGCCCAGACATTTACGTCGCTGAAAATGTGTTGCCACAATGTGGCGAGGATTGTGTACGTTCCATGTGTGCATGTCATAGAAATTAGTTATTCCGTTGGTAGTGAAACATGCTTCATCTGTGAAAAGTATTATATTCACAAAATCATGCTGCGTACTATGTAACAAGAATAAAAAATAAAAAATAAAAAAAAAATAAAAAATACAATCCTGAAAATTCATGTCGCGAAGGGAAATCTTATTCTTCCAATGCTTGTACGCGTCGAATGTGGGTAAGGCCGCAGACGTTCCTCTTTCAAAGTGCGATGAACGACAGTGTGCGATACACACACTTGGCGGGCGATGCTTCTAATACTCCGAGTAGGATCCTCCAGCATGTGGTGCAGAATTCTTTCCTCAGCTTCCAATGTAAGATCTCTGCCTTTAGAGCGGGGCAATAAATAGCCAGAATCTCTCAATCTGAGGAAATTAAATAGGTACTCGTAAGATTTATTCTGTCATGATGTAATATCATACGTTTCGTATGCAGACCAAAATTTAAAAAAAGGAGGTACAGATAATTACAGAACGAAGTAAGTACATAATAAACGCTTACAACTCTAGTTGCCAATCCCATGGAGCTCCAGACGAATTGTGTCTGTATCACAAGACACAGTTCTATTAACAGGACGCCCGGGGATGGTGAGGTACACGTTATAAAACAAAACAAAAACACTTAGCTTGGATTCTGATGTTCGATGAGATGGCCGGTCTGCGTTGTGATTGAAGTCCGTTGATCCAGGTTTATTTCGGAGCTACATTCACTTAAATGAAATTTTGGTAGACGTTAAATGATGAAAATGACGAACTCACTTATTTAAACTTTTCTTAATAAATGTTTTATGGCCTTATTGCATTTTTTTTATATTGCACAATATTATTTTCGGACAACCTGCAAAAACATAACTTGTCAGGAACACAGCCCGATATAATCTAACACACCAAACATTTGAGAGAGTTCAACTGTTTGTAAAACTTATGGGACTTAACTACGGGGTCATCAGTCCCTAAACTTACAAACTACTTACGAACTAGGACGGCACAAATATCCATGCCCGAGGGGGGATTCGAACCCCCGACCGTAGCGGCCGTGCAGACTGTGACTGAAGCGCCTCAGTCCCCTCGGCCACCGTGGACGCATTTGAGAGAGTACTGCATAAACATAAAAATAACTATATTCCGTAAATCTTATTTACATTTTAAACAAATATCATAAATAGGTTATAAATTTTCATAATTACTATACATTTTGTTCACTTGGGTTTACACAGTTACTGTAATTCTATTTAAACTAGGCATATAAATAACATGGGTGAACATGTAAACAAAGTTTAACGGATTTCTTTTCGTACTCATGTAGACGACTTCACACTTCTGATTATTTAGAGTTAATTGCTAATTTGTACACCATAGTGATATCTTATTCAGTTCGTTCTGCAGTTGGTTTTGTTCTTCAGATCATTTTACTAGACGGTAAAAGACGGCGTCATCTGCAAACAACCTAAGAGGGGTACTTAGATTTTCGCCTAAGTCGTGTATATAAATAAGGAACAGCAGAGGACCAATAACAGTACCCTGTGGAATGCCCGATATCACCTCTATTTTAGTCGATGCTTTACCATCGATTACTACGAACTGTGTCCTCTCTGAAAATACCCTATCCAATCGTAAATTTGGAGCGATATACCATAACCACGCAATATCGTTTACCTCCTGTATAATGCCTATACGGCAATCGGTCCATTCTTGAGTGGGAATGCGCACTTCGCATTGACTCTTACGGGACTCGCTGAAATTCCGTGAATAGTGAATGAGTGGTAATGGACAGGGCCACTACGTCAGTAGTGGGTGGAGGCAAGCAGGGGCAGCCCACGCGGCTTCGGTTCCCGCCGTATCATCAGTGGCGCAATGGTCAAGCGCAAATGCCTATTAGGGTAGGGGGGGGCTGCGTTAGAATCCCAACTGGGCACAAAGTTTCGACTTTACGCAGCGATTTATTTCGCTATCCACTCTCAACTTGTTTCCTAAATTGCTTTGTGTTTTGAAAAACTTCTTACCCCATCTGCAGAACGGAGAATAAACCCTCTCCAAAACCACGATTATGAGTACGGGCGTGTCAGACACATCAGTTGCGAGGGGTCTATATTCAGTTGGATTTAATATTTTGTAATATTCTGTTGGAATTATTATTTTGTGAATAAGATTCCTGTAAGTCCAAGAGTATATACTGTATTGTTAGCTACTTTGGTCAGAGAGGTAGCATTATTGCTCTGTCTGGTAATGGTGGCGCGCTGGGTGTCGCAGTTTAACGGTGGGAATGGGCAGTCGTGCCTTGTTGTTGTAATGTTCAAAATGTTCAAATGTTTGTATTGCTTAAGGGACTTAACTACGGGGTCATCAGTCCCTAAGTTACAAACTACATACGAACTAACTTACACTAAGGACGACACAAATATCCATGCCCGAGGGGGGATTCGAACCCGCGACCGTAGTGGCTGTGCAGACCGTGACTGGAGCGCCTCAGTCCCCTCGGCCACCGCGGCCGGATGTTGTAATGTAGCGGGCGCAGTAGGAGGGTGAACTGTGAGCTGTGGGCAGAGGATGTCTGTTAGCTCGACTGCTGAATAGGATGAAGATGTTCAGACTAACAATGTACAAGGTAATATTTATATAATAATAAAAATAACAGTCTAGTTCGCAATACAATTTATTAACACTGGCGACCGGTTTCGATCTAATTGCTAGATTATCTTCAGACCTGAAACAGTATACCTCGCTACGGAAGTTCAGGCGGTGAGTGTGTGGCCACTGTTTCAGGTCTGAAGATGATCTAGCACTTAGATCGAAACCGGTCGCCAGTGTCAATAAATTGCATTGCGAACTAGACTGTTATTTTTATTGTTAAACAATAAGTTCGCTGTTAATTCCAAGAAAGGAAACAATGTTTTCCAAACTGATTAATATTTATATGTTTTTGTAATGATGTTGCTTTTTAATTTTCAGTATTAGCGTGATAATGAAATTTCTCTTCCATTATTTTTTAGTGTGTAGAAACTTCCATTTTTTCTCCAATAAGTTTTACGACCAGTTAATTGATGTCAGTTGTTTTGAAGCAAAAGTGTTAATCTCAAACCTACTTGCACGTAGTGGCTCTGTGAGTGTATATTTAACAGATAACTTTCACTAAAATAATTAGGGTCCAGGTTAGGACTGTTGAAAACTATGTTGAGAATATGATAATGATGAGGGAGTTATAATGAGTGAAATATCAAAGGTAGAGTGGTTATCTGTTGGTTAATTTAAATTTTCTGTGCTTGTATTAACTGTGAGTAGAGAATTTCAAGATATCATTTTTTGATAAGGTAATTAGGTGATTAACAACGCTCGATAATGAAGTGTTTGACTAAGTGTGATGAGCCAACCGCAGTACGTTTCAACTGTTACAAAAATTCAATTTACTTCTCAGTAAAGGTATAGGCATCACAAGGATTCACTTCATTTCACAGTAAAATATTTATGCGCACTCTCAGTTGCCTTTCTGAAACGAAAGCTTAACTTCACCATACACAATAGTTGAGGTTATTCATTTTTGATACTGATGTTGAGAATTTACAACACGCGATTAAAGTGATGCATTCATTTTGAAGTAATTTATGGAAGTAATTAACGGATCAGTTATTACTTCTTTTCATAGCAATGCACGACTGAGTTATCCGTTGTGCGGGTCTGACATGTTTTTATTTTATTTTTATTCTTTTTTTATTCACATAATATACTATCAGGGCTTAGTTTCTGATCCAGTGTGTGGAACAGTCACAAAGAATTTGATGTGCTTTTCTTATGAGTGGAAAATCTGAATTATACGTAACCTATCGTTTGTTATCAACAGAAATCACTGCTAGTCAGACAAACAAAGTCACATATACACACTCACACGGTCAGATAGCAAATCCCAGTTCCAATCCAAAAAAATAAATTATATTTAATAAATATCGTAAAACAGATAAGTTTCATAGTTACTGTGCCATTGAAGTTTTACGCTAATACAACGAAGATGTAGTGAAAGCTATTACCATTTTCGTAGATTGTGTATCGGATATTATTTAATTCTGCATTCAAACGACCAGTTCTACAATAACTTTAATTATGACGTGTATCAGATACTCTCGGGGCGTTAGTAACTGTGTCCAGTGCCTGTGTCTGGGAGAAGCGATGTCACGATGTTGTCTGTGTGTTGCAGGCAGCGATGTTGGTGGCGGGCGCAGCCCTCTTCCTGGTGCTGCTGTGCCCGGCTTCTCACGCCAAGATAGGTGAGTCTGTGTCACGACATTAGCTACCGCACTTTCGCTGAACTGACTGCAAGGGTCAAGGTTACGTAGTGGTTAGTACGCTGGACTCGTACTGTGAAGGACGTAGGTTGAAATCTGCGACCGATCACCCAGATTCAGGATTTTCATTATTAGAATATTGTCGCGTTGAAAGGGAAGCAAGCTTGCCTTCCAAGGCACTAATACTGAAAGCACGTTTATTACGAACTTAAGATACACGCAGCAGAGTGCTCTGCTATTTATACACAGACAGAATGTACCAGAAATTAGAAGAACAGTTAACATAAGAAACAACTAGAATTTACAAGTGAACATAAGAAATATGTAGAAACTTATGGAATTGTTGATTAGAAATAAATAAATTTTTGCCAAAAGGCGGGATTGAACCAGCGACCTTCAGCACCGCAGCCGGTGACGCTATCCCTTGCGCCATGCCGGCAGTTCAAAATGTTCAAATGTTCGTTAAGCTTAAGGGACTTAACTACGGAGTCATCAGTCCCTAAACTTACAAACTACTCATCAACTACCTTATACTAAGGACGGCACAAATATCTATGCCCGAGGGGGGATTCGAACCCCCGACCGCAGTGGCCGTGCAGACCGTGACTGGAGCGCCTTAGTCCCCTCGGCCACCGCGGCCGGCCGCCGGCAGTTGGTGTACGTGGGTTCTCACGCAACAATAATCAATTCGTGAACACGAAATTAGTGGTATCGATTTCTATTATACAACTGCTTTATTTCCCGATGCTTCGCACGCGTAGGCTGGGTGGTCTGCATTGGTTGTTACAACTTCTAAGCCGCGGCGGAGTGGCCGAGCGCATTGAGGCGCTGTACTCCGATGCGCTTGGTCGTTCCCCGTCGGGGGTTCGAATTCTCCCTCTGGCTTGGATGTTTGTGTTGTCTTTAGTATAAGTTAGTTTACAAGTAGTTTGTAAGTTTAGGCACTGATGACCCCGCAGTGAAGTCCCATAAGCTTAACAAACATTTGAACATTGATATACATGTAATTATAAATTTACATACAATTAGCTTTAAAAATGCTTTCCTAATCAAGTATTTTGATACAACTTGTCACCTCCTATTGCACCATTGATGTCAGAATTCAAAAATCACGAATACATGTTTTTTAAAATTCTAACCATGGTTCCAAATCAAAAATTCTCTATTTCTATCATAAAAATAGTTTAGTAACACCCTTAAAAGATTTTCTCTTATTTCATCAATTGAAAGGTTGAATTTCCAAAAAATAGCAAAACATCTGTTTTTAAAATACCAATAAAATCTCTAAATTCTAATGTTTGTATTTCTTGCTTCAAAATTGCCTGAATAGCAATGTATTTTCAGAAAACCGTTCATCCCCTATTTCACCCCCCCAAGGAAAGGGAATATCGAAAAATTGTTGGTGCCTACAGTGTAAGATACAAAACGTCTACAAATTACAAGTTTCTGTAGCGTGTAAATACATTTTTCAATTTCATCGTCTGTCTTTTACAACCGGATCGAGAACGCGGAATTTCTTTCTAGCGCTTTGGCACTTTTTTTTTTTTTTTTTTTTTTTTTTTTTTTTTTTTTTTTTTCAAACTGCAATATGCATTAATCTTTCTTTATTCGAACGCCTGTTGAAGAAAAACAACCGAAGAATGTGCATCACGTTTCCCTGTATATAACCTCTTTGATACTATAGTGCCAAATTTTATATAAGTCCGAATTTCATATAAGCTGACGACTTTCAACCACTATATCTTTTACCCTCTTATAGCTATAGACACGGAAGTGCTATGGTGTACAAAGGGAGACTTTGTACTACACAACACAGAAAGATCGTATCCATTGTATAGTTTTTGCTGAAGGGCAAAATATTGACACCTACACGTAGAATTTTATATAAGTCTATAATTGTTACTCTCATATTTTCCACGTCCTTATCGTTATCAACCCTCTACCTCCATAGTGCACAATAGGAGACTGATACCTACTACCACATACAAACGCTATTCGTCTGTGATGTGTAGTTTTGGCTGCAGAGGGTAATATAGGCCCAAACACCTCAATTTTTATATATATTATGATGATCAACAAAGTTTGTATGTAGTTCAAATGGTGCTTTGAAATATATATATATGCGCACAAAACAAACGTAATGTGTGTATATAGCTGTTAACTCTGATGTTCCCTTCTATATCACGCATAAGCCTCCACTAACTACACGTTAATACAAAAAATATAATAAAGTTCTATCGACATCTGACCAGGGAACTGATAACGTGCTATGCTAGAGATGACACAATAAAATAAAATTGATTCGTGAAGTCGAGTGCTAAGGAGAGTAACACACTCATATCGGGCAGATACAGTGGCACATCTTGTCGGTCGATGTTGTCATCAACAGTGGAAGTCAAAACAGACTATTAAATACGTTGTTAATAACGTCCATAATGGTTTCGTTATTTCGCTTACTGTTCTGTAAGAATAGCTTTCGGCACTTGTTACCATTACCACAGATTTTGGGTTCTTCATTATATTTTCTTAATTTCTTGTAGACATGGCAAGGGAAAGAGAAAAAGAATAGGGAGAGGGAATAGGAGGAGACATAGCGAAGATGGTAGAGGTGATGGGACGCAGAAAAAAAGGAGGGACTAGATTGAGAGATAGTCGCGGTGTATAGAGCTACAAAGTGGAGGAAGAAGGAGAGAAGGTAGATGGTATGTAGACGGGAAGAGTAAACTGGAAGTAGATGAACAATTGTACATCATCTTGAAACCATGTTATATCTATGTTTATCCAGAGAAAGAGATACAAACAAATTCGTTAATGCAGTGACTTTACAATTTCATTCCACATAGCCACGCAATGCAGCCTTGCTCTGCTGAGATGACTGATGATTTTTACGTATATGTCTATCATTCCAAGAGTTCATTCATTCGATTTCCCAATCATTTCAGATTAGTTTGAACCCTGGAGAAGTGTGGAGTGTTAAGCTAGTTCACCTAAATCGCTGAAGGTAAATCTTGCTGTGTAATTCCTGTCAGAAGCGATAAAGACCCTCTACAGTAGAGAAGTGCACATTGTAGCTATTCAGACACATACAAACCAGGAAAATCTGGTAAAAACATGGCGTCCTGGGCTCTCAGGCAATCAGCAGCAGTATCAGGCATGGTCACTCTATCCCTATATAGGCTCGCTACCGGGAGCTGAACAGGTACGACCTGCCGCGGTGGCCGAGGGGACTGCGGCGCGCCAGTCACGGTCTGCACGGCCACTACGGTCGGGGGTTCGAATGCCCCCTCGGGCATGGATATTTGTGCCGTCCTTAGTGTTAGCTAGTTCTTAAGCAAACGGTTATGGCAAGAGGATGATTGAGCAAACTATAACATCTAATGATAGAAATAAAAGGGAAGAGCCAAATGAATGACAAACCATCGCCCTATTGCCATATGTAAAAGGAGTCACCGAACGAGTAGGCAAAATTCTTCGTCGAGAGGGCATCAAACCTATATTTCGCAGCAACAATAAAATAAGAGATGTCCTAGGCTCAATGAAGGACAAAATTGACAAGTTGCACACAGCTGGAGTCTACGAAATCGGCTGTGAGTGCGGCCAGGAGTACATTGGAGAAATTGGGTGGCCGATTAAAACAAGGATAGCCGAGCACGAGAGGTACATTCGGCTGGGACAGCATACAAAGTCGGCAGTAGATGAACACCAAGAAGAGTGCGGCAAACATATAGACTTTCAGAAAGTCACTGTACAGGCAAAACCACCCTATACTTTGAAGAGAAAAATCAGGGAAGCAATAGAAATAGCTAAGCGACCCGGAAATATGAACAGAGAAGACGGGTACAGACTTCCGGCGTCTTGGTTGCCAGCAGTAGCAGCGCTTCGCGACGACACCGCGCGCAGTGCAGTCCATAGGGGCCCACATAGCCCGGAGACAACAGCGGCCGCGCGTACACAGCGCAAACAGCACGCTCTAGCCGGCGCTAGGCATCACTGCTACGTCACTGCTACCACCGCTTCTCATTCGCCAGGTTCAACCAATGGCAAACATTAATATAAACACCAATCCTGGACTTCCTTTTCCACCAATAGGAAGAAATAAACACCAATGAAAGAGAGCTGAAACCACCAATAACAACTAGCAACATTTAATATTTAAGACACCAGCTTTCCGTCACCCAGCAGTAAATGTAACACCCAGAAGATGGCCACTTGCAATAGTGGCCGAAACGTCGGTGAAGTATTTGATATATTGACGATGCGGTGAACACCCAGAAGAGTTTTATAAACAATGACAACGGCCGTGGAAGCCTACGTTTACAGTTCTTAAGTAGTTTCTAAGTTTAGGGACTGTTGACCCCGTCGTTAAGTCCCATAAGCTATACAAACATTTGAACAGGTACGCAGAATAAGTATGTGGCTATCCCTCATACACAACAATGGCTTTAAAACCACACACGTTTAAGAACGAAGGTATATGGAATTGCAGGTCACTCTTATGAGGCCGTACACCGTTGTCCACTTTGTAATGCATATTGACACCCCACCGGTCAGCAGTAACAGTATAAACGGTGCCGTGTTTTAAAGGTCAGATCAGTTTTGAACGGTAACAGATGTACTTTTACTTTCATTGTTAGCGTACCGGCTAAAATTAATTACTTAAAATGTAAAAATTAGAATAACTGTAAATTGTGGAATGGTTTTCGGAAAGAAAAATTGGAAAGTTTTAGGTTTGTTCGAGTTGCGATCATAACCGTCGAAGCGTTCAAATCGCACTTCGTACAATTCCAATGGAATCTGATTGGCTGTCTAATGTTCGAATTAGCCAATGGAGAGTTTCGACTAGTCTGAACTGAGAAAGAGGAAATGCTTCTTACCCACTCCAAAGCGTTTACGAACCTTGCTCCAAAGAGATAAGTCACTAATTACACAAAGACTTACTGTGCAATATCGTTGCCTATTCGTTCAAGAAAGGAAGTGCCAAATTCCGGCAATTCTTTTAAAAATGTAAGATACAGTACATCGCAATATTTCGACTAAATTTCCATTGATTTAATCATGAAACACTGCACGAGTTACGTATGTTTTCATGCTAAGCACGACACTTTTTGAGAACGAATCACTGCCAAGATATAATATTTACCGTAAATATTATGTTTACTTAATCGTCTTTTTCGCACAGTAGGCAGTTTAAGATTATAGAATAGTGTGCCGTAGCACTAGTAGGAACTGAAATAGAAGCGACCAATCCTTTTTCAACTGGCTAGATGTGTACATGTACAACTGTTGGTAATCTTACCATCAGTAAAAATAACTAGTTTCAATTCCCGGCAGCAACACGCCCTGTTATTGTCTGCCGCGTCGAAGCGACCGAGCGCATTGAGGCGATATGCTGCGATGCTCGAGGCCGTTCCCCAAAAATGTTCAAATCTGTGTAGAGCTTATGGGACTTAACTGCGAAGTCATTAGTCCCTAAACTTACAAACTACTTATGAACTAGCTAGGACGGCACAAATATCCATACCCGAGGGGAGATTCGAACCCCCGACCGTAGTGGCCGTGCAGACTGTCACTGAAGCGCCGCAGAACGGTCGGCCACCGCGACCGGCAGCCCGTTCCCCTTCGAGGGTTCGAATCCCTCCTCGGGCATGGATGTTTATGTCGTCTTTGGTATAAGATAGCTCGTAAGTAGATTGTAAGTTTAGGAACTGATGACCCCGCAGTTAAGTCTCTTAAGCTTTACAAACATTTGAACATTCTTATTGTCTTCTGAAACGACACTCCTCATTAGTCGTTGTCCAAAGCCGATGGCTGGTAGCCACATATACACGGAATCCTTGAATTAGTTTCAAATATGTAAATTATGGCTATCTTCCAAATTCTGAAGGTATCAGGCGTGTTGAAACATTATATTGATATGGACGTATTAATTACATTGTGAGTAAGGCAGACAGCCGACTTCGGTTTATTGGGAGAATTTTGGGAAGATGTACTTCACCTGTAAAGGAGACCGCGTATAAAACGCTTGTACGACCACGTCTTGAGTATTGCTCAAATATTTGGGACCCGCAGCAGATCGGTTTGAAGGAAGACATAGAGGCGGTTCAGAGGCGAGCAGCTAGATTTGTTACCGGTAGGTTCGACCAATGCGCGAGTGTCACGGAAATGCTCCGGCAACTCAATTGGGGATCGCTGGAAGAAAGACGACGTTCTTTTCGTGAATTTCTGTTAAGTAAATTTAGAGGGCCGGAATTTGAAGCTGAGTGTAGTACGATCTTGCTGCCGCATACTTACATTTCGCGTAAAGATCACAAAGACAAGATAAGAGAAATTAGGGCTCGTACGGAGGCATATAGGCATTCTTTTTTTCCTCGTTCAATTTGGGAGTGGAATAGGAAAGGAAATGCCTAGTAGTGGTACAGTGTACCCTCCGCCACGCACCTTACGGTGAATTGCGGAGTATGTATGTAGATGTAGATGTCTTCTTGTAGCGTCTTTCCGGTCCTGTTTTGGTTTTTGAAAAAGTCAGGCCAAGTGAAAATATGTCATTTGAGTACAGTCACGAACGTATTGAGAAGATAATGCTTCTGATAGAATATAAATCGAATTCCCATGAGTAGCAGCCATTCGAAGCCACCATATGCTATACCCCGATTACGTAACTCGTACCTGCCGCAAACGTTTTCTTGCGTTTGCTGCCTATACGTAGCTCCGCATGGTTCAGGGTTTGTTTTTCAAGCTCCTCGTGATAATTCCACGGAACCCATTAACCAAGAGTCCCGGTGGCCTAAGGCGGAAGGATCGACCACTGGGGAGTTTTGGCACGCAACCCATCCAATCCAGTAACAGGGGGAACGGGAGAGAGGGTGGGAAGGAGAGGTTCCGGTAATCAGCCCTCAAATAAAGTGAAACCGGCGATTAACATGAGACAAACTCACTTGGCTGCTGCAGGAAGAAAATTACCTCAATTTCATTATAAAACAATAGAAAGAATGGCTCTGCACAAAGAAGTGTGAAAGAACATAAAGTACGCTCTTGAAGGAAGAAGTAGGCTAAATCAATTTCCTCGATATAACGATCTTAAAGAAAAATTACGTACACTCATTCAGAATCTACAGGAATACGTTTGTTGCAATCTATGAAAGCGGCGTTTAGTGTTTCGGGGGAGACAAAATGTATAGGCTTTAGACCTTCAAGGTAATCTAGATGCCCTTGCACTATACGGCTCTTGTCCCCATACCGTCGCTGGAGTATTCTCTTCGTTTCTTCATATGTTTCTGCAACAACCGCTAAACCTTCTACTAAATGCTTAGGTTCCTCGTCAAGATAACCCCGTAAAAATATGTTTGTGCGTGGTAGACAGGGTCGGGTTTTTATCTATTGATTGTTCGAATTGTTCCCAGAACCGTGACCATGACTCAATGCCACCTGAGAAGGGTTCCAGCTTTATTGTCGGGAGTTTTATAGTTAGTGGTAGGACGGTCTGCACGTCAGTGTTGTCATCGGTGATGACATGTGGTACGGGTTCTTTGTTCATTGTACTTGACAGCTTGCAGATCGTGCGTTTAGCAGCATCAGTATATTCGTTACACCGTAAAATGTCCGCCTCATATTCGTCGTTAGGTATCAAGTCGTGTATTTCATCGCCTAGCGCTGTTACTTTATTTAAAGTCTCTCGTAATCTTTCGGCATAGTATTGGAATTCATCCGTTGTGGTGTTGTTATCAAAATTATTTGCTTCTGTAACAAAACGTGTAATGTTGCCTCGTTCTCGAGCTCCTCTACGTTTTAGGTTCTGCAAGCGAGACAAATTTCCGTTCACATTCTCAGCTTGAGTTGCGTGTTCGTGGTGCTGCGCTTGAGTTTGTGCGCGCAATTGCGCGTTTTGTTCGCGTAGTGTCGCGAGTTCTCTTTGCTCAATGGTTAATTCCATATTCCTCGATTGTATATCTTCCGTGTGAGTAGCGTGTTCAGCGTTATGTGCCATTTGATAAATAGTAGTGACAAGGAATTACACAGTTGGTACAACTGTAGTGTTTTCGCGCCAAGAACAACTGCCGGCGTCAGTGTGCGTGTTTGACTGTTGTTGCCTTGACGACGCGTATTTATATGCACCAATAATAGTATAAACTGGAATATTTGTCTACTGAAGCTACTACAGTAATTCCATTTCCTGTTTCAAATGAATCTAGGCGATTGTAGGTCAATAAAATAGTAGATTTAGCTGGTAGTGATAGCAGACGTGCTGTCGTATGCGGTGTGTTGGGGCGTAGTCTCAGCTTCGTCCTGGCGTCGAATCTCAATTACAACCCAGGTTTAGTCGATCTGTCGTGTAGATCCCGTAGTGTAGGATCACCCGGCGTGTCGGCACCAACTGTGGCGGACTCTAAATCCACCGTCTTTCCCAGGAAGGAAACTCGTCTTCACATACACACACTCTTACTTTATTCCAGAGATACATCAACAACAAGGTACAACATTACAGATAATCTTAGATAACATTTGAACTTACACTAAGAACGTCACTTCATCACTCTACAGGCCGAAATGGAATCAGCTCTCACACCCAAACCTCCAGATGTCACTCAGATCAGTATCAAACGTTGAATATCGATTGATTATCAACAAAATCTCCCATATAATTCGTGTGCTGCCGCCCAGGAGAACATGAATAAACTGCAATAATAAGTATCACGTGACTACGGATGAAAGGAAAGCGTACCTAAGAGAGCAATTTTTTTTTCTTTTTTACGTCCAGCTCCTGTGGTCAAGTTGACAAAGTGTTTGTTTGTTACACCGATGATGGTCCTGGTACGTTATTTTACTGCAGTATATTGGCAATTGTGATATGAGGCAACTTGTTCCTGAAATGTAAAAGGACTGTTCAGAGTTGATAGCGGTTTGCTTTTGCTACGTTTATTTAAAAGTAGTAAGCCTATAGAGTACATTCGTTGTTCCAGAAAGTAAACGGAGGCAATCGCAGTACTAGAGAAAGGAAGCAACTGCACCACACGTGGGAAAGAAATAATAATAATAATAATAATAATAAATGACTGTCTAGGTGATATGATCTTATAGGATGACAATACTTATTCAGGACTACTGCACTTCAGAATTTATTAAATACTAATTGTTCACTAGAATACCGTTTTTGGTTTTTGATGACAATAGCACTTTTATGTCCAGTGCGCACCTAACGGTTCTTAAAATCTTATTAATTTTGAGACATAAAAACGCAGACTTAAGACTACAATACGCTTCTGGTCTTATCAAGCGTTTTACCGGGACATGACAAAAACACGTAGGTACAGCCCATTTTACTTCAAATACAGTGGAGATACAACACGCTCCCAACGTTCAGTTTAATAAAACTTTTTTGGCAGTCAGCGTGGTTTAACGAACTGTTGACTTCAACCATATACACGTCCACTTAATGGTGTGACATATAAACTTGATATATCGTCTAACAACTTTGAGGAAAGCCCCCTTTGAGGAAAGACCCGACACCCAACATGAATATGAGGACGTCGCAGAAATCCTTTTCCTCTTGTGCTAAGGAAGATACCTGAAGATGCACCTTTAATGGTCCGAAACCGGTCGTGACCTAATAAAGGCAAAAAAGACAGCTAAGGCGGATTACGATAATTCATGGAAAGTAATCCTGGCTTAGTTTCCTGTATTACCTTCTACAGTTTCTTAACAAAATTATATACTGTTTTACGACAGGTTCAGCTTCGGTTTGTAAAACATAACCCTAATATGGCTAGCGCAGACAAGAGGAGCGTCGTCAGAGTGAGTGTTGTTGTTATGGTCTTCAGTCCGTAGACTGGTTTGATGCAGCTCTGCACCCTACTCTATCCTGAGCAAGCCTTTTCATCTCCTCATAACAACGGCAACCCACATCCACTTGAATCTGCTTACTACACGCGTATCTTGGTCTCCCTCTGCGATTTTTAGCCCACACACTTCCCTCCAATGCTAAATTTACGATTCCCCGATGTCTAAGAATGTGTCCTACCAAGCGATCCCCTCTTTTAGTCAGGGTATGCCAAAAATTCCTTTTCTCACCAATTGTGTTCAGTACCTCTTCATTAGTTATGCGATCTACCCACCTAATCTTCAGCATTCTTCTGTAACACCACATTTCAAAAGCCTCTATTCTCTTCCTGTCCGCACTGCTTATCGTCCATGTTTCACTCCCGTACAAGGCAACACTCAACACAAATGCCTTCAGAAAAGACTTCATTACCCTTAAATTAACATTCGATGTTAGCAAATTTCTCTTTTTCAAAAATGCTTTCCTTCCCATTGCCATTCTGCATTTTATATCCTCTGTACTGCGACCATCGCATGTTATTTTACTACCCAAGTAACAAAACTCATCCACCACCTTCATTGTTTCGTTACCTAATCTAATTCCTTCAGCATCGCCTGATTTTTTAAGGCCGCATTCCATTATTTTTGTTTTGCTCTTGTTAACGTTCATTTTATACGCTCTCTTCAACACACTGTCCATTCCATTCAACTGCTCTTCCAGGTCCTTTGCTGTCTCCGACAGAATTACAATGTCATCAGCAAAACACAATGTTTTTATTTCTTCCCCCTGAACTTTAATCCCTATCCCAAAATTTTCCTTGCTTTCCTTCTCCGCCTGCTCAATGTACAAATTGAGTAACCTCGGAGAAAGGCTACAACCCTGTCTTACTCCCTTCCCAACTGATGCTTCCCCTTCATGCCCTTCGAGTCTAATAACTGCGGTCTGGCTTTTGTACAAGTTGTAAATCCCTGTATTTTACCCCTGCTGACTTCAGAATTTGATAGTGTGTATTCCAGTGAACATTGTAAAATGCTGTCTCCAAATCTACAAAAGCTAAAAAGGTAGGTTTGCCTGTCCTTAATCTACTTCTAAGATAAGACGTAAAGTGAATATTTCCTCCCGGGTTCCTATGTTCCTCCTGAATCCAAACTGATCTTCCCCGAGGTCAGCTTCTACCAGCTTTTCCATTCTCCTGTAGATAATTCGTGTTAAAATTTTGCAACCATGACTTATCAAACTGATGGCAGACACCTGTCTGCGCCTGATTTCTTTGGAATGGGGATTATTACATTTTTCTTAAAGTCTGAGGGTATTTCGCCTGTCTCATACATCCTACACACCAGTTCTCGCAAAAGACATACAGTGCCATCTAAGAGGCCGTGTGGTGTCGGGTGCTGTTGGGATACAACCACAAATGACTATTCGCGCGTGTGACCTACGTGGATGACACCCTGCGACGCATACACATTCCATTTCTGCACGACGAGAGAATCCATTTTTCAGTTAGACAATGTACGATCACATGTAACGGCATATACCACAGAACGTAAGCCTTTACCCTGGACCACCAGGAAAATTAAATAAATATCCTGATACGGCAGGAGTCGAAACACGGACGCTGTGCTTGTAAGAGGGAGTACGCTACCACTTTTCTGCTCTGTGAGTAGTTGTGTTCGGTTCGGTCGCTGATCGTGTTTGTTCCTTATTGTTAGGTGTGTTCTTGGATCAGCTCTTCTTTTATTACAGAGGGCGGTCTGTCCTCGAACCGGGAACGCTGAGCCATGGCGCTCGGTGACCACCTGAGCTACACCGAAAGATGCTACATCTCCTTCAATTTTGGTACTTACGTGTAACTGCAAAATTTCAAAGTCATTTTTCTAGAAAATTTTTGAGAGTTGCGTCGAATGGCTTTCGCAGATTATTATTTAGGTTCTGAACTTCACGCGCCATAGATATGAAAAAATTCTAAAATCCATTATAAATGTGGTGTCGTCGATAGTAAGTTCCGTTTATATAAATTACTTCCTCACTATAATTACAGTAGAAGTAGAGTATGTGTTTATGGAATGAGAACCTTCCATTATTATCGATTTAATCAGGTATTGCGCTGATCTCGGCTAAAAAAACGCGTCTGTCGAAGCAGAGAAAGGGATATTGTTCTTCTTTAGAAGAATCTGACAGTAAAATTGGGAATTATCTGCCTCAGTTTTCATTCCTCCTTCTTCACAAAATATTTTAGCTTGTGATCATATTCACCTTCATTTAACAAAGAACATGCTAAATCCTTTTGCCATGTTTCGCATTATCAAATTATTTACAGTCTTCTATTTTAGGTTTCCATAAATTGCACGTCCCTTCCATATATACCTTTCTACAAAATCAAATGTTCGAATGTTTGTAGAGCTTATGGGACTTAACTACGGGGTCATCTGTCCCTAAACTTACAAACTACTTATGAACTAGCTAATAGTAAGGACGGCACAAATATCCATGCCCGAGGGGGGATTAGAAGCTCCGACCGTAATGGCCGTGCAGAATGTGACTGGCGCGCCGCAGACCGCTCGGCCACAGCGGTCGGCATACTTTTCTAACAGATCTCCTTCTTCTCCCATTGACACTTTCTCCTGTCTCTCTCTTCCATTGTAAATGTCTTCATTTCTATATCTCGAACTTTCTTACCAATGTCTTGCCATTTCAATCGTCTCTGTGATTTTCAGTCTCCTGTTTCACAGTCACTTTCTTTCTCACAGTCTGTTGGCTGTCTCTTCATTCACCTTTGTTTCCTTTCTAAGCGTGACTGCGGATGGTTGTTCACATTTGTAAACCTTGGGACGAGAAACAGCGTATAACGTATGTACAGGGGATTGACGAATGTGAACAAAATTTTCCCTGTTGAAGTTCGGCCGTCTGGATGATTCAGACCCACAGAGCTTCTGTACGGTCTCCATTCATCTTCCTTTCCCATTCCACTGTGTTCTCCCTCTTTGACCCCCACTGTTCTTGTCTCTATCCATTTATCATTCAAGATGCAACTCTCTCTTACCCACGAACACAGTATGCCTTCCACTGCCGTTCTCTCACCTCTTTTCCACCGTTACATTCTGCTATTCTCTTTCAGCACAAAAAACAGAGCGAATATGTTAACATTCAAAACTTTGTTTGAGGAAGGCGTAACTAGGGCTAGACAACTGGTTCTCCACTTGCCAAAGTATTTTAAAGGGGAACATACTTCCCGCACTTTTCAGTCGTTTCCAAATCTATATCTATAAATGTGAATGTCAGTTCGGTGTACGTTTATCACGTTTGAACCACATGACATAAAGAGCTAAACATTTGTACAGTTACTAATGTCTATCCGGAGAAGGCTTTAGGCACGGTTTTATGGCGATCGGATAGCGACTTATCTATTATATTAATGTGAACGTCTGTTCGGTGTACGCTTATCACGTCCGAACGACAAGAAGCAGAGACTTCAATTTTTGTACAGTTACTAATTTATACCTGAGGAATGTTTTAGCGACGGTTTTATAGAGATCTGATAGATATTTAGTAATTTGAAGAATATAAGTCTAAAAGCGGAACAATAATTACTCTTTGAAAATAATATTTACTCTTTGAAAATGGTTTTATTGGTTGCATTATTACTTGAGGGTTGATAATGATGAAAGGGTGGAGTATATTGAGATGGAAAGTTATCGGTGTATCTAAAATTCTTAATATTTCGCTCTGCAGCGAAAACTAAAGAACGCAAACGAATGGTCTGTGTGTAATTGTTGTCCGTAGTCTCCCGTTGTACTCCATAACAGTTCCATGCCGATAGCTATAAGGGGGTGCAAGATATGGTGGTTGAAAGTCGTCAAATTATTTAAAAAAATCGGCCTGAAGGCCAGAGATGACGTTTGCGACTCTATACTAAGGAGGTAACATACAGCGAAACGTGATGCCACAGACCATATCTTTGGTCTATGAGTGCTACAATGTCTTCAGCTCTTTCTCTGTAAAGATAACCATACTAATAAGGAAATATAAAAATAAATAAATAAAGTAGTAAAAAAGAAATTTCTTTTAATATATCTCTTTAAAAAATCTTCGAATTATTCAATAACGTTTCTAGAAAACTTCTGCAGATTGAGTGAATGGACTAATGGTGTAGTTACAGTGTCCTCCATTACATACAAGTCAATTACAAAACTCGTGAGTGGCTGCAAGAGAGAACGATTTTAGCACCACGTAACGACCAAATTACCAACCTAAGCACAGCTATTTAGAACACGTTACTGGGTATTATTATAACCTACACAGTGATTGACACAGTCGCTGATAAAGATCAAGCTATGAACTACCCTGTGGAGTTCCAGAAATTCGCTAGAACCATCAGGCATGCCATCTCATAGATTGCTTTTGAAAGTCGGATCACCGATCATGATGCTTACAAATTTGAGGCCTCCTCAATTGCGCAATGGAACTCGGCTGATCGTCAAAAATTTACATCGAAACCTCATTTAAGCAACGATTTCTGTCTGGAACATCGACCGGGAAAGATGTTTTTATACCTCGCATTCCTTTAATCCCTTCAGATACGCCGTTTCAGTTCAAAAGACTTAAGTTTCCAGTTCGTCTAGCTTTACTAATGAAAGATAGCGTATCTGTCACAATCAACTAACACGCGAGCGGAGCCGCGGGTTTAAGCTAGTGTTCAAATGTAAACCTAAGGAACCAAACTAATTTGGTTATTGGTCTCTAGAGTTACAAACTACTTACAGTAACACTAAGGACAATACACCCACGCCCGAGGGAGAACTTGAACCTCTGGCGGGAGCTTCCTCGCGCAGCTTAACATGACACTCCAGAACGCACGGCCATTCTCGCACGGCATCTGGTTTCCACTTTTCCCTTGCTACAGCAGGGTCTGCTGCTGATCTAAGACAACTTCTATAGATCTTTAAAGATCTGATCTTTCTTTATTTGCTTCGACACATCTATTTTATTTCCTCTGAGAACTCTTCCATGTTGAGACACTTTAAGCAGTTTGATGCTTCATGGTAACCGTAACGAATAGCGAAAGTATCAGGCTGCAAAATGCGAAAATTTCTAACTTTATAGCTGAGTAGGTTTCTTAAAACCATATAGTAAGTTTTATACCGGCCAGAACGCTTTTTGTCAGTGCAATAGCTACTTTTGGTACCCAGATATCATGGATTTTCGGGTGTATCTTGATAATGAAAAAAAAATTCCCAAGACGGGAAAATAGCGCTTGTAGATAAATGTCTAAGGAATATAATGTTAAAATCTGAGCCTTTTGCTACGGTTACTTATTTAGATAATTGCAGTCGAGGTTAAAAAAAATCACCTAAAACATTTTCATCTTCTGAGGGTTATAACAATACTTTAGAACCACTGGGTTTCGACAGCGGATAAAGATAAAAAAAAAAAAAAAAAAAAAAAAAAAAAAAAAATTAGAAAAATGAATTTGAGAATGTAACATTAAGAATGTGTGGTAAAATTTTCTCCATAATTCTAATTTCTTGAACAAAAAATCATGGATTTTTCGTCTTTTTCTCTGGAACCTAATACGAACAAATAGCGATTTTATGTGCCTCATAAAGCCTGCCTTAAATCATACGTAATGGTCAAAAATAAAATGATTTGTAGTAAAGGAACCAGAATTTCTGTTTACATATTATTATTTATCGCTACAGCCGTCTTAGCATTTTGCCTGTATCAAGCGCGTCTACGATGTTTTGATGTTCGTTACTAAAATCTGGGATCACTGTTATAATAACTGCTATGAATTATTCACGTAATTCGTAGTTGTACACTTTATTTGCGCCAGGTTTTCTTCAGCTTGTTCCTTTATGAAGTTAAATCATTAAAAACGTTTTATATTTTGCGTTATCATCAACAGTTCTGCCAAATAACTACACCACCTATCTATTTGACCAACAGGAACCAAGATATGGGACCATGGAGATCGCAAATATGCAACCGGTGTTTTCGAATATCTTTATACTATAAAATGCCACGCACAGTATCATAATATGTAGGCGAACTGAGGAAACCTGAGAAAATAGACAGTCATCGTAATATTGCGGCACCATTTTTATCCAGCCTTTTTTATTTAATTAATTAACTACGAAGTTTTTAATGTTTCTTTGTAGTTTCAGTAACTTTCAGTTTCTTGTAAGTGAATATTCTCGACCCAAGATTTTGCGCATTTCAGGGTTTTTAATTTAGGTTTTATGGTGTAAGAGAATAGTGCCATACATAACTTACCCTCAATTTTGTCTGTGCTTCGTAAGCTACAGTTTGAGGACGTTCTCATTTACCGAAGGAAAGAGTGTAGTGTACCTGTTAGTTGTATCAATTGTTTTTAGTTGCAAGGCTTAATGTCTTATATAATCATACAGGTAACAATTGAAAAGTCAGAAACACGAAGAACAAAAATACGTAGGTTTAAAAAATTATGTAGATCACTTAATAAGAGATATCGGATATTTAAAATTTCCAACATGGAAGGAAAGTTATTAAATATTAATGAATTCCTTGTACTGTAACTTTTGAACACAACAAATAAAAGATTGTTTTTCAAACTCATCAATAAGCTGCTTGTTTTCTGCCTTTGTTATAAACTCCAGTTTCCCAGAGATGAATATTAGCATCAAGTAATTGGTTTGAGACCCGTTTGTACCACGCTCTTTGAGTATAAAATTAAATTCTGTTAATATTACATTCATGAGTGCTGTATTTGGAGAAACGAAAAGGAAAGGATGGGAGTTGAGGAGGCTAAAGTTGGAGAGCAGCATGGTAGTATATGGGAGTCATAAAGGTCAGCTTTAAAATGTACGGGAGTAAAAAGTCTACTTTCCATTACATTACATGTACTACTTCATTTATTTCCGATTCATTTATTAGCTGCATTCACACGTATGCCAGTGTAATTACATTACAGTGTCCTTTTATCGACAGATATCAATTAGTTCTGTGACATCCAAAGCCGCTGCATAAAAGCGTGCTTTTTCATCACGCACAATACGTGTTCGAAACAAGACAGATGCAGACTACAGTTTTGTGGCTTTATATGTTTCGTGTCTCACTGAAAGTGTTGGTAATTCTTAACTTGCGAGAAAGGGATTTCATTTATGTCCGTAAGAAGGTGTGCCTGTTTCTGAATCAACGTCTATGGTAGGTATCACTAGCATGTCTTGTTACTACAAGCTGATATAGCCACATCTTGTAATCTATTTTTACAGTTTTACTTTTCTTGATGACTTGTTGCAAGCTGTGTTATGAGAGACGCAAGTCTCATGTGTCAGAAACAGATCGACAAAGTAGAATGCTTTTCCTAATAAAACTGTGTTGTCTCGTTTTCCCTATAGATAACTATATCTGCAAGAAATAGTAGTAAACCAGAAACAAATATTATAAAAACTACTGTGCTACATTAAGAAAAGTTATTAGAAACTCCAGAAGCATGTGCATTATGTCTGAGATAAGTTCCTCTGATAATAAAATTAAAACAATTTGTAATATTAGCAAAAGGAAGACAGGGCAACCAAGAGCAGAAGAAGAGGCTATTACCATCAAAACAAATGGAAACTTTAGTAACAAAAAGTCAGAAGTTGAAAACATTTTTAATGATTACATTTTAAATGTTATAGAGAAAATACGATCAAAATGTTCATTAGATGTAGCAAAGCAATTAATGGAAGAGGACAAACCTACGCAATTTGATAAAATTGAAATTCGAACTACCTCTTCTTTAGAAATTAGGAAAACAATATTTTGTGTCCCATACTCGTCGCCACTTTTGTGGCTCGTTTCCGCCGGTTGTCCTAGGTGTCGGTGGCCGAGTAGAGAGAGACCGACACAGGGAAATAGGATGCACGCATGTGCGGGTACAGAGTCTGAGGTGACCAGCCATTGGGACAGCAGAAACTAGAAACACTAAGCTAGATTAGTATAAGATATATATTTCGTAGAGATACTACAATACTTAACTTTGTTAACTGAAGAATAGTGGAATGAAGATACATAGTTTAACTAAGGCTTGCCTACTGATGAGAGACCGTCCTAGTGCCTATCCTGTAGCCAAGTGTCCTATGCAGTTCAGTGGTGGCCACTAGCGGAGTTGCAGCAGGGGGCGCTCGTGGCTGACGTCGTAAGAACGCCGCGCCATGCTTGCATGGCGGCGCACGGCGAAAGTACGTGGCGCACTTCAGACTTTTGCGGCACCACACAATAAACTCTCTCAAGAGCAAAAGGTTACATCTAGGATGTGAATCGTTACAACAACGGCGCTTATCGCTGCGGCGTGGGCTAATTATGAAACTCCAATCGCCACCATTCTCTTCCGAATGCGAAAATATATTGTTTTCTCCCACTTACATAGGTAGAAATGATCATCAGAATAAAATACGAGAAATCGGAGAGAACGGAGAGATACAGGTGTTCTTACTTACCGCGCGCTGTTCGAGAATGGAATGGGAGATAAATAGTATGAAGGTGGTTCGATGAACCCCTGCCAGGCCCTTATATGTGATTTGCAGAGTATCCCATGTAGATGTAGATGTACATTAAGCTATTGAGTAAGAAGTATTAAGGCGTAACTTACCCCCACATTATTAGTATGTAGTATGTGACTGTACTGTACTGTACTGCCAAAACGATTGTGCCTATGAGAAACGAAGCCAATGATCAAGAAAGAATTTTAAAAATTTCTGCCAAATAAGGAGCGCAATACAATAACTTTTTCTTGTAAAATGTAACCTTTAACGGCCGGAATGGTCAAAATTACTAAAAATTTCCGGGCTATTATGCCGTGGTCTTGTAGATTTATTCTGGAAACCCAATGTTTCGTCCCCGACTGCGGAGGATATTTATAAGGGGGATCGTGGCAATTCTGAATGTCTGATGCACACCCTGGCTCGCTACTGACTGAAGCTAAGCTACGTTTACGGGGGCTCGCGCGCAGAGGTGTGACGTCAGATGTTTTTGACATGCGCGCGTAATTCGTCGTTGCCGATTGCCGCCGACCGTTAAAAATCGTCTTCAAAACCGCAATCCATACTTCATTTAGTTTCACGCCCTCCTGCATCCTATTGAAATTATTTGGGTGTTTTAAAATTTCTATAGCCTCTGTGTACAGTCTTTCGTGGTATCCATTTGTGGCTGCTAAAACCTGAGTCTTATCAAATTGAATAAAGTGGTCCCCTGGTTGAAAAACATATTCTGCAACACCTGATCTGTCAATCTCTCCCCTTCTACAGTTCCCCTTGTGCTCATCTAGTCGTTTTTTGACTGTTCTTTTTGTGGTACCCACGTATCCGTCTCCACAGCTACATGGAATCCTATCAATTCCTGCTTTTTCCAGCGGTATGCGAGCATCCTTTGCCGATTTCATGTGATATTGTTGGATTTCAAGAATAAATCCACAAGACCACGGCATAATAGCCCGGAAATTTTTAGTAATTTTGATTATTCTTTCCGTCTATACACAAATATTGGCATTTTTATTATTATAAGTTTGTAACAATTCACAGGCATCATTACTTTCTCCGGGCTAAGCGCTTCGACAACACGTTCCTCTCCTATCAGTGGCATGACAGCGCTGTGCCTACCTCGCTCACGTCACGTGACCACAACGCCGACTACTGCAGCAGAGCACCGGCGCTTTTCCCGGTGCCCTTCGGTGCTCGCCAAGCACCCGACTTGGAGAGGCCTGTATGGCACGGTACTTCATTAGTTCTTCGTATCGTGTTAGCAATATTTGTCATAATATTTGAAATTCATTAATTTATGTTTGGAATCAACTACACTCGAACACGACAGGTGAGCGAGTGCTCGTTTGGCCGGTAAAATTCCAGCGTGAGTGTAAGTACCGCCTCACCGGTAAATACCGGCCGATATTCAGCGGCCGTACAAACTCGGTGTGTGTGCGACCTGCCTGAGCTGCGAGGGCAGCGCTGAGAGGCTGAGGACGCGAAGCGCGGGTAGCAGAACTGTGCGGTCTACATCTACACGGGATACTCTGGAAATCACATTTAAGTGCCTGGCAGAGGGTTCATCGAACCACCATTATACTAGTTTATCTCCCATTCCATTCTGAAATAGCGCGTGAGAAGAAAGAACACCTGAATCTCTCCGTTCGAGCTCTGATTTCATGTATTTTATTCTGATGGTGATTTCTACCTATGTAAGTGGGACTCAACAATATACTTCTGCATTCGGAGGAGAATGTTGGCGATTGGAGTTTCGTCAGTAGCCCACGCCGCAGCGATAAGCGCCGTTGTTGTAATGATTCCCATCCCAGATCCTGTATCATTTCCGTAACGCTCACTCCCTTGTATCGTGACAATACAAAACGAGCTGCCCTTCTTTGGACTCTTTCGATGTCCTCCGTCAAACCAACCTGATAAGGATCCCACACTGGGTAGCAATAGTCCAAAAATGGACTGACAAGCGTAGTGTGTGCAGTTTCTTTTGTAGTTCTGTTGCAAGTTTTAAGGGTTCTGCCAATAAAACGCAGTCTCTGGTTCGCCTTTCCCACGACATTATCTACGTGTTCTTTCCAGTGTAAGTCTTAAGTAATAGTAATTCCTATGTATTTAATGAAGTTTACAGCCTTCACTTTTGATTGATTTATCTTGTAAACAACCTTTAACGGATTTCTTTTCGTACTCATGTGGACGACTTCACACTTCTCATTATTTACAGTTGTTGTTGTTGTGGTCTTCAGTCCGGAGACTGGTTTGATGCAGCTCTCCACAATAACCTATCCTGAGCAAGCCTCTTCATCTCCACATAAGAACGGCAACCTACATCTGTCTGAATCTGCTTAATGTATCCATCTCTTGGTCTTCCTCTGCGGTTTTTACCCCACACACTTCCCTCCAACGCTAAATTCACAATTCCTTGATGTCTAAGAATGTGTCCTACCAATCGATCCCTTCTTTTAGTCAAGGTATGCCAGAAATTTCTTTTCTCCCCAATTCTGTTCATTACCTCCTCATTAGTTACGCGATCCACCCACCTAATCTTCAGCATTCTTCTGTAGCACCATATTTCAAATGCCTCTATCCTCTTCCTGTCCGCACTGTTTATCGTCCATGTCTCACTCCCATACAAGGCCACACTCCATACAAATGCCTTCAGAAAGGACTTTCTTAGGCTTAAATCAATATTCGATGTTAACAAATTTCTCTTTTTTACCCATTGCCAATCTGCATTTTATATCCTCCGTACTGCGACCATCATTTTTTATCTTACTGTCCAAGTAACAAAAGTCATCTACCGCTTTTATTGTTTCGTAACCTAATCTAATTCCTTCAGCATCACCTGACTTTCTTCGACTGCACTCCATTATCCAAGTTTTGCTCTTGTTAATGATCATCGTATATGCACCTTTCAGCACACTGTCCATTCCGTTCAACTGCTCTTCCAGGTCCTTTGCTGTATCTGACAGAATTACTATGTCGTCGGCAAAACGCAAAGTTTTTAATTCTTCACCCTGAACTTTAATTCCTTCTCCAAATTTCTCCTTGCTTTCCTTTATAGCTTGCTCAATGTACAGATTGAATAACATTGGAGAAAGGCTACAACCCTGTCTTACTCCCTTCCCAACCACTGCATCCCTTTCATGCCCTTCAACTCTGACAACCGCTGTCTGGTTTTTGTACAAGTTGTAAATAACCTTACGCTCCCTATATTTTACTCCTGCTTGCTTCAGAACTTGAAAGAGTTTATTCCAATCAACATTGTCAAAAGCCTTCTCCAAATCTACAAAAGCTAGAAATGTAGGTTTGCCTTTTCTTAATCTATCTTCTAGGATAAGACGTAAAGTGAGTATTGCCTCCCGTGTTCCTACTTTTCTCCTGAACCCAAACTGATCTTCCCCGAGGTCGGCTTCTACCAGCTTTTCCATCCTTCTGTATTTACAGTTAATTGCCAATTTTTACACCATACTGATAGCATATTCAGATCGTTCTGCTGTTGGTTTTTATCTTCAGATGATTTTACTTAGACGGTGAATGACGGCATTATCTGCAAATAACCTAAGAGAGATACATACATTTTCCCCTAAATCGTTTATTTAAATAAGGTACAGCAGGGGACCAATAACACTACCCTGTGGAACGCCCGATATCACCTCTGCGTTAGTCGATACTCTACAATCGATTACTACGAATTGTGTCCTCTCTGACAGGAAATCCATTATCCAATCACAAATTTGGGGCGATATACCATAATCACGCAATTGTAAGGTACGGAAATCAAGAAATACGGAATCCATTTGCGAATGCTTTGTGTGAATAAAGAGCTAGTTGTGTATGGCCGGCTGGTGCACAATACACGGGGGCGACGGGGCAGCTGTGAGGGCGCTTAGCGCGCAAAGCTATGGACAAGCTGATGTGCATATTGTAGGTAGAAAACACATACGTATCAGGTCGCTTCAAGCTGATGCGGCTTCCGTGAAAAGGGCACCGGTACACAGTTATAAAGAGGCTAACCATATCTGCGACATCATGTTTCAGTGGAAAGAAATTGTAAATAGTACTTGCACGTAAATCGTGTATCCTGTGCCATGCAACGGCCACAGATAGGATACAAACGAAAAAATCAACAAAATAACATATTTTTTCATATAATTTGGGCCTGCAGCATTGTATATGTCTTTTAAGGACATATTGTTAATGGAAGGTGAATTTTGGAGAGGGCATTAAAGTGCTGGGAGGAAAAATAAAAACATTTCGGTTTGCTGTCAGAGACCCCAAAAGATCTGGAAGAGCAATAGCATGCGCTGGACAGTGTCTTGAAAGGAAGATATAAGATGAACATTAACAAGAGTAAAACGAAGGTAATGGAATGCGATGTCAGAAAATCAGGCGATACTGAAGGAATTAGAGTTGGTAATGAGGCAATAAAATTAGTAGATGAATTTTGTTATTTGGGTAGTAAGATAACTTCTGATGACCGAAGTAAAGAAGATATAAAATGCAGAATGGCTATGGGAAGAAAAGCGTTTCTAAAGAAGCGAAACTCGTTAACATCCATTATTAATTTCAATGTTGGGAAGTCCTTTCTGAAAGCATTTGTTTGGTGTGTAGCATTGTATGGGAGTGAAACGTGGACGATAAGGAGTTCAGATAAAAATATGATAGAAGCTTTTCAAATGTGGTGCTACAGACGAATGATGAAAATTAGATGGGTAGATCATGTAACTAATGAGGAGGTGCTTAACCGAATCGGGGAGAAAAAGAGTTTTTGGCATATCGTGACTAAGAGGAAGGAAAGATTGGTTGGACACATTCTGAGACATCAAGGAATTGTCAACTTAGCATTAGAAGGAAGCGTATGGGGTAAAAATCGTAGAGGGAGACCGAGGGACGAATATAGTAAGCAGATTCAAAAGAATGTAGGTTGCCGAACGTATTCTCAGATGAAGAGACTTGTAAAGGACAGGGTAGCGTGGAGAGCTGCATCAAACCAGTCTGCGGACTGAAGACCACGACAACAACATTGTTTATCTAAGTAATGCCAAAATGCTGTTTTACTTTGTAGATGTTAAATACTGCTTATTAATATAACAAATAAGCCTATTTCGGCACTATGGCCATCATCATCATATCTTCAGACAAATATTTAAGGTTAAAATGAGTAATATACAAATACAATTTTGATACATTTTTCGTGACATAGTATTCCAGACTTACGTACATATGTCATCGTGGAGGTATAATTTATTATAATAACTGCATATAATTGCAGTATCAATGCTATCAGGTATTAATTTATTACTGCTATTCTGAGAGTTTGACATATCCTCCAGCGATGGTCTATGGTTACAGTTTATTTATTACTGCGTATAGTGGGATCTTTGGTAGGGTTGTGGGATCTTTATTATTTTATCGTATTGCGACGTATATCTGTTTTAACTCGATTCGAAAATTTTAATAAAATTGTCTACATAATGTTTGTGTTTTAGTTCTGTTCGTTCATTTAAAATTTCATATGTGTATAAATTTCGATCACTTCCAGGATGTTCATATGATAACATTTTGGTGTCATGTGTAATATTTTAATTACGTCTGTGATTCGATCGGTTTCGTGATTTTCCTTTTTTCTAGTGGTTAAAGAATGCTGAAAGATTTTTGTGCTTTGAGATGACAAGAATTTCAGTTGATAATATTATCTGAAGTTGTTGGTTTTCTATATATGTCAAATTTATATTCCTTGTTCAGATTGCTAATTGTTGGGTCTAAGAAATTTATGGTTTTATCGGTTTCTGGCACCATATTTTTATTAAAATCACTCCAATCCACATTTTAGTTGCGCTGGCACAACAACCGTAATTGATATTTTTGGTAAAAAAAACATTCTTGGTTGCATAAACTTGATGTTTTATTTATTTAAACATGACGCGTTTCGCCTCTTCTAGGCATCATAAGACGTTTGAAAGAGCTGCGGGGAAGATTTACAAACTTGTTTAAAACAGAACTAAAAATATGTTAAGTGTTTCCGAAGCAAGGAATATTACAATAGGGAGGATACAGACTGAAAAAAAAACAGCAGGCCACGTAACCACATTCATGTGTTTGACCTGGGGGGATGAAATTTGAACTAATAAAATACCATTAAAGGGCATAGCTTAATAAGAAAAATTACTTAACTCTGAAGTTGCAGTGTGTCAAATTATTAAAATTCAATAAAAACAGACGTAACTATTGCTCAGTAATGGTGGCAACGAAGTCAGTGGTAAAACGTAACTCAGCCGCGGGAATCTGTGTTTACTTTCGCAGAGCCGATCCCTGCCACAACCCTCGACTCCTTCCGCGCTCTCTGTTTCCGCTAACAACTAGTCCAACGCTCGGGAAGTGTACGCAGGACATTTCTGACAGTTGCTTTCCCCACAAAAGCAATTTTCTCTTGATAGTCAAAATAGTGTCAAAAATTTCACTGATTACCTTATTTCTACCTTGCAAAGCTACATTCAAGCTATTCAGTTAAAAACGCAAGGTCTAAAATCCACTGTGAATCGTCCAATTCCTTCACTGGTTTTCCTTTCCCATCTACAAATAACGCTATATCTTTAAGTAAATTAAAAAAAAAAATTGTCTTAAAACGACACCTTGACTCAAGAAGAGCACTTCACAAGAATATGGAACATCGCCGTATTCACACTCGAGATCTCCCCGGGAGGATTTGAATTGTCTATGTCCCAAGCCGTGCGATCTGAGAATGTTTCCTGTATTTATAACCAGCTCCAAGATACCAACTAGTTTGGCACCTTTGGCATGCAAATTAACACAGTGAAGAACGCAATGTATTGCTGGTATTTCCTGTTGGTTGAAAACTTCAGAACCATCAGTTTAATAAGTCATTGTTGCAAAATATTAACATGAATTATTTACAGAAGGGTGGAAAAGATGGTAGAAGCCGACCTCGGGAAATATCATTTTGGGTTCAGGAGAAATGTAGGAACACGGGAGGCAATACTTACTTTACGGCTTATCCAGGAAGATAGATTAAGAAAAGGCAAACCTACATATGTAGCTTTTGTAGATTTGGAGAAAGCTTTTGACAATGTTGATTGGAATAAACTCTTTCACGTTCTGAAGCAAGCAGAAGTAAAATATAGCGAGCGTAAGGTTATTTACAACTTGTACAAAAACCTGACAGCGTTGTCAGAGTTGAAGGGCATGAAAGTGATGCAGTGGTTGGGAAGGGAGTAAGACAGGGTTGTAGCCTTCTCCAATGTTACTCAATTTGTACATTGAGCAAGGTATAAAGGAAAGCAAGGAGAAATTTCGAGAAGGAATTAAAGTTCATGGTGAAGAAATAAAAACATTGCGTTTTGCCGACGACATAGTAAGTCTGTCAGAGACAGCAAAGGACCTCGAAGAGCAGTTGAACGGAATGGACAGTGTGCTGAAAGGTGCATATAAGATGAACATTAACAAGAGTAAAACAAGGGTAATGGAGTGCAGTCTAAGAAAATCAGGTGATGCTGAAGGAATTAGATTAGGTAACGAGACAATAAAGTAGGTAGGTGAGTTTTGTTACTAAGGCAGTAAAATAACAAATGATGGTCGCAGTACAGAGGATATAAAATGCAGAATGGCAATGAGTAGAAAATCGTCCTTGAAATAGAGAATTTTGTTAACATCAAATATTGATTTAAGCCTAAGGAAGTCCTTTCTGAAGGCATTTGTGTGGAGTGTTGCCTTGTATGGGTGTGAAACATGGACGATAAACAGTGTGGACAGAAAGAGGATAGAGGCTTTTGAAATGTGGTGCTACAGAAGAATACTGAAGATTAGGTGGGTGGTTCACGTAACTAATGAAGAGGTACTGAACAGAATTGTGGAGAAAAGGTATTTCTGCCATACATTGACTAAAAGAAGAGATCGATTGGTAGGACACATTCATAAACATTAAGGAATCGTGAAATTAGCGTTTGTGGGGTAAAAACCGCACAGGAAGGCCGAGAGATTGATACAGTAAGGAGATTCATACATATGTAGGTTGCCGTTATTATGTGGAGTTGAAGAGGCTTGTTCAGGATAGACCACAACAACGATAACTAACTTCTTTCAGCTTTCTTCTTATCAAAGCAACGACAGTAGACTTACGACAAACCATTGCAGGAGCCCCATCTGTTGCAATCGATGAAAGTTTTTCCCAACATAGCTCGTATTTGTCTATTATATTTTCTAAGCAAGAAAATATATCGTCAGCCGTTTTTGTGTAATGCATTGGCACTAAATCGAGGAGTTCCTCAACAACATTAAACTGAGCAACGTCACATACATCAGTTCCTTTATCCAATGCTAAAGGAACGAAAACCAAATATTTGATCCTGTTTCTCAACTGAGATTCCATATCGTTTGGCATTTCTTCAATGCGCCTGGACACCGTTCTCCGTGAAAGAGGAACGGTTTCAAAAATAGCTAGATTTGCAGGAGATAAAATTGTTGCGACAGCAACAAAACATTTCACAAATTCCGCAGCGCTGAAGGCCCGTGCTAATTTAAATGTTTTAAGAGCTACATGATAGCTTACTGTCGTCGTTGCAGCGTTGTGGATTGTACGATTTTCTTCCTGTGAATACGTACAGGAGAAGGTAAAATTGAGGGGAAAATGCACACAACATAGTATTAATAACAGCAATAATTTGAAAAAATAACACAATTATCTACAAGTATAGTTTGGTCTTTCTTCTTTATCTGCTCAATTTCTCTAAGTCTGACTTTTCGTTCTTCATCATTCAAACTAAGTACATGTTCTTCGTGAAGAAGTTGAGAATGTCGCTTCCTTGAAGACAATGTAACATTGCAAATCAATCACTTTGGTTCGCTTGCGTTCCCCCTGTGGGTCTTCAGAAGACTTTCTTTTCAAAGATTTTAACTCCTTCTCAGCCATTCTTTACTAACTAGTTTTTTTTTTTTTTCAGGAATACCGGACGCGATTTCCACAAGTAAACAGAGCAAGTGGTTCCGCACGGTGCGTGATGTGTGTGGCTAGCAAGTAGGAGTGGTGGCATCTATTTAAGAGGCCCTGTTTGACTCAAATCTTCCAGTGCTCTGTCAAATTCTTCTCTCAGCATTCCATCTCCTATTTCAAGTTTCTCTACTTTCTCTTGCATTCTCAGAATATTGCCTTCAAATTTATTTCCATTGTATATGTCCTCTATACATTCCTTCTGTCCACCATTGATTAGAACTAGTTTCGCAACTTTCGAGTTCTTGGCGTTCATGCAGCTGGTCTTCTTGTCCTGAAACAGCTACAAATAAATAGACGAAGAAACATTGATTAATGGCACGGATGAATTGAAACAAGTTTGGGTAAAAAGTAAAAACAGTGCTTTGCATATCAGGCGGATATCATTTCCAGAATGACATAACAACGTTTTTATACAGAAGATGCTCTAGTTTACTGGCTTCAATGTTCTCCCACCACTGTTGCCTAACGTTATAATTGCGCAACAGCTTCGTCGAGCTACGGATTTGCTGTTAACAGCTAATTCTCCCGCTGAGGTAGCAACTGTTCAGCTTCGCAATGTTGTTTCAGCGAGCGCCATCTACGTAATTACTGCCCGAAACTAATTTGCGTAACAACCCTTCCCTCAGAGTCTGGGTGCGACTATTGGTGCGCATTATTTACGTTACTGCGATCTACGTAGTTTGCAACTAAGGTGCTCTGCCGGTTTATTTGGCTGTTGCTCCTAAGCTTCGGAATAAAAAGCTATTCTCAGGAAATGAAGGACTGCACTTACATGAAGTAAACACTGGCTATTTTGCATAACACATCATAATCTTTGCTAATGGTTTTAACTTGAAAGGGCAAAGGTATAAATATACTTATTGCCGGTAATAGGTATTAATTGTCACTCTCGTTTATATTATTCATATTACTGCATGCAGCTGAAATAATGAAAAAATGGCGTGAATCTAAAATTTGCCAGAAGACTTCCGAATAGCAACACGGATGCCGACGACCAGGAAAACTTTTTCATTTATTATAAAACTAATTACAGACCACAAATACTTTATATCGGGTAATGTTGACCGTAATCAATTGGCGGTGAACAGCAACAGTCTCAATAAAGCGCATTTATGCATTGAGAGAGAAAGTCAGAGAGCGACTATTTGCAACATTATTGCCGCTTGTCGCATTCTAATGGCCATCGTTCCTTGTCTGGAGAATCTCCTTCCAATCTTCGTTTCCCCATTTCCTCTCTAATAATGCCCATTTTTGATGTAATTTTCTTCTAATATTTGACAAAGATCAGCCCAACCAGTTGCAAAATTTGATAAAATACCTTGATCTAGATTTCGGCACCACCTAAGGGTGCCTTCATCAAAAGAATAAAAAAATTAAAGACGTACAATTACGAGCAGTGTGCTCAAGTCCAAACATAAAATTATGCAACATGCTAGTAAAAGGCCACCAAGTCAAAAATAAAATAAAGTAAGCTGCCTGTGTTGAATTTCTAGCCTTTTGTTAGCATGTTGCATAATTTTATAAGTTTGGACTTGAGCACCTTCTGATGGAGGCACCCTTAGGTGGTGCCGAAATCTAGATCAAGGTATTTCATCAAATTTTACAACTGGTTGAGCTGAACTTCGTCAAATATTTGGAAACCTACAGTTGCTGCAGTCGATAAGCTATGTTTAAAATCATCGTAATTTTCTTCGGTAATTTCTTTGTGGTCGAATCGAACTCCATGCTTGTTACGTACCCCTTCCTCTTCCATGTCCACACCATTTAAATTTATTTACAATTAATTTTATCTACAATGGTGGTTGTAGCTGTCATCGTTCCTCTAATTATTTCATTCCTCACGTGGTCAAATAATGTTCAGCTGCAGCATCTTCTCCATTATATCTTTGCAGCAAGTTGTTTCCGTTCTCTATTTTTATCTATGACACATACGATCTATTATTTCCTTAAATTATAATACTAGCGTTTCGTATTATATTCTTTACATAAAAGCAAAGTGTCCGTTTGTTTATATGTTTGTTTGTGTGTACGTATAGCATAAAAATCTACAGTTTTGTTCCAAACTAAAAATGTTCAAATCTTTGTAGAGCTTATGGGACTTAACTATGGCGTCATCAGTCCCTAAACTTACAAACTACTTATGAACTAGCTACAACTAAGGACGGCACAAATATCCATGCCCGAGGGGGGGATTCGAACCCCCGACCGTAGTGTTCAAATGTTCAAATGTTTGTTAAGCTTATGGGACTTAACTACGGGGTCATCAGTCCCTAAACTTACAAACTACGTATGAACTACTTACGAACTAGGACGGCACAAATATCCATGCCCGAGGGGGGATTCGAACCCCCGACCGTAGTGGCCGTGCTGACCGCGACTGGAGCGCCTCAGTCACATCGCCCACCGCGGCCGGCCGACCGTAGTGGCCGTGCAGACAGTGACTGAAGCGCCACAGTGCTCTCGGCCAATCACATGCGACACATGGGTAAGAAAATATGAGTCATAAACAGTAGGAATCACAAGAAAACACCTACATAAGGCGAGGAGACTTGATCCATACACATATAAAAATGAGAGTATTTAGCGACTTACAAAAAACTTTAAGGTAATTTCCAACCTCTATTATATCTTTTCTAGCTCACAACGTCAGTGAACCGTAAAAAAAGGAAAAGAAAAGTGCCGGCCGCGGTGGTCGAGGGGACTGCGGCGCGTCAGTCACGATCTGCACGGCCACTAGGGTCAAGGGTTCGAATCCCCCCCTCGGGCATGGATATTTGTGCCGTTCTTAATCTTAGCTAGTTCATAAGTAGTTTGTAAGTTAAGGGACTGATGATCCCGTAGTTAAGTCCCATAAGCTATACCAACATTTCATTTGAAACTTCCTGGCAGATTAAAATTGTGTGCCGGAACAGGGACTCGAACCTGGGACCTTTGCCTTTCGCGGGCAAGCGCACTACCGACTGTGCTATCCCGACACGACTCACGATGCCGGCGGCTCAACTTTACTTCTGCCAGTATCTCGCCTCCTACTTTCCAAACTTCACAGAAGCTCTCCTGCGAACGCTTGCCCGCGAAAGGCAAAGGTCCCAGGTTCGAGTCCCGGTTCCGGCACGCAATTTTAATCTGTTTCATATCAGCGCACACTCCGCTGCAGAGTGAAAGTTTCATTCTGGAAACATTTGATTTGAAGGGGAAAAAAATTGTTTCTCGCTTACTACTTTTCCGCTGTTCAATGAGTAAGACTACGACATTCGGTATGACGTTACAATTTATAATTTTTACACTGCAAATTGTAGCCGCTATTACCTTTTGTATGTAGTAATTTTCTTCCACCGTGAATTTGCGGTGTAAATTGTGGTCTGATTTTCAATATATTTAATTTTTTTTCTATTTTGGTAGGGTGATGGTAATGGGCTATTAGGTGCTCTGCAAATGTGCTTTTTCGTGTTCTGAGGAGTTGCGAATATTCGCTTATGAATTTTGCCCAAGCGTGAAGAAATGGTGAAAGAATAAAGTCTGCAAAATAAGTGTATTCATTGTGTGTAGTACATAGAAACCAAGAAGAGAAAATTAGCTCTAAAACAAACCGATAATAATAGGCAATACAGGCTGACGATCGGAAAAATATCCCAGCGAACCAAATCTATGTTTGACGATAGAAATAGCGTATTAATTCGCAAAATGTTCCCACAGATTCTTTGGTGTCAGATGACAATGCTACCATTGTCTACGAATGTAAAAAGGGTTGTACATGACCACGATATGTGATATCAAAGTAATAAGACATACTAATTTTAGGCCTAATATTCGCACATAAGTTAGTACTAAAACAGTAAATTTTGACTCTCACAGTCATCAAGAAGTAGAAAAACACACTACTGATGGCACAGAGGTTCTGAGACATCACTGGGTGAAAAGTAAAAACAGTGTTCTGCGTATCAGGAAGCCTCATACTCGAACTTTACTCCTGACATACAGCAATTCTGTTGATTAGGACTCTGCGCCTTTGAATATGAAGTGCTAATCTATACTGCGTACTGTAAGGTAAATGCTGAAACCCTGATAGGTTCTCAAAGCACGATGGGCAACCCACTGTGTACGTCATCAGTGTAATGGAAGAGTGTCTTTTTTTTTCATTATCTGTTAAGTTTTATTTCTTTTCTACCAACATAATTTTAATCTGGTTCCTTTGAATTATCGGAAGGAAATGTTGATAACTGTTGGGTACGAGCAGTGATGTGTGTATTTTGGTTTTATTTACTTGCTATTGGATGATTTCATAATGGAAAGAAGAGAAACTTGCCTTTATTGTATTAGAACTCCAGTCACGGACCATAAATATTTTACAACAGGTACCTTGTTTCCGTCAGTGTTGACCGTCTCCAGACAACCAGTGCCATTGTGTGTGGTACAGTCGTTGTAATTCTCCATAGGTTTGTCATAATTACTAAAAATTTCAAATACCATGAACGCTACGTAGTTCGAGCTGTCACTTTACTGACATGGAGTGTGACTGTTTCAAGGAATTAAAATTTTAAAGGTTTGAAACTATGACGAAACTTCTATTTCGAATTAGTACGACTGTATCATCTACGTGTAATAGCGAGAATTATATAGTTACCTACGTTTCTCTCAGTTATTTTTGGCATTCAAAATTAAAGTCTGTTAAAACAATATAGAAATCCTACGGTAAAACAATAGAATCATTAATTATTTGAAGAAATGCTTATGTTGAATCGAGCTCACAAATTCTTAACGTAATAGCACTGACGGAGGACATCGATAAATTTCGAAGACGGCAGCTCGTTTAATATTATAGCGATACAGAGGAGAGAGGGTGACGGAAATTATACGTGACTTGTGATAGAAATTGTTGAAAATAAGACTTTTTCCACGATGTTTCAGTCGCCAGCTTTCCTCTTGGAATACATATTTTTGCCACGCATCTACGCAGAGATAAATAATGGTCGTAATAAAATGAGAGATATCGCGGTTACACGGAAAGATTATTATTATTTTTTTTTTTTTTTTTTTTTTTTTTTTTTTTTTTTTTTTTTTTTCGTGAACTGTTTGAATGTGAAACTATAGAGGAATAGTATCAAAGTGGTTCCATGAACATTCTGACAGTTGTGATTTGCAGGATTATTACATAGATGCATATTTAACCTTTTAATGCATAGGGTTCCTGATCAGCTACAAACCTTTTCCATTATCCTTCAAACTGATCAACATTTTACCACAAATTCTTTTGTAGCTCCTTGTCTACATAGTATTACTTATGGTAGTAGCTGATCCTAGAAATTATAAATAGTAGAGTACTACTTAATCTTTTCGGCAGCTGCATTGAGTTACTCCTAACATGTACCATGTGAAAGTAGTTAATCACATACTTCTGTTGCATTATAAGTTACTTGCGTGAAAGATGAGAGGCATAATAGTGACAGTTACTACATCGGATATATCATGGAATCACTATATATATATATCTCACCAGCTATGATCATTTTGCGTGTAGTGCATAATCATTTTAAGGAGGTTTTTTTCAATATTTTTCTCTGTATATACGCGTCATACATTAAAAGGTTCAGGGTCAACCAGAAACTCTCTTCACAGTATTTATTGCAAGATTAATTACAGTGCAAGTTTATAATAGGTAATGACTATACCCAGATGAAAATGAGAAAATTTCTTCTCTCTTACAGTACAGTAATTATATACACTGACGGCAGACACATGTCATCAATAAACGCGTTTAAATGTTATGTAGCACAATTACAATACCCTTTATAACAAACTAGATTATTGATATTGGTGTATTGAGATTAAATACAATTAATGTTGTTCAATGCTATATTTCGAATTAACAGAGTCCATTATGCTAGTAGTAATAATTAACGTCTCTATGAGATTCGTCTGACGCCCGCTAGCTGGCTCACGCTTGCCTTCCCCACGTGTCACCTGTGCACGAAGCATCGCTGAGACGGTGAATCGAATCCTTTGTGAGTGGTTCGTTACACTTTCAAATAGCATCGAAGAGAATTACGAATTTAAACTCCTAAGGGTCATCGATGGTCTGTGCAAGTGCCTCAACAGCGGGCAATTTCAGATACATTAATTCATCAGAGAACCTTGTTTCCATAAATATGAAGTGGCATGGAGGGTTATTTTGAGGAACGACGTTACAAATGAGTATTAAAAATATACAATCAGAAAACAAATTAGGTCGCGCTGGAGTAGCCGAGCGGTCTGGAGCGCCACGTTACGGATCGCGAGGCTCCCGCGTCGGAGGTTCGAATCCTCCCTCGGGCATAGATGTGTGTGTGTTGTAATTAGGTTAGTTTAACTTAGTATAAGTAGTTTGTAAGGCTAGAGGCGGATGACCAACGTAGTTTGGTCCCATGGAAATGCAAACATTTGAACATTTTTCACTCGGACACTGCGGCCGGCTAGTCGTTTCCGTTTAGACGTAAACACCAAAACTGTACAGCTCTCTGCTTTGTAGTCTCGCAACTGAATGAAGAAGTCAGGTTAGGAGGACAATTTTTACGTAGGAGCAGGGAAGGAATAATTGAGTTTATTAATGACGCAAGAGTATTTCACAGCTGATGTTCTCCTCAAATATCATGTAGTAAATTTTATACAACAACCTAAATAATAGGATTAGTGTCGTTCAAACTTTTGACAACTTGCACATTTATTTGCTCAAGAAAATTGAAACTGGCAAACACATGAAACAATATCTAAAATGCAGTATAAACAGCCGGCCGCGGTGGCCGAGGGGACTGAGGCGCTTCAGTCACGGTCTGCACGGCCACTACGGTCGGGGGTTCGAATCCCCCCTCGGGCATGGATATTTGTGCCGTCCTTAGGATAAGCTAGTTGATAAGTAGTTTGTAAGTTTAGGGACTGATGACCCCGTAGTTAAGTCCCATAAGCTCAAAAAATGTTCAAATGTTTGTAAATCTATCGGACCAAACTGCGTGGTCATCAGTCCGTAGCTTACAAACTACTTAAACCTAGGTAAACTAACCTATGAACAAACACACACACCCATGCCCCAGGGAGGACTCGAACCTCCACGGCGAGCAGCCGCGCGCTCCGCAGCGAGACGCTTTAGACCGCTCGGCTACTCCACCGCGGCTCCCATAAGCTGTACAAACATTTGAACATTTGCAGTAAAAACTGACTACTTATTTTAGTTTTCATTTTTTTTTTCTTCCAAATGTTCAAAATAAGATAGAAAATAATTTTCTCATCTAGTTATACAGACACTTCTGCTGATACGTTTTTCGGTAAAACACTTTTATATAATTACGCTCCTATACATACATAGTGTACGCTTTTTCCCCGTAAAACGAAAATACTCTTCTGCTTGCAGATATTTCGTCTCTTTTGAAGGAGAAAAATAGTAGGAAAAAAAAACAATATTAGACTCTGGTGCAATGTTTTCGGTGTAATGAAAACACAAACAACAGAACAAAGTTAAAGAAGATGTGAAAGCATTTCTGTAATATGAATGCGCACGACCGCAATAGGTTAACTTCCCGTGTTAGCAGTCATCAGTACAGCTCCTTCCTTCTGTAGTACACTCGGCACAATCGGTAGATCATTGACGTCATAGACGCACTAGCGATGGGGTTGGCTGATAATTTACACGCAGGGACGAAAGGCGCACGCACTTTGAGTGGTATGTTTTCATCAGAAAGTCGATCGTGCAAAACGGGCTTTAGGAGTGGGACTACGCGCACGGGTCCTGTAGCCTGTCTGTCACTCACGTCACAACATCGACGTGCTTGGTTCGACTGATGCCGTCAGAGTGTAACAAAGCAAGGTTGACACCGCTCGTTCTATCTTCCTCAATATGTACGCCTTTTAGATTAAATTATTTTTTCCAAACTATCATGTATTCATTTGCAAACATAAGCAGTGAGCACAGTAGATACACTCAAAATATTAAATATATAAATAAGTCTTCCCCAAGGTAATTTTATTATGCAGCCTATTCTGTGTAACAGTAGGAACACAAAGTGATGATTAGTAAAATCACGAAATTCATTAATAATGAAATATTGTTAATTGAAAAAGTAATTTCATCAGGCTCTATTCCATGTTGGTATTGGTGCTCCACGACTATTTGCTGAAAGAATTTCCACAAATCAATCAGTCCTAAAAATATATTTACTTATTCGCAAATCTAGATTTCGACCACTGTGTGGTCATTATCAATGCTAAAATAAATACAAAAGAACCAGTTAGAATAACATACATGTCACATTATAAGCCAATTGTACAAGTTTCAATTAAAGTCAATGATAAAAATACACACTTTAAAAAGAATTAAAATACTTAAAATATCTCGACCTCCATCTTGGAGGTTGCGTTCGTACTGACGCAGCTGCTACAATTCTGACACAGTTGACGTCAGCATGCGTCATTTGCGACTAAGGCGCCCTCTTTAAAGTTTCATATAAATAACAAATTTATATGAGGTATGTTTATGGTAGAAATAGTTACGTTTTATTGTAATTGTAGTAGGCACTTTAACTGTTCTTTATTAATGAGTCTCGTTTACTGTTTATATATAATTGGTGGTAAAATGTGTAATAATTGGTACACAATTGTACTAATTGGTGTCTTACAATATATATATATATATATATATATATTGTAAGACACCAATTAGTGTCAACTGCGTAAGAATTGTAACAGTTGCGTCAGTACGAACGCACCCTCCAACATGGAGGTCGGATGTTTCAAGTATTTTAATTGTTTTTAAAGTATGTATTTTTATCATTGACTTTAACTGAAACTTGTACAATTGGCTTATAATGTGACATGTATGTTATTCTAACTGGTTCTTTTGTATTTATTTTAGCACTGATAATGACCACACAGTGGTCGAAATCTAGATTTGCGAAATAAATAAATATATATTTTACGACTGATTGCTGAAAGAGTTTCCACAAGTAATTTCATCTCGCCTTATCATATTTTGAGTGCAGGAATTGTCATATTTAAATGTGATGACCTATACCAGTGTACAACCGAACACCTTCACTTTATAGTAAGGTACCTGGAATCATCAAAAATTTGTTAACTTAGGTAATAATCGAAATTAAAACTTTGTACCAGTACTAGCTTTCTTGGCAATTTACTTCTAAACTATTGTTAGATTCCGGACATCGAATACACACTTTTGTTGTCTCTGCTTTTCCCTTTCTTTTGATATACAACGTTGATTGATTGATGCACTATTTAAAAATTTCAATTATTTTCTGTAATAAATTATTTTATTTAATACGGCTACCAGTCACAAAGGCCTGGGAATCCCCAATCGTAATAACAATTGGTCCCAGCTACTTTATTAATTTACAATCAACAATAATTTCTATAAACCATATTGTAATAGCAACATATAGTTTAATTCGAATGTAATTTTTGAACTATGAAACGTGTCCATAAAAAATTATTTTGTAAGAAAATGTCCAATATTTTGCCTCCTGTTTTGTATCGAGTAACTTGCTGGCAAGAAAATGGATAATATCGCTTCTACTGTATGTATCGATATGTGTCCTTTATGAAGTTTCATCTTTGGCAAAGATCATGTATTGCATAGCATTGTAGCTCGCACTGAGAGAGAGTAGGACTAGTGGTTCAGCTCGCTTAGAGAGCGGTTGGGTTGTGTGTATGGCTCCGATGTAGAGCAGAGGCTGCTTTGCCAGCAAGTCAGAAGTTGTATTATGTAGGTAATGTAATGCTGATTATTAATAATAAGTAACTTAAACTTTCGTTCATCTTTCATTTACGTAGTTAGAAAATTAAACTACTTCCTTCATTTGATAATCAATTATTAGTGGATTTAAAGTGCAGTATTGATGTGAATAATAGTGTTGAACGTATTTCATTATTGGTGCCATAGTAAATGATAGTTAATTGACTATGATACTAAATTGATACTAAATTTCAATAATTAGAAACTGATCTGCATAAAGTTCTCACAGTCAAGCATTAAGAAAGTGATTTGTGGTTTTTTCAATATCTTTCTCGCAGTCAAAATTTTTGAGTATAGTCAGTGTCTGTTTCAAAAGGCTACATGCCACAGTTGTTTTGTTAAAAATATCCGTTGCGCACATAATCAGTTTCATGCACTGTTTCTCACTTAATAGCATATACATCAGTATCAGGGCCATAATTAAACCAAATTGCTGTGTCAAGGAACAATTTGTTGTCTGATCTAACGATAGGTTCAACACACACAACACACGTACAGCTTTTAACTAGCCATTTTCTAAACTATTGTGTCCATTATAAGATCATAAATTTATTACTACGTCGGTCTATAAATAAACCGAAAAATCGAGAATTAGTTGGCGGTTAGATACATGTCGAGAAACAATGTACGCCATCCAAGTCTGGCGATGTACCGCTCTACTCAATTGAACTGCAGATCCGCAATCAACGCAGTAATGTGTGAGCTGTGTAAATTTTCCGTTATCTACTGTGCACTTTTTGTTCACTGTGTAAACTTCATAATCTGTTAATAATATTCTTCTCGGGTCTGCAGCCGGATAGCATTGTCAACTAGACACGATATTTCGGCAGACCAACTGGCTGCCATTTTCAGGTCAGTGCGCTGATTACACTTACTCGCCGGAAACTGAGACAGAACAGAAACAGCGGCTCCTGTATACACCGATGACGGCCCACCGCGCGAAACCAAGCACAGTTAGCGCGCTGGTGGAGAAAATCGGCAAAAGGATGGGTCGAAGCAAAACTAGTTAAAAGCCTAAATAAAATAAACTTAAGATCGAAATGAAGACTGTTACTGCTTAATGTCAGATAAAATAGAGTTCCAATTTCTGCTTAAAGGGAAGCCCTTGTTCCTGTTAATAATATTATCGGCCGAACGTCATCCTCGTGTACTTCAACCTGAAAAGTTGTGTATTGCTGAACATTGTCTGAATGAGGGATATATATATATATATATATATATATATATATATATATATATATATATATATATATATATAAATGAATTGCTGTTCGTTAGTCTCGCTAAAACACGAGAACGGTTGAACCGATTTGGCTAAATTTAGTCTTGAAATATTCGTGCAAGTTCAGGGATAAAATATGGAAACGTTGTCCGGAAAAGAGGAAAATCGGGAAAAACTGAAACAGCCTTTTCCAGTGAGCTATCAATACCGTTCGTCCAGTTGCGATAAAATTTTGTTCATTTCATGTTGAAATCATCAAATAAAAATTTGGAAAAGACGCCCGGAAAGTAGGAAAATTTAGGAAAAACCGAAAGCGATTTTTTTCTAAGAGGAAAGGAAATGTTTGTATAGGTTACGGGACTTAACTACGGGGTTATCAGTCCCTAAACTTACAAACTACTTATGAACTACTTACGAACTAGGACGGCACAAATATCCATGCCCGAGGGGGGATTCGAACCCCCGACCGTAGTGGCCATGCAGACCGTGACTGGAGCGCTTCAGTCTCCTCGGCCACCGCGGCCGGCTTTTTTTTCTATGAATAAAAATCGATTGCTACATGGTTGTAAGAGCATCACTTGAGTACGGCATGACAGGACAAGGTTTGTATGAAATGTTTTGGAAAATCTACCGAAAAACCGGAAAATTTGAGAAAAAGGTGAAATTGCGTTTTTCAATGTGTTTTTGATTGAATTCAGCACTATAACTGACTATAAGCACGACGGAGAGGGGTAATTCTTCTTTTGTTTTGTTCATTATGGTCTTGGAAAAGTATTGAGTAAAAAAAAAAAAAAAAAAAAAAAAAAAAAAAAAAAAAAAAAAAAAAAAAAAAAAAAAGAGAGAGAGAGAGAGAGAGAGAGACAGTTAAAAAGGAAAGTCGCAAAATTCGAACCAAGTTCCTTTTTCAATGTGTTTCTAAATGTACTCAACATTGTAAGTTGAGAACCGTTCATCTGATTGTGATAAAATTTTTATCGTTTGACGTTCAACGAAAGATGAACATTCTTATGAACTAAAAATTTGGGAAAGTTACTTGAAAATTTTGAAAATTCGCGAGAAACTGAAAGAGCTTTTTTCAATGGGATATCAATATCATTCGTCTGATTGCGAGAAAATTTTGCATATTTGACGAACAAAGCAAGAGTAACGTCCTTATGAAATAAAAAATTGGAAAAGTTTCCCGGAAAATTGGAAAATTCAGAAAAGATATTTTTCTATGAAATATCAATACCATTCAATTGATTGCGATAAATATTGCACATTCAACGTTCAAAGTGAGAGGAAGGTTTGAGTCAAGTAAAACAACCAAGTAATTATTTTACAAATTTTAAATCTATATTTTCCTCACGATTTTTCCATATTTTATCACCGTTTAAACCTTCCCTGAAATTCCATGAATGTGACACGAACATTTTCCTGGACATCTGTGCGTGATTTGCCCAGTCTTTCCGCCATCTATCGAGCCGATACTTACATATTTGATGATGTTTTTAGAAAGCTTTGGGTCTAAAATGATTTAATTTGGCTTATAAGTGATACGACGTATACCGGATCATCTAGTGTCAGATAAAATCTGGTTCCAATTTCTGCTTAAAGGGAAGCCTTTGTACCTATTAATATTATTATCGGCCATACGTCATCCTCGTTTACTTCAACCTGAAAAGTCGGGTATTGCTGAACATTGTCTGAATGAGGGACACAATCTATATCTATGAATGTGAATGTCTGTTCGGTGTACGTTTATCACGTCTGAACCACAAGACATAAAGATCTAAAAATTTGTACAGTTACTAATGTATACCCGGGGAAGGCTTTAGGCACGGTTTTATGGCGATCGGATAGCTGTTTATCTCTATATATTAATGTGAATGTCTGTTCGGTGTACGCTTATCACGTCCGAACGACAGGACTCAGAGACTTTTGCCACATGCAAATAACTGTAAACGCCGCTGTTAAATATTTAAAATACTGCACTAGCGTCAGTTGTGATTATCAACCAATTTAATGCAGTCTGTACTACCCCGTTCTTGGCCTGAAATCTATTGTGGGTACCTAACTGGCCACTTACATTATGTGTATGGTGCTAACTAAAAAATTAACGCAAATTTAAAATATTGCGTTGCTAACTTAAGTGTGGAGAATAGTAGCTCCAACAGTTTTAGGGCCAGTTCGTATTGAAGACACGCTACCGAAGGCATCGGGCAACGAGACTACGAAAGGTAAGAGGTGGTCCGTCGTCTTGAGCCATGAAAGCAGATTCTGCCTGCACGTTTGTACGTAAACAAAAACCTTGCGAGCTGTGTGTCGTAGAGTATGACCACGGTCTAACGTATACAGTCACGACACTCCCACAGATTTTTGTTATACGCTGCAACGCTCCAAGCGGACGGCAAGTTACCTTTCTGAATACGATGCTTGATGAGTGCGAATAGTATCGTTTAGATAGTTTACATTAGGGAACGTATGTAGTGCCTTATAAATAGATAATAATTTAAAAATAACTCCCCATTTGTCTTTCTTAGGTTTTTAAGATTCCTGATAAGGTACGAAACGGTACATTACCGGACAGTTAATTTACAATCATGCTGTAACATACAGGCTTTAAATGAGTAATTACATTTTCTATTAAAATAAAAATGCTTAGGAAACATCAGGAGACATGCCCTTTAGCAGAGAGACGTCAATTTCTACGCATGAACGTTAAGTATTCTTCATTACAATTCCAGTACAATCGGTGAGGTTGGAACATAGGAAACGTATATAAAATGCAATAAATACGGTATTTAACGTACCAAATCAACCATCACAGCTGTAGCTGAAGGAAAAACGTCACAGACATGGCAATATAACGATAAAACCAACGAAATTGTTTTCCAACAAAGAAGAACCCAATTCCACAATTGTTGCTACATCTGAACCACAAATGGCAAGAATCATCAAAACATTGTTTTTTTTTGTTTTTTTTTTTTTTTTACAGCTAAAGTTATTACACTTAAAAGAATTTGCACGTATAGGAAAGACGAGTGACGTGTAAAAATGTGAGAATCATTAGACTGCATACCGAATTGATACACGTCAAAAACTGGCTGTCATAGTAAGAACAGACGATAATAGAAATTTATTATACCATTACGTTTATATGCAACTTACTTTCAGCGGAATAAGCTGCAAATAAACACATATTCGTAAGTATTTGTTCATGACAGAGTTGTTCTTTATACCATTGATCCGTTTAAATGAGCGTGTTTTATATTAATTTCCGTATTATGTTTATCTCTCGATATTTTAATAATGCTTGTAACGCAAAAATTATAGTAAGTATTTCGTTAATTACATACAAAAGTGATTATCAACGAACATCACTACTACGGCAGCTTGCCCACCGCTAGGAGCGCTAGTGTCGCAACAACTGTCAGTTGGTAACAACGTTTACAGCATCAATAAAATTCTTCTGGGTATGAAACCGCGTCGTCATTTTATAAATTACACCGACGTTTCGGCCGCTGTTGCAGGCGGCCTTCATCAGGGTCTGTGTCTGACGGATGAATATACGATATCTTGGGATTTATATAGCTGCGGATGAGGGAAAGGAAGGGGGACGTTGGTTTGCCTTTATTGGTGGTTATATTATTTCACGCCATTGGTGGAAATCGGCAATGATGATTGGTGTTCAAGAGGCTAGTTTTCCATGTGATTGGGGGTTACATTCTTCCCCCTTATGCAATAATGGCGTTAAATAATATAACCACCAATAAAGGCAAACCAACGTCCCCCTTCCTTTCCCTCATCCGCAGCTATATAAATCCCAAGATATCGTATATTCAGCAGTCAGACACAGACCCTGATGAAGGCCGCCTGCAACAGCGGCCGAAACGTCGGTGTAATTTATAAAATGACGACGCGGTTTCATACCCAGAAGAATTTTATTGATAGTGACAACAACCGCGGAAGCCTACGTTTGCAACGTTTACAGCAGTTAGTGTCGTGACTGTATATGTTAGACTGTGGTATGACCCCACACCAGGCTTATGGCATGGGTTCCGATAAGCTGCGATGTTTGCGTATGGAAGGCTGACCAGCGCTCGGTACATACAACATATAGTAAGACCCATTATTTCGACATTCTTGCAAAAGGAAGGTGATGTGTTTTTATAACAGAAAAACACTGACCTACAAGCTGCGCGTGAATTTCACGTGCTCTGAAATACCAGCAACTTTCCTCAGCATCACAGTCTGCGGAACTGTCTTCAGTTGAGCCACGTGAGAGAAGATGGTGGGAGGAGAATTGACACGTGCGACTTGTCAACTGAAATCTCTACAGAACTATCTGGACAAGTTGAGGAAGCGCGGAATAATGTATCCCTAGACGGTATTCGCTATTAGTATGATCGAATGGATACCAGAATGAGCACTTGTATTGCCGCCCCTGGAGTATACACCACTTATTATTATCGGTGTTTGAGCATGGATCGACACCTCAGTACCGCTTGTGTTGTGGGTCAGTAAATGTTACCATTTAATGTATTCCATATGAACTGCCTCCACTCAGAATCATGAGTTAAAATGTTCAAATGTTTGTTAAGATTATGGGACTTAACTGCTGAGTCATCAGTCCCTAAACTTACTAACTACTTATGAGTTACTTATTCTAAAGACAGCACAAACGTCCCTGCCCGAGGGTGGATTCTAACCCCCGACGGGTAACGGCCTCGCGCTTCGGAGCATAGAGCCTCAATGCGCTCGGCCACTCCGCAGCGGCAATCATGAGTTAATTAGAAAACAATAAGAGGGTACACTAATTGTTATTTTGTGTGGTGTACATGCAATATTATTTCCTGTTATAAAGATTTTGTGATATAAAGTATTAAACACGTATTTTTTTCTTGATAATGTAAACAGGTAAGTAAGTAATCGTGTACCAACTCTCGTTTTGTACGAGATCACATTACATCATTGTAGTTCCTCCTTTCGCTACATATGTTTGCTCTGAACTCCGCGAATAACAGGCAAGTCTTACATAGAGTTCACGCGCTTAATATTTATCGAGAAATAATATTGTTGTTGTTGTGATCTTCAGTCGAAAGACTAGTTTGCTGCAGCATTCCACGTTACTATATCCTTACGCAAGGCTCTCCCTCTCTGAACAAGAACAGCAATTTAAATTCTTTTCCATCTGCTTACTCTATTCATATTTCGTTTTCCCTGTCCACATACTTCCTGCCAATGCTAAGCTGAGGGCTCCTTGATGTCTCGGAAATGTACTAGCTATCTATCCCTTCTTTATTGACGATAAGCCACTCCTTTCTCCTTTGTTTCTTACAGTATCTCCTCGTTCTAATCATCAACACCACAATTTTTTCTGAACGTATTATCATGCACATTTCGCTCCAGACGAATGCATTCATGACAACTCCCTTAGGCTTAAAAAAATATTCGATGTCAACAAATTTCTTTCTTCAGAAGTTATTTTCTTCCCATATCACTTTTGCACTTTATATCTTCTCTACTTCTCCATCATATTCCCCTACCGAAATAACAAATCTCACCTACAATCTTTACTGTTTAATAATATAATTCCTTCAGCATCACCTGATTTCCATTCACTGCATTTTATTGCCATTATTTTGATCTTGTTAATGTTTATCTTCAGAACTTGCTTCAGAACTTAAAGCAGGAGTAAAATATATGGAACGTAAGGTTATTTATAACTTGTACAACAACCAGACAGTGGTTATCAGAGTTGAAGGGCATGAAAGGGATGCAGTGGTTGGAAAGGGAGTAAGACAGGGCTGTAGTCTTTCTCCATTGTTATTCAATTTGTACATTGAGCAAGCTATAAAGGAAAGCAAGGAGAAATTTGGAGAAGGAATTAAAGTTCAGGGTGAAGAATTAAAAACATTGCGTTTTGCCGACGACATTGTAATAATCTCAGAGACAGCAAAAGACCTGGAAGAGCAGTTGAAGGGAATGGACAGTGTGCTGAAAGGTGCATATAAGATGAACGTTAACAAGAGAAAAACTAGGGTAATGGAGTGCAGTGTAAGGAAATCAGGTGATGCTGAAGGAATTAGATTGGGTAACGAAGCAATAAAGGAGGTAGATGAGTTTTGTTATTTGGGCAGTAAAATAACAAATGATTGTCGCAATACAGAGGATATAAAATGAAGAATGGCAATGGGTAGAAAAGCGTTCTTGTAAAAGAGAAATTTGTTAACTTCGAATATTGATTTAAGCCTAAGGAAGTCTTTTCTGAAGGCATTTGTATGGAGTGTTGTCTTGTATGGGAGTGAGACATGGACGATAAACAGTGCGGACAGGAAGAGGATTGAGGCTGTTGAAATATGGTGCTACAGATGAATGCTGAAGATTAGGTGAGTGGCTCGCGTAACTAATGAGGAAGTATTGAACAGAATTGGAGAGAAAAGAAGTTTCTGGCATACCTTGACTAAAAGAAGGGATATATTGGTAGGACACATTCTTAGACATCAAGGAATTGTGAATTTAGCATTGGGGGGAAGTGTGTGGGGTAAAAATCGCAGAGGAAGACCAAGAGATGGATACAGTAAGCAGATTCAGACAGATGTAGGTTGCCGTTCTTATGTGGAGTTGAAGAGGCTTGCTCAGGTTAGGGTATTGTGGAGAGCTGCATCAAACCAGTCCCCGGACTGAAAACGTCAACAACAACAACAATGTTTATCTTACACCCTCCTTTCAAGAAACTGTCAATTCTATTCATATTCCCTTTTAGGTAATTTTCCGCTTCTGACAGTATTACAGCGTCATCGGCAAACCGCAACCGCAATTTTTTTCTCTCCTGAACAATAATTGCATTTCCAAATTCCTTACTTTCCTTCACAGCTTGCTCAGTCTGCAGATGGAGTAATATAGGGGGAGCACTACAATCCTATCTCACTCCCTCCCACTACTGCGTCTCATTCATCCCCTTCGACTATTAAAACTGCAAAGAAAGAAAAAATAAGGAAGGGAGTAATATCACAGTTTAACGTCTAGTTGTCAGCGTGGACCACATGCCCGGAAAGTTTTCTCGGGGATTGGGATGCAAATCGGCCGTGCTATCCCGTCATTTGCCCTCTACCAATTTAAGGAAATCGCGGAATATTTAAATCAAGATGGTCTCAGGCGGGTTTGAACCGTTTTCCCCTCCAAGTATATTACCACTGCGCCACTTCGCAAGGGCTTATAACTGTTCTATGGTTTGTGTACAAGTTGTAATTTACCCTTGATATATTCATAATTTTAAAGAGTATGTTCTGGTCAACTTTATGACAAGATTTCTCTAAATTACAAAAGCTAAAAATGTAGGTTTGTCTTTCCGTAACCTATCTTCTAGGATAATTGGTACTGTATTGCCTCGCGTGTTGCTACATGATCTCTTTACATGAGATTTTCCGTTAGCCCGTAAATAATTCGTGTTAGTGTTTTGTAACTACACCTTATTAATCTGATAGACCTGTAATTTTCATACTTGTACTCTATGAACTGCACAAGATGTATGCCCGGAATGCGTCAGTTGGAGCTCTGTCTTCCTCTAAGAACATAACGGTGCTTCATGACGTTTGAGTTTTTTGCTTGCAGAATACAGCCAGAGAAAACAAAGAATGAAGAGATAAGGCACAAAAGCTCCTAGTAAACTTTTATATGGATTAAGTGCTCATTCACTGCGCGACACATCTGTTAACCACAACATCAATTATTTGAAAAATGTAACTAGTGAAATTAGTAATTTATAATATACCTGTACATGGGGTGATTCTATCTCCCTCCTGCAGCGACTGCTGCAAACGAAACAAAACAAAGATTTGCTAATTGCTGATCGAAAAGTTACAAACTGTTATAGGTATACTCTGACAAAAGGGGGGGGGGAGAGAATAGTGGGACTTTATGCTCATTTTGCAGTATAACTGATTTTATCTGCCAGTTATGAAAACTGCTACTAGTAAAATAAACATATCTGCTTTTTGTCACGACGTAATCATCTTGTGTTTGCTCTACTTTTGTAGACTATTAGGCACGTGAAATTTCTTAAACAATCGTTTATTTCACTTCTGAAAGTACCACACCAAGCTTAAATATACATACCACAGCGAACTTAGTGAAGTTATGTCATTTACCTTTCAAAGTTTTTTCAAAAAATTCGTTGTAATAAAATTAAATTTCTTTCTCGTCAAGAACTGTTGTATATTGCACAACTAGATTAAAACCGCGGCTTCGCTCGCGTGTTTCTTGATTGTGTTACATAATGCGCGAAACGTCAAATCGATTTTTTTAAAGAGATGTATTAAAAGTAATTTTTTTTCTACTGCTTTATTTATTTACTATTATATTTCAAAAAAATGTTCAAATGTTTGTACAGCTTATGGGACTTAACTACGGGGTCATCAGTCCCTAAAGTTACAAACTACTTATGAACTACTTACGAACTAGGACGGCACAAATATCCATGCCCGAGGGGGGATTCGAACCCCCGACCGTAGTGGCCGTGACTGAAGCGCCTCGGTCCCCTCGGCCACCGCGGCCGGCTCTTATATTTCCTTATTCGTATGCTTATCCTTACCGATAAAGAGCTGAAGACATTGTAGCATGCATAGACCAATCATATGGTCTGTGGCATAACGTTTCGCTGTATGTAACCTCCTTGCTATAGAGTTGCTAACGTCATCGCTGGCCTTCGGTCCGATTTTTTTTTTTTAATTTTACGGCTTTCAACCACCATATCTTCCACCCCCTTATATCTATAGCCTTGGAACTGCTATGGTGTACAACGGGAGACTTCGGACAACAATTACACACAGACCCTTCGTGTGCGTTCTGTAGTTTTCGCTGCAGAGCGAAATATTAAAACACACACATACACACACACACACAAACACACACACACACACACACACACACACACACGCGCGCGCGCGCGCGCGTAGAATTTTATATACACCAATAACTTTCCATCTCAATATACTCCACCCTGTTATTATTACCAAATCTCACGCAACAATGCAACCAATAAAACCATTTTCAAAGAGTAAATATAATTTTCAAAGAGTAATTATTGTTCCGCATTTCGCGTTATATTATTCAAATTATTAATATCTATCAGATCACTATAAAACCTTCCTCGGGTATAAATTAGTAACTGTACAAATATTTAAGTCTCTGCGTCTTGTCGTTCGGACGTGATAAGCGTACACCAAACAGACATTCACATTAATATATATAGTGTAAGGTGGTACAAATTCGATACAGGTACAATTCCGATCAACGTAAGTTTTCGAGCCATTTGTCAGTCTCTTAGTGTCTCGTTGTGTGGCATTGTAGTGTAGCCGGTTTCTAGAGCTCCTACTGTCTTTTCTAATATTACACCACTTTGTACTAAGAAGATATAAATTTTTTCCTGTTAAGAGGTAAGCGAAGCTACTTAGTCTAAGGCGCTCTCATAAAATTTAAAGTTATAAGTGATGGATTCGCTGACAAAAATTCAATGTTTGGTACCACGACGTACGCGTTGGTGAAAAAGGGCTTTTTATGTGGAAGCGGCCAGTAATCCAAATTGTACAAGTAGTAAGTGATCACAATTGTACCTAGTGTGGTACATTTTTGATCGATTTTTCTCAATTCGGTAACCTTCTTTTGTGTTTATACCAACATTTGTAATTGTCTAATATTTGTGTTATATAATCATCAAACGTCCAAGAACAAGTGCCGTAGTTAAAATTATTTCTTTTCTCAATATATTTCCAGTTTCAATAACATTTGTCCGAAATGATCGAAATTGTACCACCTTACCCTAGATAAATAGCTATCCGATCGCCATAAAACCGTGCCTAAAGCCTTCCCCGGGTAGACATTAGTAACTGTACAAAGTTTTAGCTCTTTATGTCTTGTGGTTCAGACGTGATAAACGTACACGGAACATTCACATTTATAGATATAGGTAACTCTCATACCAGTACGGTGTGTAGTGCAACTCATTGAGCGACCGTAAATATTTTCAAAGATCGCAATTCTCTTTAAAAATATTACCCAGAATGTTAATACCGATCTCCGAAAGTAAGTACTGATTATTGCACATAACACACTGAGCATCAAAGAGATCAAGTAACCGACGACCAAAGTCGCACAAGCTTTGGCGATGTATAGACTTTGAATGAATAATAATAAAAAGAAAAAAAAAAAAAAAAATAAATAAATAAAAAGAATTAAAAAAAAAAAACACGAGACAAGAACTTGATAAAACTGAGTTTTGTTACACTGGTTATTTAAAACTCGTTTCGTTGAAACAAAAGAACGCAGAACCGTGATGCGGCGAATATCTCTGGTGAGCGCAGAACTGCAGGCGTCTCTGTCTCGTCGGCTACACGAGATGGCTATTATCGGTGGGCCGCATCGCTCATCGATGAGGCAACGCCAGTGGTGTGGAACACATTATGGTTTCGATCTCCGGTGCCCTCGATCTGTGGCAGAAGCAGAGAGAAAAATTACGAAACAAAGTAGGACGCGATAACTGTAGGAGCTACGCAATATCTCTGTGTACGTGACAGTTCATATACTGTCGACGTATTCATTTACGAGTTTTAATGGACTACGCTGCGGTTCATTTGATTAAATTAGTATCATTACTCAACCCAAAGGCACGAGGTGCCTATAGGTAATTATTACCTTAGGATTCCGCAGCCGTTGTATTCCACATTATTTTATTTTAATATAAATGTACATGTCCCTTTCTTCATATGTATTTTACATCTTATAAAATAGGCTGTATGTGTGTATTTATGTATGTATGTTCCACGTCTCCTCCGAAACTACTGGACCGATTTCAACCAAACTTGATACACATGTTCTTTAATATCATGCAACAATCGCTGTCGGGGTAAGAATCACGTACGACACATACGTAAGGAGATATGATGTCATATACAATGAGATGCGCGAAAAACTGCTGCCTCAAACGACAATGTTGCACATTTTCTCCTAAACCACTGGGCCGATTTCAACCTAATTTGGTACGTAAGGTAACAACGGCTGTTGAAGTACTAACCACGTACGACACATCGTTCAGGAGATATAACGTCATGAACAGAAGGAATCGCAAAAAACTGCTACATAATGCGCTGAGATTTTATAAATACACTGTATGATAATGACAGAACTTGGCGACTTGCAACAAACTTTAAACATAATTTCAACCCTTTATTTAAGTTTTTCTCGCAGACAACCACAGCAAAATAATAAAAGGAAAAACCTTTCTCGCTTACTTCTTTCCTACTGTTCATGGAGCAAAACTATGGCATTCGGTACAACGTTACAATTTATAATTTCTACACTACCAATTGTATTCGCAGGAAATTTTGCAGACAGAATACACGCTTAAAGCGGAATGTACATTCGAAATTGTATCACAGTACGACACGTAGTTCATGAGATATGAGGGCGTAAAGAGTAACGTTCATGGAAAACCGCCCCATCAAGCATCACGTTTTAATCTATTACGTCTTTACTACTAACCATACTCGCAACAGATTTTACCGACATACAGCACTTAAACAAATTAATATATTCTTGCAAAATTTTACAATTGTAGAACGTATCTATACTAACAATAAATTTGTAAATGTAGCCCTATCGCTATTCGCTTCGATCTTCAAAACTACTGGACGAATTTTGATGCGGTTTTCACAGGTAACATGAGCGAAGATTGGTTCAGGATCTAGGCATGATTTCATCAAAATAGGTTTTCATAGACCGTCGTGTCTGTGTGTTTATCTATTAGAAACCACTTCTCCAAAACTACAATAGGAATTCGCATGGGGTAACTTCAGCGTACCTTGGGACAACATATAGACTTAGTTTCATAAAAATCGGATCACAGAAAGGAAAACATGACAATTTAACGTTTTTCATCGACAACCGTCATATCTATCTTTCTCTTTCATCTCCAAAACCAATAGACGAATATTCAGGGGGTTTTCACAGGAAACGTGAGGGTACCTTGCGGTTACAGAAACGCTTCATTTCACAAAATCAGATCAGAAAAAGTAAGATGTCACAATTTAAAATTTCTCTCAAAGCAATCGCATGTATCTATTTGTAGAGAGTTATCTCCAAAAGTACTAAACGAACATTCATGGGGGTATCACAGATAAATAGAGAATATCCTGGGGTAGCATATAGGCTTCATTTCATGAAAATCAGATCAGGAAGGCAAAATATATCGTAATTTGACGTTTTAGGTGTGTTTCGTGCTTGGAAAGAAAGGCGCAATGCAGCAAAGAACTAATAGATAGCGCTGCGGGTGTTCGTGTGAAGTTCGGGGCAGCGATCGGATTATTACCCATTGAAAATACTACTCACTCTTCGTCTTTTCAAATTTACCTCATTTCTGAAAATCATTTCCTTGGTTGCTATGTTCTACGAAATATGATTCAACGCAATGAATATAAAACTGATACAATCCTCGCCGTGTTTAATCCATATCTTTACATACTGATATCACAGTCTAACGTATATGTAGAACTGCTATGGAAGTTTAAGTATCACGCTTGGAGCGACAATAGCGCATCTAACAGAAAGAGAGCCAACCGCAGGTTTAATAATTGTTTTCGGTGATATTTCTACTTCATTAACGAAATACGTATTACTTATTATATTTCAGTTTTCCATGCCTCAGACCATTGTCCAGAGGTATGAAAGATCATGAAATGTTTTAAACGGCGAATTAACTGATGTATGATGTTAGCTACATCATATTCATGAAGAATGCCTATTTCTAACACGTTCCGCAAACGTATTAAAAGAAAAAAACTACTAACACATTTTTATGCGGTTTTCGCCGGAAATTTGAGCTGAGATTGGGGCAACATATAATCATGATTTCATCAAAATCAGGTCACGGAAAATAAGATACCTCACAATCTTAAGTGTTTTCAGTAACTGTCTATTTATCTATTAGAAGTACCTACTCTCCTATACTTCACAAATTTGCCTGGAGCAACAAGAGATAGAGGCGCTGGTGCACCAAAGAACTAATAAACACCACTGCTTCATAATAAGTATGGGGTAGTACAACAAGGAAGCGAACGTCTGTGACAGAATTTAGCAATCTTATGTCTACGAATACCAACAAACATTGAACATAGGGTTACTGATTTCGCTTTGTGTATGAAATACTTACCGTAACGACATTTCTTTGCTTATTTTGGCACGTTTCCTTTTTTGTATCAAAAAGTTTATGAAGATACATCGTATCGGACAATGACTTTTACTTATTTGACATCTTGTCTAGGACAACTGAGTTTATTGACAGACATTTTTTTCTTCATCCTGTATGTGTGTAATGTTTGGTGATTTTTGTAATAATTTTTCCTCGTTATTAAGTTTCTAAACTTGCGTATATGACCAGTTTATTAAAAAAATTCCAACTACGAATGTTAAAGAAACATTTCATAATTTTTTATGCAGAATGTTGTAACTCTGCACTTCAACACGTGTACTGAATTTCATTCATATTGCCTTACGACCACAGGAGCAGTGCGAATATCAAATTAAAAATGCGTCTGAAATTATTGCTGCCGTTGTAAATTAGTTGCCTCATTCATCTCACAGAGGATTACTTACGTTACTTGTTTACGATTTTCATCTACAGACTGATCTGTTTAAGGGATATTTTGATCGGAATAATACCGTATTTTCAACCTGAGATTAAAAGTTCGTGAGATGAACGTAATGAATTTAATAAGCCCCTGTGTAAACTCCGCTTTTAAAAAAAAAAAAAAAAACACTAATCCGATTTAAAAGCATCTGATAGCGATATTCACAAAGAAAGGGAAAAAACCTGTATTTATACTGTTCTACGACTGTGTTTTTAAACTGGATTCGGTGATGAGCGAGTGATTTTTCACTAAAGTGTATTTTAACGACTCGTAGAGATATTTAGGTATTTTCCTCTCTCTCTCTAACAGAGTGAGTAGCGTTGTAACAAGAGGAACTCTTTTTCATTTATTTTGTAACTTAATAAGTAGATATCTGCTCGTATTGTTAGTAATGCAGAATATCAATTATTTTATGAATGGGCACTGCTGTACCAGAAAAATTAAAGAATAAATATTTTGATATATCTTAAGAATATTGTCTAATTATACATCATGGGTGAACGCAGAATTCATAAAAAAGAAAACAACTATTGGAATATATCTGTTGGTTCTCGTAACCATGCATGCCGAACATATTAGCGACTTCTCTTGATACTAACCAAGTTTATATATGATTCACATATCATCACACCCAGTAAGATGTGCAAATTATTCATTTTCTTATTTACTATTAAATTTGCTGTTTGACTGAGTGTAGGCGAAAGGATGTAGCAATTTATTTTACTAATACCTGAGTATAGTCCTTCTCTCACCCATGGTAAACAGGATTTGTTTGATTAATTATTCGACGCAAGTTGTAAGCCGTGTACTCCCTGCTTTCGGACGATTTCCAGCTATAAACTTTATTTTGTAGAAGACGTACCTGTTGCGATATCCACAGTACTGAAATTTAAATTTCACAGTACCAAAGAAATCGTAAGTACCTGTTAGATATACACTTGTTACTGGGGTTTAGAACCTCAGTGACCGCATTTCCCAGACCGTCCGTATTGATAACCCACGTTCAAGTTTTCGGCAGTTCTTTTCCAATATTCCGATGTCCTCTAGCATTCGGTTTCTAAATACACAAATCCTAATATGTAAACTTACTTGGCATGTCAGCGTTAAAAACGTACATCACTAAAATACCATATTAAATAAACACTACTTCGAAAGCAGTGACCAATTTCGATCCAATTTGGACCGTCTACTAACGACACTTGACTGATGACGTGTGGAGACAATGGCTCGGACCAGGTGCCGTGGATACCAGTAACAAAGCGAACGCAGGGTGAAGCTGATCCACAACGGGTCTGATGTTAATCAATTATATACTATTTAGTCAGGTGCCTGATTAAGAAGCTGAAGACTAGTAACGTTTTATATGTTTACATGTTTTACATCTAGATAAATACTTCGCTAATCATATTTAAGTGCACGGCAGAGGGTTCACTTAACCGCTTTTATGGGTTTCTCTACCATTCCAGTCTGTAATGGCGTTGTTGTTGTTATGGTCTTCAGTCCGGAGACTGGTTTGATGCAGCTCTCCACCCTACTCTATCCTGAGCAAGCCCATCATGATATTTTCATACAGTAGAGCTGCATGTCCTCGGGAGAAATAACGGCTGTAGTTTCCCCTTGCTTTCAGCCGTTCGCAGTAACTGTGTGGCAAAGCCACATTAGCTGATGTTACAAGGCCAGCGCAGTCAAACATTCAGACTGTTGCCCCTGTAACTACTGAAAAGGCTGCTGCCCCTCTTCAGGAACCACACGTTTGTCTGGCCTCTCCACAGATACCCCTCCGCTGTGGTTGCACCTACGGTACGGCTATCTGCATCGTTGAGGCACGCAAGCCACCCCACCACGGCAATGTCTGTGGTTCATGGGGGTGGTTGTAATGGCGAGCGGGAGAAAAGAATAAACCTTTCCGTTTTCCATAAGATCTCATTTATTTTATCATGATGGTACTTCCTCCCAAGTAGGTGGGGTGCTAAGGTAATATATTGGCATTCAGAAGAGAAAGATGGAAAAGAAATTTCGCCAATAAATTTCACCTCAACGAATAACCCCGAAACTTGCACCATTTCTGTTACTCTCTCTCTCTCCTCTATAGTGTGATAACAGCAAACGAGCTGCCGTTCTCTGAAATTTCTCTATCATCGGTTAGTCCCACTTTGTGGGGCTCTCAGAACGGGCAGCAATACCCAAAATTAGGACTCAAAAGTGTAGTGTAGGCAGTTTCTTTTAGTAGAACTGTTGGCTTTCTAAGCGTTCTGCCAATGAAACGTAGCATTTGGTTCGCTTTCTCTACACTATTTTCTGTGTTTTCTTCCAAATTTAAGTTTCTCCTAACTGTTTTTGAAATAAAATCAATATGATTTCTCTTATTTTATCGTGATGATCATGTCTTCCTGTGTACGTGGGAGCTAAAAGAATATGTTCGCATCCGTAAGAGAAAGTTGGTGAAAGAAATTTCGCAAATAGATCTCGCCGCAACGAGTAACGCTCTGCTTTTAATGATTTCCGCCGCAACTCGTGCATCATTTCCGTGAAAATCTCTCCCCTGTATCGCGATAATATGAAACGAGCTGCCATTCTCTGTACTTATTCTAAATCTACCGTCAATGCGTTTTAGAGGGATCCCACAATTCGCAACAATACTCCAAAATAGGATGCACAAGTGTGGTGTAGGCAGTTTCTTCAGTAGAGCTGTTGCATCTTCTAAGTGTTCTGCCAACGAATCTTAGTCTTTGGTTCGCTTTCTCTACAACATTTTCTATGTGTTCTTCAAATTTACGTCGTTTGTAATTATTACTCCTAGGTGTTTAGTTAAATTTACTGACTATAGTTTTGACTGATTTATCGTGCAAATAAAATTTAACGGGCTTATTTTAGTGGTCGTTTGGACGACTTCACACTTCTCATTATTAAGGGTCAATTGCCATTTTTTGCATTATGCAGATTTCTAAATTATTTTGCAGTTCCTTTTGTTCTTCTGGTGACTTTACTAACCGATAACTGACAGTATCATTTGCGAACAGTCTAACGGAGCTACTCAGGTTGCCTCCTAAATCTTTACCTGTATAATAGTGAAAGTACACTCACTCACTCACTGACTAAACACGAAATCTCGAAAACTACTTCACCTATGAAGCTGAAATTTGGCAGGAATGTAGTTTATAGGTAGAAAACGTCACCCATGAAAATATTTTGTGATAGGTGCATGGCGGAGCATACTTTTCCTACAGACTCACGAAATCTACAGTTTCGTTCCGATCTTAACGAAATTTCGCTTGCTTGACCTTCAAAACAAGAGAAAGGGCATCGTGTACCTTATGTTTCATGCAGTGCATGGGGGAGGGTACTTTGCAACATAAAAGTGGATCCCTAAATACATTGGTCGCGCCATAAGGTGAGAACGGCTCAACCCATTTCACAGATCCTTTTTTTTTTTTTTTTTTTTTTTTTTTCTTCTTCTTTTTTCGTTATTCTCAGAACAAGGGTTGTATGAAATAAAACTACAGTTCTTCGTTTGTGTGGCCATAATGTCCGTAGTTGCTTTCTTAACTATGAATGGTAGTGATTTTCCGTCTTTTGCAACTACAATAAAATGCGATTTTTTCACACCAGACGCGTTTCGTTTTATTGACTGTAAAACATCATCAGTGGTCTGAAATAGTAGAAATCTACAGTTTGGTTTTTGTTTAGATCGAAAACAGTTCTTAAATGGACCCTGAAAAGTAGGCCTAATGTTTGGTACTTACGGAAATTTTGTCTTCTTTTCGCTTCACATCATGGAATGCCGGTCTGTTTAGTGCAATACCGCCGGTTCTTCATGTTGTGTCGTTTTCTCACTACTTTCACTGTCACTGTTTCACTGTTTATGGTTGTTTTTCACAGATCAGAAGTGTTTGTTTTTGTTTTTACTGATTCTGCTCAGTGTGTTATTGGAGTGTTGCCAACCTCACAAATGTAGTTCTTTCTCTGTTTTTTAATAAATTATGTTTCGATGTATTTAGTTTTGATGTAAGCAGATTGGAATAGTGGCAGAATAATGCATGTATATATTTAATGGGAACATTATTATTATTTTATTTAATTTTTTTTAATTACTATTATATTATTATAATTCTTGTTATTATTGGTGGGGGGTTTAGTAGTAGGGAAAGATGACTGAATGGTGGTTGGATGTGGTAAGGTGTGATGTGAAGTGAGATGGAGGACAAAAGTGATGGATATGAGGTGTGGTGCACTAATATTAAACTCCTGGGTGGTGGTAATGCAAGTAGTGTGCATGTGTGTGATGTGTGTGTGTTTGGGGGGGGGGGTGTTTTTTGTTGAATCTGGTATGTGATGTAGGGTAACAGTGATGGGAACGAGGTTGAGTGTTTGTTAGCAGGGAGCGAAAAAGTTTGGGAGTTTTATATCAATATGTGTGACACGTTCGGAGGGTCTCGTGTTTAGCGGAGAGATGGCTATGTGATTTTATTTTACCTTAGCTGTGGTGTGTTGGTAGTGGTATCTGGAATGGGATGTGGAAGTAGTCTGAGATAGCTACGGGCATGACAGGGAATGTTTTATGTGATTTCATCAATTATTTTATACAATGTTTGTTTTCCAATATTTATTTGGTCATTTAGTAGTTGTTTGTTGTGTGATAGTGCTTTGTGTATGTGGAGGTTTTCTTGGAAGGGGAGTAGGTGTCTGTCTGTACTAGTCTGTATGATTTCCATATCTTTTTCTATAGTGCTGGGCCTATGGTGTTCTTGTTTCAGGTGGTCGGCAAATGTTGAATGGTTTGTGCCATACTTCCAGGCTCTGATGTGCTCTTTGTATCTGGTATCAAATGTTCTGCCAGTCATCCCAATATATATATTATCACAGTCTCTGCATTTGAGCTGATAAATACCAGATTGTTGGTATTTGTCTCTTTTTGGTTTTAGTTTGGGGATGTGTTTTTGAATTGGGTTGCTTGTTTTGTAGGCAATATTTATGCCTTGTTTCTTGAATATATTACCTATGTTGTATGTGAATTTGTTGTGGTAGGTTAGTGTATGCCATTTGTTATTGTGTGTGCTGTTTGCCTGTGTCAATGTGGTTTGTGTTGGTTTTTTCTTCAACTGTGATTTTATTTTCCTGTTTAGATTGTCTACAAGGGTTTCTTCGTAGCCATTTTTTAGGGCAATTTGTTTTATAATAGTTAGCTCCTTTTGGTAATTTTTGAGACTTTTTATTTTCTCAAACTACAGCACACAAAACCTAAAACCAACAGTCACACATACACACACAACTTCTACCCAAGAGTTATCAACCTCACAAATGTTACATTAAATAAAGACGAACAACAACTCCTAGAAAAGGGTCTAAAACACAATGTTGACCCGCCAGCAAATGAAAGTCAAATAGAAAATCTCATTGTAGAAGCTGAGTACATCCTCACTACAGAAGAAAAAAACGAAAACAGTACTGTAAATACAGGGCTTACTAGGGAATTAATAAAAGAGGAAATTAAAAACATAGCAACACAAATTAAAAAAGATTCTAATAAGTTTAATAATAGCAGCGATGAAACAAAACTTAAATATCTAAAGAAGAAATTGCAGGCAGAAAACATTATCATAACCAAATCAGACAAAAGCAATAGTGTTGTTCTCATGGAAACAAAAGAGTACATAGAAAAAACTGAAGATTTCATCACCAAAAACAACATAAAAAAGCTAAAATCAAACCCAACCAACAGATTCCAAACCCAGGTCAAAAACACACTCAAAAACATAGAATACACACTTTCAGACAGAGAAAAACAGAGAATTGTGCAAAAAAATCCTCAAGCACCAAACATGAGATGCCAACCAAAGGTCCATAAAAATCTTACCCCTCTCCGCCCGATAGTAAATTTCAGAACAGCTCCCACATACCTGCTATCAAAAGAAATGCAGTCCCAGCTCACACATTACTACACAATTGAAAATGACAGAACAGTGAAAAACACCACTCAATTAATACAGAACATCAGAAACATAAACATCCCTAACACAGCAACACTGCTCTCTTTTGATGTAGAAAGCATGTATAGCTGCATCCCTGTAAATGAAACTATCAGGCTAATAGAAGATAATCTAAAAACACACAGCCAGCTACCTCTAGAACAAATAAATGAAATAATAAAATTGGTAGAACTAATAACAAAACAAAACTATTTTGAATTCAATGGGGACTACTACATACAAGAAGATGGGCTACCCATGGGTTCACCAATTTCAGGAACACTAGCAAACATTTTCATGAATCATATAGAGAAAATAATATTTGAAGATATAGTAACAAAGCAGAATTACAACATCATCTACTGGTACCGATACATGGATGATATAATATGTATGGTGGATGAACCTAAAAACAGAATACAACAACTACATAAAGATATAAATACCATACACAAAAACATAAAGTTTACAATAGAGGAAGAACAAAAGGACACACTCAATTTCCTAGACATAACAATAACAAAAGAAAACCACACACACACATTTGACATATTTAGAAAACTCACCACCTCAGACATCATTATACATGCCACTTCAAACAATCCACAAAGTCACAAACAAGCTGCAATTAGGTACATGCTCAACAGACTCAATAGGATCCCCCTAAACACTTCTAATTACCAAAAGGAGCTAACTATTATAAAACAAATTGCACTAAAAAATGGCTACGAATAAACCCTTGTAGACAATCTAAACAGGAAAATAAAAACACAGTTGAAGAAAAAACCAACACAAACCACATTGACACAGGCAAACAGCACACACAATAACAAATGGCATACACTAACCTACCACAACAAATTCACATACAACATAGGTAATATATTCAAGAAACAAGGCATAAATATTGCCTACAAAACAAGCAACCCAATTCAAAAACACATCCCCAAACTAAAACCAAAAAGAGACAAATACCAACAATCTGGTATTTATCAGCTCAAATGCAGAGACTGTGATAATATATATATTGGGATGACTGGCAGAACATTTGATACCAGATACAAAGAGCACATCAGAGCCTGGAAGTATGGCACAAACCATTCAACATTTGCCGACCACCTGAAACAAGAACACCATAGGCCCAGCACTATAGAAAAAGATATGGAAATCATACAGACTAGTACAGACAGACACCTACTCCCCTTCCAAGAAAACCTCCACATACACAAAGCACTATCACACAACAAACAACTACTAAATGACCAAATAAATATTGGAAAACAAACATTGTATAAAATAATTGATGAAATCACATAAAACATTCCCTGTCATGCCCGTAGCTATCTCAGACTACTTCCACATCCCATTCCAGATACCACTACCAACACACCACAGCTAAGGTAAAATAAAATCACATAGCCATCTCTCCGCTAAACACGAGACCCTCCGAACGTGTCACACATATTGATATAAAACTCCCAAACTTTTTCGCTCCCTGCTAACAAACACTCAACCTCGTTCCCATCACTGTTACCCTGCATCACATACCAGATTCAACAAAAAACACACCCCCCCCCCAAACACACACACATCACACACATGCACACTACTTGCATTACCACCACCCAGGAGTTTAATATTAGTGCACCACACCTCATATCCATCACTTTTGTCCTCCATCTCACTTCACATCACACCTTACCACATCCAACCACCATTCAGTCATCTTTCCCTACTACTAAACCCCCCACCAATAATAACAAGAATTATAATAATATAATAGTAATTAAAAAAAATTAAATAAAATAATAATAATGTTCCCATTAAATATATACATGCATTATTCTGCCACTATTCCAATCTGCTTACATCAAAACTAAATACATCGAAACATAATTTATTATAAAACAGAGAAAGAACTACATTTGTGAGGTTGGCAACACTCCAATAACACACTGAGCAGAATCAGTAAAAACAAAAACAAACACTTCTGATCTGTGAAAAACAACCATAAACAGTGAAACAGTGACAGTGAAAGTAGTGAGAAAACGACACAACATGAAGAACCGGCGGTATTGCACTAAACAGACCGGCATTCCATGATGTGAAGCGAAAAGAAGACAAAATTTCCGTAAGTACCAAACATTAGGCCTACTTTTCAGGGTCCATTTAAGAACTGTTTTCGATCTAAACAAAAACCAAACTGTAGATTTCTACTATTTCAGACCACTGATGATGTTTTACAGTCAATAAAACGAAACGCGTCTGGTGTGAAAAAATCGCATTTTATTGTAGTTGCAAAAGACGGAAAATCACTACCATTCATAGTTAAAACTACAGTATTTGAGAACAACAAAGTGCGGTTTGTAATGTGACCCTGCATTTCTATTGCATAGAAATCTATAGTTTTGTTTCGATATTGTTGGAATTTTGCACACTCTACCTAAAAAACAGGAGGAATGATTGCCTGTATAAAATTTCGTTCGGTGCTTAGTGGAGGGTACTTAACTTACGGACTTTTACAAAATGTGCATAGTTTTGCTCCAATCTTTATTAATTATTGCACACCTAACTTTTAAACTAACATGTACTCGCTGGGTACATGAATGTTTGTATGGTACATGTCGGAGGTTATCTTGCAGAAAACTTTGCCGAGAGAGGGAAAGGTGGAAACGAACAGAGAGATGGAAGAGAAAGAGGTGGATGCAGAGAGAGGGGGGGAAGGAGATGTGGACTATGAGAGTGTAGGATAAATAAACACCCGGGCAACGCCAGGTTTACAGCTAGTCGTTTATAAAAATAAAGAACAGTAGAGGCTCATTAACACCACCCTCGGGAACGCCAGATATTACTTCAGTTGTACTCGATGACTTTCCGTCAGTTACAACGTATTGTGTCCTTTCTGACAGGAAAACACGAATACGATCACACAATTGTGGCGATAATCCAATAACCACGCAATTTGATTGGAACGCGATTGTGAGGTGCAGTGTCGAAAGCCTTCCGGATATCTAGAAACACGGAACCTATTTGAAATCCGTTGTCGATAGCATTCATCACATCAAGTGAGTAAAGTGCTAGCTGTGTTTACAAGAATGATTCTTTCTGAATCCGTGTTGAGTATGGGTCTTCGAGGTAATTCATAATGTTTGATGAAAGTATATGTTCCAAAATCATGCTGTAAACCAACGTCAGTGATAAAGGCCTGTAATTTTGCGAATCACTCCTATTGCCCTTCTTAAATATTGACCTGTGCAACTTTCCAGTCTTTTGGTAACGATCGTTCGGTGAGAGAGCGGTTGTATATGATTACTAGGTATGGGAAACTAATCGGTATGCAGCCGGGACCGGGAGTCTTACTTTTGTTAAGTGATTTAAGTTGCTTTAATACACCAGGGATTTGAACTTCTAAATAATGCATGCTGGCAGCTGTTGTTGATACGAATTCTGGAATATTTGCTTCGTCTTCTTTCGTGAAGGAATTTCGGAGAGCTGCTTTAGCATTGGCATACTCTGAAAGAAACGTAATTTGTATACAATCTGGACCGAGAGACTTACATTTCTTACGTGATTTAAGTTGCTTTAACAGTCCACGGATATCTCCTTCTAAATTACGCTTGTTGGTGGTTGTTCTTGATTCGATTTCTAGAGTTATTCCTTCGCCTTCTTTGGTGAAGGAATCTCGGAAAGCTGTGTTTACCAATTCCGCTTTAGCGAAGCTGTCATCCATAGAAACACTATTGTTATCGCGTGCTGAAGGTAATATTGATGTTTTGCCGCTACTACATATACGACCAGAATTTCTAAGCATTTTCTACCACGTGAAATAACAAGTTTTCGACATGGAAACTCTTACAAGCTTTTCGTACAAAACTGGAGCTAAATATCGAGTTTCAGTAGAAGATTGCCAGTCTTAGGGACATTGTGTCTTTTTAAAATTGACATGCTCTTCTCTTTGCTTTTGTAAGAGTTTTCTATTCTGTTTTGTGTACCACGGAGGGGCAGCACTCTCTACTGTTAATTTATTTCGTGCAAATCTAATATATGTCCATACTATGTCTATGAATGTAAGCCACTTTTGATCTATACAGACGTTCCAGAATGAAACTTTCACTCTGCAGCGGAGTGTGCGCTGCTATGAAACTTCCTGGCAGATTAAAATTGTGTGCCGGAACCGGGACTCGAACCTGGGACCTTTGCCTTGCCCGCGAAAGGCAAAGGTCCCAGGTTCGAGTCCCGGTTCCGGCACACAATTTTAATCTGCCAGGAAGTTTTATACAGACGTTGTTAGTTGCTAACAACGTGGAACAAGAGGTCCGAACGTCACTGGATGCCACGATAAGAAAATCCAACTGCTGGTTTCACCGAAGAATGGTCTGTGTGGAGAACCCTGAATCCGCTCAGAACGGGTGTCGCAAGATCCAGAGACAACCTGCACAAATGGGGTTACTCTACACCATCAACCCTTTGTGACTTGAAGGGTTTCATGTGGGGTAAATGGTGGGTCAAATGTTGCTCAGTTGGCATAACATAAACTCTGAAAATGCTCATTCAGTACATCAGCAAACACAGGTGGGATTTTGTGCATGGGGATGGAAATTCAAACACTCTTAGAGGATGATATTGTAGTTTTATTTACCTTAACCAGTTGCAACCTTTTCCATAACATATTTAAACTGTGTCAAATTCGTAACTTTCTTGTAGTACATAAAGTCTTATACATAGATGGCCGACACTAACGTATTGCCACAATGAAACTCTTGCTGTATGTAAACAAAGTTCTCTGTACTTTACATCACATTACCAACTGAGTACTTAGTTTTACCTCAACTTCTCCTCACAAACTGCTGCTCATATTGTATCACAAAACTGCTCTTTTCTGCTCTGCCATGCTGGCGGACGCTCTGCGGTTTAAATAGAAAAACATCTACTTGTGACGTCAAGTCAGGTGACTCATCACAGGCTCACAAACATGTAACCTCCATGAAAATTACAATATTTCTGTCACTAAATGTTTCTCAAACTGATTTAATGAGTGCATAGAAATTCGTTACTAATATTCTAATGAATTTACAAGAAGTTATTAGCTTTCAATAAATAACAATAAAAACAATTTTTTATAAAATTATTATCTGCCCAAGTATTGGCAGTGAGTCGTATCTTTACAGCATGAGGGTTTTTGCCTCAAAACAACATCATCCTATGACATTTCGGACATGGTGCGTTACGGCTGCTAAAATACACATTTTTATATGGCAAGTTAATAAATTTCAAGGTAAGATTTCGTAAGTTTATAGTTTATACAGGGATTCCTATTGCGTTGGCGTGTGCAGATTTACGCAAAACAAAATATTTGTTCTTTTTGTATTCAAATTTCACAAGTTAACAAACTTTTACAATCAATATTTCATTCGTTACAACAAAATCTATCGTTTTGAATAAGACAAAAGTGCAAAAAAGTATGTAAAATACGTAACTGACAACTTTGGCATGTTAAGGAAGTGACAGAACCCTGTGGATCGTTACAGACTGCGGAGTTGAGCAAACTACAGTACACTTATACCAGTGTGCATTATGTCCATCAAGATGCATCACTGATGATCTGATGTCCGCAAGCCCCGAAGCTGTTGCGACTGCCAAATTCTGGGCTAAAGTCGCCTAAATTGTCATCTTTGTCTAATATTATTTTTCCTTGCTAGCCTTGATTATCATTTTTTTCATTTCTAAAGGTAAACGAATTATGACTTATAATATGTAACGTAATTGTAACTTCAGCTAATAGTGAGTATTATGTATATATCTATCTGCATATACCATTGTGCACTGTAGTTGGATGTTATGACACGAAAAAAGGAAATAGTTGCGAAGGACTGGATGAGGTGAACTCGGCCTCATGAATTCAGCCCCTCCTCTTTCTTCTTTTACTTGCGCATTTTTCCGCTTGCGAGGGTCGGCTTGATTGACTGTGGAACTAGCATGATTAATTTTAAGGGGTGCCCGGATGCGCTTCGTGTGTCATATTTTTCTCCACCCCTGTATGAAAAATCGCATTTATCTACCAATTTTCGTGATGGTGCGGTCTATCTGACAGCGCGCTTTCGGCAACAATTGCGATTTAGCAATTTCCCTACACATTATTGCGCCCATCTGCTCCTTAGCTTCGAGTTTAGTTGTGAGTGGACCGGCAAAGTGTATTATGTTATGACAGAGCTTCTATAACTTGAGTGACGTCTTTTCGAAAATAGCTGGCGGTCATTTTGACCGCACTACGTTGTTTGTGTAATTTTTTCTATTACTTTTCACGCATATTCTCGATATTTTCCATTTCAAACCTTTTGAAACATGGAGGAATCGAGTAATTTAACAGGTAAAGGATATGCTGCAAGTAGCAGGCAATGTGTGAACACTTCAGATCGAAACTTTGAAGGTGAGAAAGGCATATGTTCTTCAGAAGATTGGATCAGATGAAGCTCCTGTCGACAGAGGTATCCTTCTGAAAGAGCTGGCCCCTAGTCTTGTGCTGAAACATATGCAAAAGCGAGCTCAGAACCCACGACTTCGGCAGGAATTACGACTAACTACATATTATCAGGTCTGCTAGGACGGTTGTGAAAACTTGTGACTGGGAGGGCTCTGATTTTTCCAGAGGTATTTCTTCGAGTTAAAAACGTTACACTTTTTGTTTCATTAGTTCTTCAAGAAAATATACAAAATTTATCAAAGCTTTATTGTTATTATTAGCTAATGTAAAACATATGAATGTATTAGTGTACAAAATGTGCAGTAAACATATCAGAGTGCCAGTTTAACAATAATTATTTAATGTTATTGTATTGTTTTTTCATGTTTATTTACTTAGTATTAAAGACTCTCTCATATGCAAAATAGAGAATTTCAATGGTGTTCAAATTGTTAACATTACACCCACCTAAAAAGTGAGAGGTCAGATTGACAGCACCACGGTATTAGTGTCCCACGTTAGTTAAAGCTTAAATTTAATCAAAGCAAGATTTATTAGTCTCCAGGGAGTTACTGCGATAGTTATATGAATAAAATTCTTGAATATCCGTCTCCAGATCGCTTATATTTTCTAAAACATGACCGGTTTCCGGACAGCTGCCCATCTTCAGATCAAATTTTGAAGTTACAGAGTAACCTGTCCTGTGATAAACGAATGTTCACAGTCGTTACTGAACGACTGCGAACATTCGTACATCACAGGACAGGTTACTCTATAACTTCAAAATTTGATCTGAAGATGGGCAGCTGTCCCGAAACCGGTCATGTTTTAGAAAATATAAGCGATCTGGAGACGGATATTCAAGAATTTTATTCTTAGATTTAATGTAATGACCCCAATGACAGGCACCACATGGTAGCTTACTGAAGGCAAGAGTACAAAAACTTCATGAAGATCGGAATACAAATATAGATTTAAGTAAAGTCCGTAAGTAAAGTACCCTCAGCCATACGCTTTGGAAATTATATACACACTGTGACCTTCCTTTTTCTTTGAAGGTCAAGTGTGTAAATGCATTGCTGTCTTTTTCCGAAAATTGGCATGTCACCACTACACTTCCGTCAGTAGATGTGTCTTTCTGTTTTACATTCGGCATCATTATCACTGGGTCTAGGTTCCGCATCGCCAACACTTTATGCGTGGTCACACTTAATCCTAATTATAAACTTGTCCTTTTTTTATTGGCCAGTGAGGACTGAAAGATTGATGAATGATTAGATCGACTCATAGTAATAATAACCGACCACTGGCACTGCCCAGCTCCAGAATGTCTACTGTCGCTGACACATTAGATTCCAAAGAGTGTTGAAAAAAAAAAAAAAAAACACCAAGATTGCTGTTTGATTTATTGTTGTCTGACTATCGGTTTTGATGTGCTATGCCATACATATTCTTTAAATGTGGTTATGTTTTTAAAAAGATGGAGGACAAACGGAAAGTGCAACATTGCACTGAGTCAAGATGTAAAATTCACATATTATACTACAAATTGCTTCATTACAGATCGCCTCTTCCCTGCGATGTCAGGTAATGTGAATAGTGTGCGGTGTTGTCAATTTATAAAAAGGAAAGAAGAGGCTTTATCGATACCTGGCCATTCTAGCGGCACTCCATCAACATTCCTGTCAGTTGTCACACGCAATAACATACGTTTGTCTATTTTAGAAGCTGGAAGCTAGGTTTGTCCTAGCAGCCAGTGCGCTAGAAGATGATCATAGGCCTTCTCGACCCCTGCTTTCTCCTTACAGGGGCAAGGGAAATGATAGCTCTTGCACAGATGGCAGCAGTATAAGAGAGGAAAATAGCTCGTCTAATCGGCATTTTTCTGTATATAATCATTAACCTTGATATAAAAAAAAATATGCATGTGAGCTCAACAGATTTTAGGTAATGGGTGGGGGATGGGGTGCCGATAAAAACTGCACGTTTGGGAGTGACGGAACGGCGAGGTCCGATGTTCTTAACGTTGGGGAAAGGAGCACAAATTACCTTTTGCTTGGGGGTGAGTCGACACCTCTGGTTAGGGGCTTTTGTAATGTCTTGCATGCTTCTGCTCATTGCACCATGTAATACAACTGCAGCTACAATGCTGCCATCCATACTCAATGATGTAGATATGCGAAAATTTCAGGCTGTAGTATCCGTCCCGTTAAAAGAAGCATTGTAATGTAAGGTTCAAATCCGCTTCCTGCCATCCATACTCATGTCTTAAGGGGAGACAGAAGGCAATTTTTATCCCTATTCTGCTAATGCTATTTTACCCTTTGAATAGTTACACATTTCAAAGCAACTATAAGTGATAAAACAACGAAACGTTTACTGCATATATATATATACAAGTAAAATGAACATAATAACTCTAATGGTTTTGAAGAAAACAATTTTTTTATTCTTTCACCAGTAAAATTTAACTTTTTTTTTCATTATAAAACAGTTGATGATTGTTTTGTGGTTCTCAATTTACTTGTAATGATTTATTACCATCTTCAGTACAAAAAGTAGAAATTTCTTCTTTCTAACCCGATTAGTTTATCAAATAATGGTACCTGAAAGTAAAAAAAAAAATGTAGTTTTGAGAAAAATCTATTTAAAGTTTAATATTGCAATTCTAGTACAGGTATTGATGAGAATTACTGACCACTAATATTTTCCTGCACGATATTGAGCATAATCTGGAACATACTTATCTCCTTTTCTTCTCTTGGTCCCTCTTCTTTTTTGTCTAGCTTCTTTTGTGCAGTTTAAATTAGCAATATCGGCTTTGCGGATTCTCTTTTTATCTAATGGCACCAAGGATTTTGCAGTATTTCCACTAGATTGTATGCCCAATAATTCCAAAACATCCAATTTTCTAGTTACATCATCACTGAAGCATAAAGTAGCGACATAAACACCAAATTTGAGGGTTGTGATCTGAAGAAATACAGTTTTTGGTAACCGGGTTCAAATAACAGAATTTACACATTCCTCTAAATTTTGGGTTTCCCCATGAAGACATTTCTTCAACAAGGTATCTTTACAAAGATCTCTAAATATACGTTTAAGTTCATTGATTATTGCTGCAAGTGTCAGGACCATTTGGGCAAAGAGAGTTTGCAAAGAACTTGTACTTTTTTTTTAATAATAATCTTAACCTAGACCCAATTCTCTTCTGGCCATGCCCAATGCACTCTAATTTAGAAACTGTGGCAATAGGACCATAGGGGACCAACGAAAATACAAATCAAGACTTCACTCAAAACAAAGTTCACCAAGTTCAACCAATATCGTTCGAAAACAAATACAAACACGATCGGAACAAATAGTATCGATATTAGATACAGAGTAGGAAACATTGAATCGATAAAAGCAATAGAAGCATGAAATAATATGCAAGGAGTAAAATAATGCTGTGTGCATTTTCTCCGCATGGCGCAAAACGGAATGCGTGGCCAGATTGCACAGAGCGTCAGAAAAACCAACATAACTCATAAATTAACTTCCATTTAATTTGAATGAATTTATTTAACTAATTACAATTTAATTTAGTTTATAGTAAATACAGTAATATTACATGTGTGTAGTGTGATTTCGTACATCATAGACACCACATATATACGAGGGTTGGTATTTGAATAGTGGTAACCATTGTCGCTGATAGCACACTTTGTTGACATACCTGCCTTACCTCAAAGCAAATGGACTCGCCCGCCCCACGTCACCGGCGTGCGCAAAATTGAGGGAAACACAGTCACTTGTGAGCGACCGGTCTAAAGTAACGGTGTCACTATGGTTTCGAAACAGGAACAACGAACGTGATCAAGATTGAATGAAAGATTGATTGAGATCGTACAGCAGATGTCATCAGGGTCTTCACGAGGCGTGCGTACAGAACAATCAATGGGACTGGGAAGTACGGTACCATCCACCATCCTCGTGACATTCATTTGATTCCGAAGATGAAGGAACCAGTTCGTAGAATTCGCTTCAGTACTTTTCCAGAGATTAGACAAGCAGTAGACCGCTCCATTCGTACCATCAATAGAGCAGGCTCTGCTAATGGAATATTACGCCTGCCATATCGCTGGCAACTGGTTCTACACAACGCTGGTGATTACTTTGAAGGACAGTAACAGGTGCAAAGATGTAACGCTTTTGTAACGGTTGTGAATAAATAGTTGCACTATTTAAGTTCCAACCCCCCGTATAATTAAGACTAAGACGGCCATCGTTTCGTTCTTCAGTACGAATACACCAGGTCCGTCTCTTAAGGCAGTGCTTTCCGAACTTTACCTGATGGCAACATCTTCTTATAGCTTACAGTTTTATGAATAAAGAACAGTCTAGAATGCAATAATTTATTTCATTCAACTAGTTTCGGTCTTATTTAGACCATCTTCAGGAATTTTGACTCCATCGATGTTGTGAAGCTGGCAGTGATGCACTGGAAGGCTCCCAGCTACCTGCCAGCTCCACAACATCGATGGAGTCAAAATTCCTGAAGATGGTCTAAAGAAGACCGAAACTAGTTGAATGAAATAAATTATTTCATTCTAGACTGTTCTTTATTCATAAATTTAAATAAGAGTGCCCTTTCACTAATATAAATACATATGGTAGAATTTAGATGGTTCTAGGGGGGGGGGGACGGAAATAAAGTATCGTTTAAATATAGTTTAAACGAAACTGAAATCCTCGTACGCATTGACACGTTTAATGTTGATCCTGACTGCAGCAATTACGTACACTCATCGCAAGAAAAGGAAACATTAGGAACTACGGAGATATACAACAGAGTAACACCGCAGACAACAATGCCTAACTCACACAGTAATACTTGTTTCTTCTACATGCGACCCAAAGTCCGTAACTGAATTTCGGAAACCGTTTTTCGTTATCATGTGTACATGTCAGGGCGAGATACGGTTTTGCTGGATTGATTTAAAACGGAATCTGGAAATTAGCTGCTCGGATTTCTGATTTAGACAACACAGTGCTTTTCCCTTTCAGTTCAATAGTATCACATTATTTTCAGAAATAAAGAGGATGTATTTACGACAAGTGAAGAATTATTAAGTTCTATTGTTAGGTTCTTGCTTCACCACGACCTCGGAAATCCCGACATATTCTGAAAAAAATGGATAAATATTTGTGACAAGTAAGAATATGAATGTCATTTCTGGTCCCAGAATCTGTTATATACAGGAAACTGAGAGAAAAAATATTAACGCATACCAGAATTCGAACCAACGATCACTGCATTTAAAATACTACTCTCCGATAATCACCCTGCCATACTCCATACTTAAATATCGCTACTGAATAGCTTTAGTCAGTGGACAATTGTGTGACTGCTTTTACAATCTGTGACAGCTTTTACAGGCACTGTGTCATTGATTGACATTTGATTGTAAGAAACGGTACCGAGGTTGAAGTGGCTTTGATAAATCCATTAAAAACGATCAGATGTAGTATTTTGAGAAGGAAAGCAGACTACAGTGAAGGTTCGTTCAAGTAGCTGCCAGTTCCAGCAAACTGCACATGGGAAAAGCTGTTATCGAGTATCAGCAGCAGCTCAGCGAATGCGCAGTTTGCTGGAATCTGGCAACTGGCAGTTGCTTGAACGAATCCATAGTGTCTACTGCTGCTGAAGCAGAGCTGCCGCCTAGAGGCTGAGCACGCAATTAATGTGCACCTAAAGAAAAGGATGATTAGCTGCAAGCGAGTCTTCAGGGTAGTATGAAGGATATTTTGTGTTATTTTATGACAAGTTTTTTTGTTTAGAGTCTAAATTTGTTGTGTCGCGACACCCTTGATACTGCTACACGACACCCCAGGGTGCTGCCACCCTGTTTGGAAAGCTCTGTCTTACGAAATGGGCGAAATGCCGCGAGCAATGAGTAATCATGGGCGGTCTACGTCAGTAGAGTACGAATAAGCTGAGCATTTGTGTTTGAAGGGAGGCGTACAAAGGTAGCCAGTACGACCATGGTGATCACTTTGCCCCCAGTGGCGTAGTGGTCAGTGTCACTGCCAAATATTCAAGACGATTCCGGTTCAAATCCAGGGTAGACCCAAATTTTCAACCTGCCCCATTTATTTATTTCAGCACCTATTTGTGGATAACGTTGTTAATTAATTCTACGGTTATATTTCTATTTACGATTACCTTTAATCAATTTAAAAATTAATGAGTCGTAATTTTTAACTTCTAATGGTTAACTGATAAATAGATTCTTATTTTTGTCTAAGTCTTCCAGTCCTTCCTGTAAATGTGAAACTAACGCTGTATTTTTTCCCTTCTTTCCAGGATACTTCTGGCATATTACGGACATCCACTACGATCCGAAGTACGATCGAAACGGTGACCCAAGATCTAGTAAGTACTGAATCGTTAGAACTCTGCTGCTATCCTACTTTCCACAACTCTATCAGAATAATGGGACTAGCTACCATTTCAGTTCACAGTTTAAAGTACATTCTTATTAATGTGTTAACACTTTTTTCCAAATGATCTAAAATTTAGAGGAAGAAATAATTTAGCCTACGTGAAAATTAGCTACAGCTATTTTGAGGGAAAGTGTTATTTTGAGCCAGTGGTTGTGTATAAAGTACAGGAAGATTCTTAAAATCAAGAAAACAGAAAATTCAAATGTTCAAATCTTTGTGAAGCTTATAAAACTTAACTGCGGGGTCATAAGTCCCTAAATTTACAAACTACTAATGAACTAACTTATACTAATTGTAAGGGCAACACAAACATACATGCCCGAGGGAGGATTCGAACCTCCGACGCGTGAGATCGCGCGAGCTGCAACGTGGCGCTCAAGACCGCTCGACTACTACCGCGCGGCAAGAAAACAGCTAGAAACCACATTTAATTACACTATATATTTACAAAATAGTACCTTTACCGGTTTCAAACGTTACAGTTCATCATTGCACGGCTGCTGACGTCTACATACATTTGTTATCATCTACAGTTTGGTTATGCACAGAAATCTGACTTGTGGCGAAAAGGTCTTGGTTAACGTGGTACCATCGTAAAATGAAATCTATTGTTGGATCGCACCACATAATCATTAACTTTTCGTCAGAAGTCGAAATTATAAGCTTAACCTAAATATAGATGAGAAGAAATAGATGTCGACGTGAACAACCATCTGATGATAAACTGTAAAGTTTAAAACGGGTAACGGCGCAGCTTATAAATAAAGAGCATAATTAAATGTGTTGCTTGCTGTTTTCTTGATTGAAGGATTCATCCTCTATATTAATAGAACTTTTACACGATTATTTTTGAAGCACGAGTGCTATCAAAGAAGAACGAGGCAGTAAACTAATTACTCAACAACTGACTAGTTTCACCAAATACTTCCCTGAGAATAGATACGTTACAAACTTCTGAAAACAGATACATGAAGAGGTGATCTCCTGTGACGCTCCTTTCAGTAAAATGTCATTCCCACCTGGACCCTCACTATTCTTGGGATAAAGACGCTTGCTAACAGCTATGAGCCGGCCGCGGTGGTGGAGGGGACTGAGGCGCTTCAGTCACGGTCTGCACGGCCACTACGGTCGGGGGTTCGAATCCGCCTCGGGCATGGATATTTGTGCCGTCCTAGTTCGTAAGTAGTTCATAAGTAGTTTGTAAGTTTAGGGACTGATGGCCCCGTAGTTAAGTCGCATAAGCTGTACAAACATTTGAACATTTTTGAACAGCTATGAGCACGGGAATGAGTTAGTGGAAGAAATGTCTTTGCTCTACTACCAGAAACATTTACGAGTAGCTTGGATCCAGTTAGCTGCACCATTTTGTTCCCAGAACGCTGACACTAATAATTTTCAAATACACCGAATGTGTCTTTGCTCCCTGAACAAGACACCAAGCAGTACCGATTAAAACTTACGGCAGGTTAATCTTCAACGAAATGTGAGACACATACCTTGCCTTTATTGTACTCAGGAGCGATAAACTTTCTGTCTACATTCATCGAAGTACGATGGTTTTAATTCATTCTATGATGTGCATTTTCAACCTTTCACGGCGTAATGTATAGTACATTAGATTTCGGGAATGCAGCCGCGTAAAATTCACTTCTTCCGCTGATATTTCGGCCGCGTACCTTCCGGCCATCTTCAGAGTGAGTCGAAGACAGTCGACGAGGTGCCGGGCGCGGCCTTATAAGCCTGATCGCGGTAGCAATGCGCGTGCGCGTCAGAGATGCTGGTTTACTGCATATCGAAATACACGCGTGCGCCCCCCGTGGCGGAAGCGCTCCGGTGTTCACTTATCGATATATGCTCGGCGGCGGCAACACCTTCACGTCTTCTCTGTGATTTCAATACTCCAAGTGAGTGTTACAAGCTTTGTCTAAATTAAATCCTTTATTAAGTTGTTGGCCAGTCTAATTTCAACAGCTTCCTTATATATTGCATCCCAAAACGAAGATACTGGTGTCAAAATCTTCACATCACTATAGTTCTACATATACATCTACAACCATACTCCGCAAGCCACCCGACGGTGTGTGGCGGAGGGTACCTTGAGTACCACTATCGATATTCCCTCCTATTCCAGTCACGTAGTGTTCGCGGAAATAAGGATTGTCGGTATGCCTCTGTGTGGGCTCTAATCTCTCTGATTTTATCCTCACGATCTCTTCGCGAGATATACGTAGGAGGGAGCAATATACTGCTAAACTCCTCAGTAAAGGTATGTTCTTGAAACTTCGACAAAAGCCCGTATCGAGCGACAGAGCGTCTCTTCTGCAGAGTCTTCCACTGGAGTTTAGCGATCATCTCCGTAACACTTTCACGATTACCAAATGATCCTGTAACGAAGCGCGCTGCTCTCCGTTGGATCTTCTTCACTTCCCCTATCAATCCCACCTGGTACGGATCCCACACCGGTGAGCAGTATTCAAGCGAACAACTGTACTGTAACCTACTTCCTTTGTTTTCAGACTGCATTTCCTTAGAATTCTCCCAATGAATCTAAGTCAGCCATCTGCTTTACCGACGATTGATTTTATATGGTCGTTCCATTTTAAATCCCTCCCAATGACTACTCCCAGATAATTTATGGAATTAACTGCTTCCAGTTGCTGACCTGCTATAGTGTAGCTAAATGATAAAGGATCTTTCTGTGTATTCGCAGCACATTACACTTGTCTACATTGAGCTTTAATTGCCATTCCCTGCACCATGCGTCATTTCGATGCAGATCCTCCTGCATATCAATAAAATTTTCCACTGTTACAACCTCTCTATATACTACAGCATCATGCGCAAAAAGCCTCAGTGAACTTCCGATGTTATCCGCAAAGTCAATTATATATATATATATATGACCTTGCGGATAACATCGGAAGATCACTGAGGCTTTTTGCGCATGATGCTGTAGTATATAGAGAGGTTGTAACAATGGAAAATTTTATTGATATGCAGGAGGATCTGCATCGAAATGACGCATGGTGCAGGGAATGGCAATTAAAGCTCAATGTAGACAAGTGTAATGCGCTCCGAATACACAGAAAGAAAGATCCTTTATCATTTAGCTACACTATAGCAGGTCAGCAACTGGAAGCAGTTAATTCCATAAATTATATGGGAGTAGTCATATATATATATATATATATATATATATATATATATATATATATATATATATATATATATATATATATATATCGTGAACAGCAACGGACCCACGACACTCCCCTGTGGCACACCTTACACCTCCTACTTCGGAAGACTTCTCTCCATTGAGAATGGCCTGCTGCTTTCTGTTATCTAGGAATTCCTCAATCCAATCACACAATTGGTCTGATAGACCATGTGCTCTTACTTTGTTCATTAAACGTTTGTGGGGAACTGTATCACACGCCTTCCGGAAGTCGAGAAACACAGCATCTACCCGTGTCTATGGCCCTCGGAGTCTCGTGGACGAATAGCGCGAGATGGGTTTCACATGAACATCTTTTTCGAAACCCATGCTGATTCCTACAGAGCAGATTCCTAGTCTCGAGAACAGTCATTATATTCGAACATAATACATGTTCCAAAATTCTACAACTGACCGACGTTAGAGATATAGGCCTATAGTCTGCACATCTGTTCGAGGACTCTTCTTGAAAACGGGGATGACCTGCGCTATTTTCCAATCTTTCGGAACTTCGGAACGCTATGCTCTTCTAGAGACCTACGATACACCACTGCGAGAAGGGGGGAGGGGGGGGGGAAGTTACTTCGCGTACTCTGTGTGAAAACGAACTGGTATCCCATCAGGTCATGCGGCCTTTCCTCTTTTGAGTTCATGGTGTAAGAAAATTGCCTGTTGGAGGTCGTCAAAAAATCTCAAAATTCAGAATGCGTAATGATATGCTCTAGTAATAATAATTTTGTTATTGAATGTTGTAGCAAATCACAACTAATGGGTCGCAACAACAACACTTTCGCATTGTAAGTTAGAATTTTGAATAAATAAAAAAAATCTTATAAAACTTTTTTTTTTTTTTTTTTTTTTTTTTTTTGTAATTGGTTCCAGGGTCTGCGTAGCGTACGCGTGTAACTAGCTGAGCAAAGTTTGGCACTTAACGTATTTCATAAAAAAATTACTTAAGTCAAGACTGGTTACTTTCTACATAAATGAAATCAACTTTACTTTACTTGCAAACTCTCTCGCACTTTAATTACTAGTCTCTGTGGTTGTAACACGTTTAGCAATTCTTTAACTCATCTAGCAATTTCTTTAAAACTGATCGTAATTACTTTGAAAAATGATTGATCTTGTTGGTCAATGTACAGGCTTGCATAATCAACATAATCTAATAATGGTGATAATGGGGTGACTACAACTACTTACAAAATTAAGACTGGTTTCAAAATAAGTCATGTATAATTGAACCAAAGTTCTGATTGGGTTGACACTACATTTACATGCATACAAAATAAAATGTTACAAAAGTACTCATCTGCTTTCGTCGTGAAGTCCATACAAGACAGATATGATTACAATAGGTACTCTTACTACAACAACGATCACACTCGGTGACAATAGACTTGATACCAAACAATTACTTTTCTTGCACACATGAAAAAAGATTACACTGATCGAGTATAAATAAACTTATTTCGCACTTTCTTCAATACATTAAACAGTACGCCTCTCAGGCTTATTGCAATTGCATTAAACTCGCTCCACACTGCGCCTACCGTGCCTCTGCACTATCAACAAAACATTTATGTGTTTACTATAGCGAGTCCGCTCCGCGACTGCTTTTATGTCTTTACTTTGGCGAGTCCGCACCGCGACTGCTTCAGCAGTGCGACACTCACAGCTACTACTTCTGTTCCAAAGACAGTCTTTTTTAACAGGTTCAACATTGTCTCTGGCGCATTGCTAACTTACAAAGAATGTCCGTGCATTCATGCGGGTTTACACATACAGTACATGTTTACACTAAATGATTCAATATTGAAAGTGACGTTACATAAGGAATATCTCTAGCATACAAGAAGTGAAAAATACATTAACTAAACAAATTTAAGACAATATATACATTACTTTAAATCAAACTGTAAGATACACCAACAGGTGTACTCTTACAATGGAATGGTCAGTTTCTATGCAATGTTTAGCCACAGCTGATTTGTCTGGCTGTAATAGTCGAGTATATTTTCTGTGTTCAACGCATCTCTCGTAGACAGTGCGTGTTGTCTGGCCCATATATGAATTATCACAATTTCCGCAAGGGATCTGGTACACACCTGACTTGCGAAGCAACAAATCTTCCTTTACTAACCCGAGTAAGGCTGCAGTCTGAAGATAACCTTAACACGATGTTTGTCGTTAATGCGGCTTATCTTTGAAGAAAGCGCGCCCACGTAAGGTAAGAAGGCGCTTGATCTGTAACTATTATTTTCGTCTTCTTCTTCCACGTCTCGTGCTTGCTTTCTTAGACTTACATCGAATGCTCTGCGAATCTGTTGTTGCGAAAATCCATTTGCTTTGAAAATGCTCTTCAGGTGTGTGAGCTCTTTCTGCAAGTTGTCATCGTCTGATTTACAATGTGCTCTGTGTCTTAAGGACCCCTGCGGTTTGTGAGGGACGATGGCAGCTACTGGCATGTAAATACAGATTCGAATGGGTTGGTTTTCGATACACTGCATGCCCTAATGTACCATCAGCTTTTCGAAGAACGAGTACATCCAAAAAAGTGAGGCAGCCATCTTTTTCCATTTCCATAGTAAATTTGATATTAGCGTGGATGGAGTTCAGATGGTCAAGAAATCTATGTAACTCATCCTTCCCGTGAGGCCATACTATAAAGTGTCATTCACGTATCTCCAGAAGATTCCATGATGTTTTTCATTGACATACCGGGCATTTCTGTAAGAGTCTGCATAAACTTAAAGAACAGAGAGAATGCCGCTGAGGGAGGGAATCTGGGTTAGGAACAGTCGGATTAAACAGGTATGCAATTAATCTTGGCTACCCATCTCGAGGAAGAGCCTGATTGCTAGGAATTCAAGACGCCGGTTGCAGGAATGAAAGGGGAGGACCTGTTCCGAGACCTGCAAGTTCACCTGCCCTGAATCTTTTCCTGTGGGGATATCTAAATGCGTTTGTATTTGAGACTCCGGTGGATACGGAGGTGGAATTAGTTAACATAATTATAGCTGCAGATTAAATTAGGTTAGATTAATACCTGCTCCAAAGATCATGAATACGAGATTTCGTAATGATGTGGAACGTGACAGTTTAAAAAAAAGATAGCATTACATGTCATACATATTTATTTAGTAACTTTTAATTTTCATTTATTTATTTATTTACTTTTTTATTTTATTTTTATTTTTTGAAAATTACTAATTTAATGTAAAAGTTCATCTACTGAGTAGAAGGGTTTGTCATTTAGATATTCTTTAATTGTTTTTTAATGCTGGTCGGCTATCTTTCAGAAACTGATGTTATTTCGTAAGTGAACAAAGTCTTTTGTGGAAGCATACGAGGGTGGTTTACTAAGTGTCGTAAATTTTTAGGAAACAGTGGGAAATTTTCGGAACTTCCACTCTTGTTGGGTCGGTAAGACTGATATTTCCACGGCTATTAGAGCAAGTTTACAAAGGCAGTTGTTATTACTTGATTGCTGTCCGTTAGCTGAAATGGTAACTGCATAGTTAGTTCCTTAGAATTTACTGTGCTCATTAAACATTTTTTATTTGAACGGTTCGACAGCTCCACAGATCATATCCGTGTTGGATGATGTCCAAGTGGATTCTGCAGAAACATTGGACACCATTTACGTTTAGTTTAAACTTGGTCGAGGAAAATGGAAGATGGAACTTTCTGCGGTCGGTCCATTGAATTCACCACACAGGAAGCCATCGATAAGATGCGTGGTATGGTAGTGAAATATCGAAGACCAAAAGTTTGCGAAATAGCTGCCAACATTGTAGGCATCCTCGAATGAACGAGTGCATTACACCTCCATCAAAAACTGGCCATGAAGAAGCTCTGAGCGCGATGGGTACTGCGCCTGCTCACTTTGGACCAAAAACGGAAACGAAAGAACATTTATGCTCAGAATCTCACACTGTTTAAGCGAAATCCACAGGACGTTTTGCGCAGATTCATAACTGTGGATCAAACGTGTACCCACCATTCTACTCCAAAAGATGGAGGAAGAGTGGGGAGAGTGCACAAGAGAAGGCGAAGATTGTTTTGTCAGCTGAAAAGGTGATGGCTACTTTATTTTGTGACTCCAAGAGTATAATCCTGATGGATTATTTAGAAAAACGCAGAGCCATAACTGGGCCTTGTAATACTGCTCTTCTGGATCGTTTGAAAGAGTGACTTCTACTTATTCACAAACTTTAAATTTAACTCGGTGCGAAGAACATTTCATCGAATGAAGAAGTGTCCGCTGATGCGAAAGATTACTTTTCATAATTCGCCAAAAAGAAGTTCAAATGTTTGTAGAGCTTATGGGACTTAACTACGGGGTCATGTCCCTAAACCTTCAAACTACTCATGAATTAGGTAATACTAAGGACGGCACAAATATCCTTGTCCGAAGATATTCGAACCCCCGACCGTAGTGGGACCGTGTAGACCAGGGGTGGGCACGAGAGCTGCCCGCGAGCAGCGAGAGCCGCGAGGGCAGCGCTGAGCGGCCTTGAGAGCCAGCAGGGCGGGCAGCAGAGCTGTGCGCAGTGCACGGGTAGGGGGCAACTGTGCAGCTGTGAGTAAGGACAAGCTGAAATACTTACTGCACGTAGAAAAAACATGAGGTCGTTTCAAGCTGATGCGACTTCCGTGAAAAGGGCACCGATACAATCATATCTGCCACAGCATATTTGAGTGCGAAGTGTTAATACTGCTTACCCGAAAATTGTGTATCCTAAACCATGCAACGGTTGCTCATGTAAGGATGAAACACAGTTTCTAACCACTGTAAAACCTACTTTCGTGGCCACAAATAGGACATTGACGTAAAGAATTAAGATAAGACTCTTTTATTCTAAATTTTACCTTATATTTTCTCAGAATTGAGTAGATTTTTTTAACAAAATGTAACAAAACTGAACTTTTTGCAACTAAAAACCTGCTTCATTACAATGACGAGAAACTGGGTGGTCGGTCAGAAGGTTACAGTTATTAAGGTTCATTACATTCTTGATGAAAACTGACACCATTCTGAAGGGGAAAAAATTCCAGAACTCAAGATCTGAGAGCAATGGAGAAAGTTCCCTGCCTATGTCAGTGGTACCACAACGAAGTTGTCGTGGTACGATAAAGAACTTCTCAAAAATAAATAAATAAGTACATGAGAAAATTTGTAAGCTAAAGGACTGCGGGAAGCAAAAACCTTCTCCCTGGAGGAAGTAAAAGGGATAACTAAACTTAATCCTATGATATATAGAAAACATAAAGGGGATGAAACTCTATGATCACAAAGCCTATCAGTTTCCTGTTAAGATAAACAACAAGGTGACATACACATAAAATAATTGTCACTTCACAGGAGAGCTACTACGAACAAAAAAAGAAATAATCATTAATTTACATCATTCTGGATTTACTTTAAATGATTTTGAAGGAACATCTCGAAGTTATCGAGAACGAGTGGTTGCGCGTGGTGTAGTGAGGTGCGCGGCTGGTGGAGTGTGAGTGGGGGGCACTGCTGGCTGGCGGAGTGTGGGGAGCCGCGAGCAGGCCGCGTGAGCCGCTGAGAGCGCTCGCGCTCGCCAAACGGCATTTGCCCAGCCCCGGTGTAGACTGTGACTGACGCGCCGCAGACGGCTCGCATAGTTTGACAAAGCCTACATTGTGGATGGGTTGGAAACAATGGAAACTCGCTGGACCACGTGTGTAGCTCTGCAAGGAGACTATGCCGAGAAATAAAGTGAGTTTTTGCCTTTAAAACAATGACAAAGGAGCTGGAACACCTTAAGTCTTTCTAGCCGATTGATTATTCAGCCAGAGACATCGAAAAGGCGCTGCACCGTGTTTCTCCGGCAGAGGAGACAGAAGAAGGAGAAGAAGAAACGAAGGTGGTTGCCTTTTGCCATATGCCGGACCAATATCTGCTAAAATCAGCACAATACTTCGCAAGTATAATGTTAAAAGCGTAATCTGCCCACCACCCAAGATTAAGGCTCTCTTACGAAGTGTAAAGGATGATCTGGGCCCACAGAAGCCGAGAATCTACCACATACCATGCCAGTGTGGTACGCCATACACTGGCCAAACAATCTGGACAGTCGATATCAGGTGTAAGGATCATCAGCGACACACCAGACTCAAACAAGCTTCCAAGTCAGCTAAAGCGGAGCACTGTTTGGAATTAAATAATTTGATGAATGACGATGAAGAATCTGGCACAAAATCCCAGATACTGGGACAGTGTTATCAAAAAATCCATTGAAAAAAAGGTCGCGCAAAATCTTATCAATCGTGACACAGGATATCAGCCTAGTTCCGACTGGAATCCAGCACTTGATCTCCTAAACACGCAACGGAGGCTACAGCCCACCTGTGAGAGCAATAGTTCTGCTTATGACAAAAAAGAAGTTTGTATAGCTTAAGGCCGGGGTCATCAGTCCTTAAACTTACAATCTACTTATAAACTAGCTAACACTAAGGACGACACAAATATCCATGCCCGAGGGGGATTCGAACTCCCGACCGTAGTGGCCGTGCAGAGCGTGACTGACGCGCCTCAGTCCCCTCGGCCACCGCGGCCGGCTGCTTTATGACAGATAACACAAATAACACAGGCTGAACAAATGGTGCATAATCAGACAACAGATCAAGCACCAGAAGACGGTCACATAGAGAATAAACGGCGGCGTTTCCAACACCAGGAGCCAGAGAGCGATGCGGCAGGCGCTGCTAGCGGGCGCGGGTACGGTAACAGAAGAGTGTAGTGCAGTAGAAAGCTTAAATGACGACAATCAGCAGACTGAACGCCCAGTACAACTTGGAGGTGGCACAGAACGCAACATGACGAAATTATTAACTGACAAGAGCCAAAAAGCACGCACTCAGCAGTCATACCTGCCACACCTGGTAAATGCTAGTATTGCGGCTAGTGGCCTGCGCGGACCTCGGATGGAGCGCCTCCCGCAGCGCCGACCAATGGCAGGACGCCTAGCCACCGCAGACATAAATACTGGACGCCTTCCACACTGGATTCAGCTTCAGGAAGCACCTGACAGAGATCGCAAATACTACGCGGATTACCGGCAGAAACCCGATTCTCCAAGATGACAATGTTTTACTCTATTTTTACCAGACTTATCAAACCTTCAGGTGTATCGGGCGTCGTCGAGCCGCCTTCTCCGCAAGGGGGAGTGGCGGGTTGTACGGCGTTCGCGTCGCTCGAGGCGGAAAGCCAATGTGGAGGCTGGACGTCCGTCCGCGCCCGTTCGTCCTGTGAGTGAGCGTGTGGCCACTCCTTCAGCAGGGTCCGAGAAGGTGCACGGGGGGAAGGGATTATTAGTTATTGGGAGCTCCAATGTTAGGCGCGTGATGGAGCCCCTTAGGCATATAGCGTCCAGATCCGGAAGGAATTCCAACGTGCACTCGGTGTGTCTGCCGGGGGGCCTCATCCGAGATGTGGATAGGATAGGATAGGATGTTTTGGGCGCACAACAGCAAGGTTTTTAGCGCCCTAACAGGAGAATTAAACAACAGTAAATGAAGTAAGCCATGGCAACAACACGAACACACATTTCAAATCAGCGATGTAAAGTGGCAGACCGCAGTACCCAACCTTACAAGTCCTGAAAAAGAAAATGTCGGAGTATAGGGGGACTCTGATCGCTGATGTGAGAGGCATCAGCGAGCCGTCCTTTAACACACTAAAATCTCCTGCCTAAGAGCTTAGGCCAGAGTCGGGAACGTTCACAAAATTGTAAAACATTCGTCACTCTAACCTCGTCATCAGCTATAACAATGGGTAGGGCACGACCAAGATTAGCCGCTGCCCTCTCAGCACGATATAAAATACACTCAATTAAAATGTGGCGTATAGTGATTTGCACGCCACAAGCATCACAAATCGGTGGATTCTCCCGCCTTGCCGGCGGCTATCGAGGGTGCGGGGTGCAGTCGACTGCAAGTCGTGGCTCACGTCGGCACCAATGACGCTTGTCGCTTCTTTCTGAGGACATCCTCAGCGGCTGGCGGAATTGGTGAAGGCTGCTGCCTTCGCACGCGGGGTGCAAGCAGAGCTGTCGATTTGCAGCATTGTTCCCAGGGTTGATCGGGGTCCTTTGGTTTGGAGGCGAGTGGAGGATCTGAACCAGAAGCTTCGCCGACTCTGTGACAGTCATGGCTGCAGTTTTCTCGATCTGCGTTATCGGGTGGGGAATTGTAGGGTGCCCCTAGATAGATCAGGGGTGCACTACACTAAGGAAGCGGCTACTCGGGTAGCAGAGTACTTGTGGAGTGCACATGGTTTTTTTTTTTTTTTTTTTTTTTTTTTTTTTTAGGCTAGGCGCTAACTCTGATGAGCACTCGCCTGACAGCATTCAAACAGTGAATTCAGGCCACGTTCGGAACAAAAAATCGAACATATTAGCTGCGAAATTACAGAGTATTAGAAACAAAGTTCCCGAATTTACCGCAGTGCATGGAAGCTATTGCGCTCAGATAGTTTTAGGCACCGAAAGCTGGCTAAATCATGATGTGGCAAGTACAGAAATATTTAGCGAAGCGTGGTATGTATATGGGAAAGATAGATCGGATACAACTGGAGGAGGAGTGTTCATCACTGTGGATAAATATATTGTTTCTACTGAGATCGATGTTGAAAGAAACTGTGAAGTTATCTGGGCACGTACAACAGGTCTAAAAGAAGTAAAGTTAATAGTTTGCTGCTTTTACCGGCCCCCCAGTGCTGCTGTAGCAGTTTTAGAATCATTCAAAGAAAGGCTACAGCAGGTAGTGCATAGGTATCTGGGCCATGTAATATTAGTCGGAGGAGACTTCAACCTTAAGAGTATAGATTGGGACCTCGCTAGTTACATTTCAGACGGTACAGACAAGCAGTCTTGCAAGCTACTTTTGGACTCATTCTCCGAAAACTGTCTTGAGCAGTTAAACCGGCAACCCACGCGCAATGGAAATATTCTAGACCTAATAGCCACAAACAGGCCTGACCTTATTAACGATGTCTGTGTAGAGACAGGAATTAGTGGTCATGGTATCGTCATAGCGTCGTTGGTGACCAAAGTTCATAAACCAATCACGAAGGCTAGGAGCGTATTTTTGTTGGGAAGAGCTGATAAGCAAATGTTACGATCGCACTTAGAAAATGAATGGCCATCGTTTAATTCCGGGACTATGGATGTAGAGGAATTTTGGACTAAATTTAAGTGCATTGTTAATAAAGGGTTAGAGAAATATGTGCCAGTAAAGACGATTAAGGATGGAAAAGATCCACCGTGGTATAATAATAATGTTAGAAAGCTGCTGAGAAAGCAAAGGCTGTTGCACTCTCGATTCAAAAAAGAACACGCAAATGATGACAGGCAAAAGTTAGTAGAGATTCGTGCGTCTATAAAAAGATCGACGCGCGAAGCATACAGTAATTATCACAGCCATACCTTAGCAAAAGATCTTTCCGAGAACCCGAAAAAATTCTGGTCCTATGTAAAATCGATAAGCGGGTCAAAGCCCACTGTCCAGTTATTCGTTGATCATTCCGGGACAGTAATAGAAGAAAGCAAACGGAAAACTGAAGTTCTAAATTTAACCTTTAAGAAATCTTTCACGCAGGAGGGCCGCACAAATGTACCATCATTTGATCAACGTACTAATTCCGAATTGGGGGACATAGCAATAGGTATTTCCTGTGTAGAGAAGCAGCTGAGAGAGCTAAATTCGAAAAAGTCTGCTGGTCCGGATGGAATACCAGTTCGGTTTTACAAAGACTAAAAAATGTTTGTGTAGTCTATGGGACTTAACTACGGGGTCATCAGTCCCTAAACGTACAAAATACTTATGAACTACTTATTAACTAGAACGGCACAAATATCCATGCCCGAGGGGTATTCGAACCCCCGACCGTAGTGGCTGTGCAGACCGTGACTGGAGCGCCTTAGTCCCCTCGGCCACCGCGGCCGGCTTACAAAGACTATTCTGCGGCGTTGGCCCCCTACTTACCTTGCATTTATCGCGATTCTTTAATTCAGCGCAAAGTTCCTAGTCATTGGAAAAAAGCGCAGGTGACTCCCGTGTATAAGAAAGGAAAGAGAACTGACCCATGTAGTTACAGGCCAATATCGTTGACATCAGTTTCATGTAGAATTTTGGAGTATATTCTCAGTTCGAATATAGTAAATTTCCTTGAAACGGAAAAGCTTCTTTCAATGAATCAGCACGGGTTTAGGAAACATCGTTCATGTGAAACTCAGCTTGCCCTTTTCTCACATGACATCTTGCGAGCCATGGATGAAGGACAACAGGCGGATTGTGTTTTTCTCGACTTCAATAAGGCGTTCGACACGGTTCCAAACTGCAGACTGCTAACGAAGATACGAGCTTATGGAATAGGTTCACAGATTTGTGACTGGCTGGAAGAACTCCTAAGTAATAGAACGCAGTACGCTGTTCTCGACGGCGAGTGTTCATCAGAGACGAGTGTAACAACAGGCGTGCCCCAGGTGAGTGTGATAGGACCGCTATTATTTTCTATCTATATAAATGATCTGATGGACAGAGTAAGTTGTAATTTGCGGCTGTTTGCTGATGATGCTGTGGTGTATGGGAGGGTGTCGTCTGTAACTGACTGTAATAGCATACAGGATGCCTTAGACAAAATTTCTAGTTGGTGCGAAGATTGGCAGCTAGCTCTTAATGTAGAAAAATGTAAGGTGATGCGCATGAGTAGAAAAAACAATCCCATAATGTTCGAATATAGCATTAGTAGTGAGCTTCTTGATGTTGTCGCGTCGTTCAAATATCTAGGCGTAACATTGCAGAGCGATATGAAATGGAACGAGCATGTAAGGACAGTTGTGAGTAAGGCGGACAGCCGACATCGGTTTATTGGAAGAATTTTGGGAAGATGTACTTCACCTGTAAAGGAGACCGCGTATAAAACGCTTGTACGACCACGTCTTGAGTACTGCTCAAGTGTTTGGGACCCGCAGCAGATCAGTTTAAAGGAAGACATAGAGGCGAGCAGCTAGATTTGTTACCGGTAGGTTCGACCAATGCGCGAGTGTCACGGAAATACTCCGGCAACTCAATTGGGGATCGCTGGAAAAAAGACGACGTTCTTTTCGTGAATTTCTGTTAATTACATTTAGAGGGCCGGAATTTGAAGCTGAGAGTAGTACGATCTTGCTGCCGCCTATTTACATTTCGCGTAAAGATCACAAAGACAAGATAAGAGAAATTAGGGCTCGTACGGAGGCATATAGGCATTCTTTTTTTCCTCGTTCAATTTGGGAGTGGAATAGGAAAGGAAATGCCTAGTAGTGGTAGTGTACCTTCCGCCACGCACCTTACGGTGAATTGCGGAGTATGTATGTAGATGTAGATGTAGATTCACCCCCTTCTGTAGCAAAGTTAGTGTTAACATTTAATAGTGTAGCTAATACATTCTCCTGGTGTTGCAGCTATGCTTACTGCTATTACTTTTGAATTGGGTTCAGATTAAAAAAAAAAAAGAAAGTCTGCCATTTAAACTCTTTCCAGCTTTCACGTCGGATGTTGAACGCTACCTATCCTACACGTTCTCGTTAAAACGTTTAAAACAATCAGCACCGTTGCGGTAGTCATTATTAAAATATACTGGTGGTGGAGGCGGAAATAACCGTGACATGTGTAAGTGGTCACGCGGCACTGGTCGCGGCGGTACTGGCCGTTCAATCATTGAGCGATACATCGCCAATGAGGGCATCCGGAGCAGAAGACCCATCCTGTACTCTTGCTGACTGCACGACCCAATGTTTTACGCCTCGACTTGGCCCGTCAACACCGACTTTGAACGGTTCGTAATTGGAAACATTTTGCCTCGTCTCAAAACATCTCGTTTCATCTTGTAACGAGTAGATGGAGGTGTACGCATATTGATACATCGTCGATGCTGGCCACGGTGGCCGAGGAGACTGAGGCGCTCCAGTCACGGCCTGCACGGCCACTACGGTCTGGGCTTCTAATCCCCCCTCGGGCATGGATATTTGTGCCATCCTTAGTATAAGGTAGTTCATAAGTAGTTTGTATGTTTAGGGACTGATGACCCCGTAGTTAAGTCCCATAAGCTTAACAAACAACAAACATCGTCGATGTATCGACCTCTCTTGCGGCATGAGGCGCGCACCCCATGGCAAAGGAAAGAGTTGTCAGTCGGCGGCTAGCGAGGAGCGTGTCGTGTCAACAGCACGTAGAGGACAAGGCCTCACAACTGGCCGCGCTACGTCATACTGACCAGGCCTTGTCCTCTGGTGGGTTTGGTCGTGTACGGTGGAAGCGATGTATAACGGGCACGGCGGAGAGTGAAGTCTCCCCGAGAGCTGGCAGTCTGGTGGTCGACATATTGGATGGCAGAAGGTTTCCACTAGGGCATTGTCACGTCCGGTGCGGTTGGATAACGCTCTGGAAGCGCCGAGACTGCTGAGGTGCCTACGTTTCATTAACGGCGAGAACTGTCTTGGTGGGCTGTATTAGCAGCGGTTGTACGGAAGGAAAAAAAAATCGCACTGACGTGTTTTACGGCCCACTTTAGATTTCTAGTTTTATAAGTTTTTGCAAACATTTTGGATCAAAATAATAAAACATTAATTAATAAATGTGTCTGAAACCCTTGTAGGAAAAAAAATTAGGTACTGGCGGATTCCGAACCACTGACCTTTAGCGTCACACGTCAACACATTTCCCACTACGCTACAGCTACCAGTTAAGAATTGCGTTCTTTAATCTCATACTATTGGCGGCCGTTGTTAACTGTTTCTAATATGGCATTTGTAGACACTAAATTATCATTTATCGTACTAAGAAAGACGTGTTTTTGTTTATTCTTCAGTGCGCCACTGCTTTGAAATGACAACGTGTAAGTTACAATAAGAAAATTGTCAAATACGCAACGCAAGATAGCGTATGCCAGAGACAGTTCTGGGCGAGGAATGTCACGTGACATCTGCGAACGGCTGGTTTTCGTTAATTAAATTTTTACAAATATCTGTCAAACGATACGATATATGGAAACAACATAAAGGTAGAAAGTTGTAGAGAATTTCCTCCTCTACAAATTCGTTTATTCAATATTCGCGTCAGATGAACGGTTTATTTGCAGTTAAAATGTAATATAATTTTAAAAGCCGTTTGTAATATAAAACGGCTTTTTTTTGGTATTACTAACGTATTTCTTGCCCGAAATATTTCAAAAAGCGAGGTTCTCTGATAGCCAACAATTATGTCTGTAAAATTTGGTGCCGATCGGTTGAACGGTTCGACCTAAAAAGTGGGAACACGTTACAGCCAGACAGACATCCAAATCGCCGATATTTTTGCAAATATCTTTGAAACGATACGAGATATGGAGAAAAAAAACATAGGAGAGCAAAGTTGTAAAGAATTTTCTCCTCTACAAATTCGGTTATTCAATTTTTGTGGCAGATGCATGGTTAAGCCGTTATTCTCATTTAAATTTCGACCTGTTGAAAGACGATCACAAAGGCCCGCTTTTAGTGTTACTACCGTAACCTAAAGTGGGCCAATTTCAGTACATACGTACTCGGTGTACGCGGTTTGAACTTGCTGGGTTGCCTCGCTCAGTGTTATCCAGATTGCACGGTATTTACATTTGTGGTATTGTTATGTGGTGATCTGTACTGCAGTAATAATTTCGGCGTCCTGCTATTGAAGAGCAGGTACAATTATGAATACTTAGTTCTCAGTTTGAATCGCCCAGAAGTTCGCCGTTCAAGTATTTGTTGTGGAGCCCATATGTGACGGTCGGGAGTTGGTGAGATACATTAAGGCGTGTGATATTGTGTACCGATTGCTTCAGAGCAGCAAAATGTACAAATGTTTGTAGAGCTTATGGGACTTAACTACGGGGTCATCAGTCCCTAAACTTACAAACTACTTACGAACTAACTAATACTAAGGACGGCACAAATATCTATGCCTGAGGGAGGATTCAAACCCCCGACCGTAGTGGCCGTGCAGACCGTGACTGGAGCGCCTCGGTGCCCTCGGCCACCGAGGCCGACTTCAGAGCAGCGAATAAGAAGTTATATTGACCATGATTCTATTCCTTCTTATGCTTGTAAAGTCCACATAATCTTACAAGGAAAGTACTTAGGCTCGAACAAACAGAAATACAGCAAAATCGTATGATAGATAATTTAAAGATCCCTTATTGCACTAGTGATACTCCCGCATCTGCAAAACTCTGTAGTCGCCCATTAGAGGCCTCTGCGTGTGCCATGCCGCATTGCACTTTGACCTGTCGGTACGCCAGTAGTGACGGTGCAGTGTGCCTCTGCAGTTGCGTTTTGTGACGTTATTTGTGTGGTGAAGTGTCGGATGGTTTGGCGATTGGTAATCAATCCTGCTAATATAGTGTGACTCGTTGAGGTGAAGTTACGAAGAAACCTTCTTCGTGTAGATATAATGGTGTAGAAGATGAATGATTCGCATGTTACCTTTATCTATTATAGTGTTTGTAATCTATGCTCTCATTTCTGCACTATAATGGATACCAGAAAACATGTGAATGTTTCTTCTTCTGCATCAAGGCCGTATTCACGAAGAAGAGCTGTTCGGAATTTCATCTCAACCAATTGTAATACATTAGCAGGATTGATTACCAATCGCCGACCCATCTGACGCTTCACTACACAAATAACGTCACAAAACGCAACTTCAGAGGCACACTGCACCGTCACTACTGGCGTACTGGCAGGTCAAGGTGCAATGCGGCATGGCACACGCAGAGGCATCTAATGGGCGACTACAGAGTTTTGCAGATGCGGGAGTATCACTAGTGCAATAAGGGACCTTTACATTATCTATAATACGATTTTGGTGTATTTCTGTTTGTTCAAGCCTAAGTACTTTCCTTGTTATAGTAGAACCTTTTATGTGCTAGTAATACGGTTACTGCTCCACTGAAGGGAATAAGGAGTTGCTGCTCGTTGTTGGACATTACGTTAGAATTTGCAAAAGGTGTAATATTAAACTGTTTTGGTGTTAATTTGGTTAGTGACGGATTCTTGAAACTATTGAATTGACTGAGGCTGTGACCCTAATGTTGAAAGATCGTCGATTACCCTTGTTGGTTAAAACAAAGGTCTCCAGGGACATAGGCACCCATTTATTAGGTGTTAAGTGTTGTTAATGAAGTATTCTAGTTTGATTCAAATGTTCAAATGTTTGTAAATCTATCGGACCAAACTGCGTGGTCATCGGTACGTAGCTTACAAACAAACCTAGGTAAACTAACCTAAAGACAACACACACACACATCCATGCCCCAGGGAGGACTCGAACCTCCACGCCGAGCAACCGCGAGCTCCGCAGCGAGACGCTCCAGACCGCTCGGCTACTCCACCGCGGCATTCTAGTTTGATTTCAAGAAAATATCATTCGCTTTTGTTGTTAAAAGTGTGAGCGCTAGAAGGATATCTCAGGCGCCGCTGTGCTTTGTGATTAGTCATAACTGGCTGGTTGTCCAGCGATCGAACAAGTTTTCTTTAACCTTGATGGAGCAGGAAAGAAACCAAAAGGGGTTATTTATGTAAAGGTATTTTGGGTGTATGTCTGTTTGTGTGAATTCTTTGTGGATTTAATACCGATGTACTACGCTTTAATCCCTTTTGTTTACTTGTTGTACAATAAATGTTAAACGAATGCTAATCTGTTGGATCGCCCAGTAGCTTACCACCTTCGGGATCCTTGTAATCCCGCTATCACGCGCCTAAGTAAAACTTACGCGTTTCACATATGAAGGCAACCTCGTGAACTAAAGTCGTCGTTGGACACGTTCTTGCTAGATCTATTTCCGACCGCAACGCTTTCGGAGATTTGATGCATTACCGCAATCTCGATATCCCCGATGCACTCGAGAAATAGTCGTACGGAAAAATCCCACCTCATAGCTTCCTAGGAGATGCTGTGTCCCATCTCTCGTACGCCAACTATAACACCGTGTACCAATACAATTAAACTCTTCCACTACCAGAAAAGTTTGTTATCAATCTATTATCTCTATAACAAGTTATCATCTGACCCATACGGTTAATACAATGTTCTCATCGTCATCAGCATAATTAAAGACTGATTATGTCTTTCAGCGTTCAGTCTGGAGCATAGTACCTCTAATAAAATTCCTCCATGAGCCCCGATTCCATGCTAACATTGATGCCTCGTCTGATGTTATGTCTTTTACTTCAAAATCATTCTGCACCGAATCTAAGTACTTTCTTCTTGGTCAACCTCGACTCCTCTTACCCTCCGCTGACGAGCTCATGAGTCTCTTAGGTAACCTTGTTTCTCCCATGCGCGTAACATGACCCCACTATGTGTCTGTTCGCTGTTACTGCTTCATCTATGGTGTTCGATCCCAGTATTTTCTTTGATTTCCTCATAATGCACACCATCCTGCCATTGTTGCCATCTATTAGTACCTGCAATCATTCTTGCTACTTTCATATCTGTAACCTCTACCTTGTCAAAAAGATAACCTGTATCCACCCAACTTTCACTCACATACAACAAAGTTGGTCGATAGAGCATTACACTGCTAACTTAGTCTTGGTACTTACTTCCTTCTTGCAGAATACAGTAGATCTTAGCTGAGCACTCACTGCATTAGCTATGCTACACATCGATTCCAGTTCTTTCGCTATGTTGCTATCCTGTGAGAAAATACATCCCAGGCACGTGAAACTGTCTACCTGTTCTAACTTTGTTCCTCCTATTTGACACTCAATTTGTTTAAATCTCTTTCCCACAGACATTACTTTCGTTTTGGAGCTGCTGATCTTCATATCATAATACTTGCATCTCTGATTGAGCACTGAAATATTAGTTTGCAACCTTTCAATTGAATCGGCCATTACAACTAAGTCATCCGCAAATGCGAGACTGCATATTTTTTTAACTATTTTAATCCCGCTCTGTCAGTATACTGTTTTCAACATATGATCCATGAATAGTGTAAACAACAGTGGTGGTTGTATGTACCATGTCATTTTTCTTATTCCCTATTCATTATAAGTTTACAAAAATATAAAATATTTGCATTACACAACTTCAGTTGTACAATTGGTTTTCCCTCAGTGTCAGTGTGTCGTATACGACAAATAGTTTTTTGGTAAATGTATTAAATTTTTTTTGAAATCGAGCACATTGTCTGACACTGAGGGGAAACCAATTATACAACTGAAGTTGTGTAATGCAATTACTTTATATTTTTGTAAACTTACAATGAATAGGGAAAAAGAACAATGAAATGGTACATACAAAATCAGATTCTACATTGACAACAATAATGATCTGTGAGCCACGGAACTTGCTGTTTTTAAACAGTTTCTTTCTTTCACAAGACACAAGTGGACATGACCTCCTTGCAGCCTGGGAATCTGCAACGATAAATCTTGTCGTCATTGGCAATTTCCGGCTTGTGTAATGCTCCTCTATTCCTCTTTGGTTGACTTGGATGGGGCACAGGGAGTATTTCCGTTTTCTCGTGTGGGAGAGCTGGATAATGTATCAGTATTTTTTTTCTGTTCTACTTCTTGTGCATGGAACAGCCACTCTGACAACTGAATCTTGAATATCAGATAATCCATTACTTCTCTTAATTTTCATCAGCGGGATTTCGACTGCATTCAATCCATGAAGCAGCACATGCAAAAACAAAAAACATTTAATAGTTTTAATTATATCCGTAAGGGATGTGTGGTCGCGGTTGTATTACTTAATTATTTTGTCAAGTAGACTCAACCACAGAAATCGTGTAAAAACATTAAAATATGACGCGTTTCAAGGGTCAAGCCCTCGTCATCAGATAATCTGTACAATAATCTTAAAACCTGAGACAATAAAAATCTAAAACGTAATAAAAGAAAACGTGGTTACTTCCCTTGTAACCGTGTCTACGCAGGAAGCTCCTCAGCATATTGTGCTTCGTCAGGATTCAAATCAGACACCCGCACTGGCGGCGCATAACACTAGCGAAATGCACGGAGTCAACAACACGAGTGGGGCGCACGTATGCACATGAAAACAAAGACCTCTAAATTCCAAAGATCATACACAAGCTAGTGGGTACATTCAGGTGTCACGAAATCGTTTGCACAGTAAGACCGATGTTGAAATTTAAAATAAAAGACTTTTGTTATAATAGCTCCACAAAGTATTTAAAATAGCTGTATGTATTGCCTTGAACTTGTTCATTTAATGAAACGTCGCTTTTAGCATTATGTATTGTAATCTCCAGCTGTTCTAGCAGATCTAACTTTCTTCCCTTATCCTTTTTATGTAAAATCATAAGGTCTTCTTCAGTCAGCTTTAAAGGGTGGCCAGGTTCGTGAATATATATAGCTACAGCGGACTTGTCAAAATTATTAAGTCGGAAGGCGTCCATATGTTCCTTGTACCTAACGGAATAACTTAAACCAAGAGACTGATAAATATGACAAAACAGGAAGTTTATAAGATACAGTGTACTAGTTTCAATGCCAACTACATTCTGTATGCAAACGTAGGCTTCCGCGGTTGTTGTCACTATCAATAAAATTCTTCTGGGTATGAAACCGCGTCGTCATTTTATAAATTCCACCGACGTTTCGGCCGCTGTTGCAGGCGGCCTTCATCAGGGTCTGTGTCTGACTGCTGAATATACGATATCTTGCGATTTATATAGCTGTGGATGAGGGAAAGGAAGGGGGACGTTGGTTTGCCTTTATTGGTGGTTATATTATTTCACGCCATTGGTGGAAATCGTCAATGATGATTGGTGTTTTAGAGGCTAGTTTTCCATGTGATTGGGGGTTGCATTCTTCCCCCTTATTGGTCAAAATGGACGTTTCCGACTGGCTTTTGTATTAGAAGTTGCTATTGGCGGAATGGACCTGAGAGAACGGACGGCGGTTGTGCCGCTGTTGACTTGTCGCCTGGCGCAGACGGCGGCGGGCCGGTGCTCTGCGTGTTCGCGGCCGCTGTGGTCTCCGGGGCAGTCTGCGCGAGTCCTCCCGCGCGCGGTGCCGTCACGTAGCGTTGCGACTGCTGGCAGCCAAGACGCCGGCAGCCTGTAGCCATCCTCCCTGTTCATATTGGCGGGACGCTTCGCTATTTCTATAGCCTCTCTAATTTTCCTCCTCGCTGAGAATGGTTGTTTCGCCAGCACGCGGGCCTCGCTGAAAGACAACTGTTTTCCGCACTGATTGTGATGCTCAGAATCCGCTGACTTCGTGTGCTGTCCAAGCCGTGTGTATCTTTCATGTTCTGAAAGCCTCGTGGAGATTGATCGCCCGGTCTCTCCTATATAAACCAGCCCACACTCGCAGCTTATTTCATACACGCCGGCATTGCTCAGTTTGTCAACTGCGTCCTTAGTTGAACCTAGGACATCCTTGGTCTTCTGTAGTTTTTAGCAGTCAGCCACTGTGGTAATATGAATAAGGAGTAGAGTAAAGACAACATATACTTATTTTACAATTTTTAATTTCTGTGTTAAGCTATTAGTTAAACTCTGTTAACGCTTGATAATGGTAAACTAACCGAAACCGGTAGCATTGGAAAAAAAAAACAGCTATGGTCAATATGTCGTTTTGCAATTGAGCAGATATACAGTATACCATCCAATCGGTGTGAGAGGGCCCATTACTGACATAGGAGCATCTGGGAAACGGACGCTCGTGTTGGACGAAGTGCTCCAGCCGCGCAACGTGTGCGTTAGTAGAACGGTTCACGGAATGCCGTAGCCCACGATGAACTGAGCAGGACCCAACACCGACACCACCCGCCGAGGAGATCCATACCTCATTCGAATGTCATTGCTGAACAACACTGGTGCAACAGTGGAACATGCTATGAATTCGTACACTATGAGGAGTATCACTGTGACTGCAGTCAATACACACAGGGCCAACTGGTGGTCTTACGGCGTGGAGTTCTATTGCGTCGTCGTCTTCATTCCCCTCAATCCAACATCATTTTTGGTTTGAGTATCAGTTATACTATTCTCGGTCTGTCCGCCATTCTTCTTTCACTATTTAGTTCCATACCCGTTTCCCCGTCCTGAAAATCATCCTTATTATGTCGATCCATATTGTCTTCCTCTTGCCCTATAGCTCTCAATCCGTCATTATTCTAGGTATTCTTCCCTCTGCCAGCCTCGTCACGTGTCCAAACAATTTTAATCTGTTCTTTTCCATTCTCTCATTCAACTTCTCCACTCCAATTACCTTCCTAACATCTTCAGTTTTTACTCAGTCTCTCCTTGTCTTCCGTAACATACTTCTCATTAACTGGCTTATATTCTACTCTTCCCTCTTCTACCCATAGTTCACATTTCTGATCCATGTATAGTGTAAAGTAAGTCTAGTGTAGCACCAACTAGCACTTCATAGGCATCTCCCTGCTCCAAACTAACCCTCTCACACACAGGTAAAATGCACTATTTTCTTGTGTTGTGTTACTAATTTCTGCCTCGAATCGACCATTTTCCACAGATATAATTTTCAAATTTTTTTGTCCACTATTTTAGCCTCCTGTTGCTTAGTGTGGATTTGTCCTCTGCTCTCTCTCTCTGTCACCCCCCCCCCCCTAGTTACCACTATGGGCTTCCTTTTGTCTACACTACATTTATGCCATATTTCTTCAGCTTATCATTCTGGATATCTATTTGTTGTTGTAACTCCTTACTGCTTCGTTTCCCTTTCTTTGGTCTATTATTCATTATAAGTAGTAATGGTGGTATCACACTTCCTTGTCTCAACCCCAAAACACTCGTAAATTAATCAGTTCTTCCAACTTTGGACAGAACTGGAGCTTTTGTTCATACAATGCTTGGAGGATTTCAAGTGTTTGCTTTTCAACTCCCTTTCCAATGTTGCCCATACCTATTGCGTACAATCAGAAATCAAATTTGGTGCGAATCCAGGGCAGTATGTCCAGTTTGACCAAAGTTACCGACTTAATGGCTAAACTTATTCTGTACGACAATCTATACACCATTTTCAGAAACAGAATGCACAACCATATTGCTGCACTGACATATGCCTTCAGCGAATGATATTTTCACTCTTTAGCGAGTGCTGATATGAAACCTGTCGGATTAAAACTGTATGTCGGAGCCGAGTTTCCAAACTGCTTTGTGGCAAGCGCTGCGCCGATTGAGGTATCCTGGCAGGCTTCAGAGTCCGTACTAACAGACTTACTAACCAGCAGTAGCTCGCATCCTCCTTTCCAAATCTTACAGGACTAGCACTTCTGGAAAAAAATGATATGGTGGAGACATGGTCCCTGGTTTAAATCCCGACTCCGGCAGAATGTTTTATTCCACTTGGGAGTTTCATGTGCCGTCTTGATTCCACTCTAAGACAGCCTTTTGCCTTGACTCGTCAGATCGCCAGACTAGTCGCTAACTGAAAATGTGTGGAATATGGTGAAACGGCGGGTGCAGCTCTGTGACGCAGTGCCAATCACCATAGAAGAACCAGGGGAATGCAGCCCTCATCGCTGTACCACAGCTCCTTATACGTCTCGAATCCATTACTCAGGAAACTATCAAGGTCGATGGCGGACGCCATGGCTACGAGGCGGTATAACAAACTAACCCGCCGCGGCGGAGCACCGAGGTCGTTCCCTGTCGGGGGTTAGCAGCCTCCCTCGGGCATGGAAGTTTAGTATAAGGTAATTTGTAAGTCTACAAATATCAAGAACTCAGATGGGAAACCAGTTCTCAGCAAAGAAGGAAAGGCTGAAAGGTGGAAAGAGTACATAGAGCAGCTCTACAAAGGAAATGAACTTAGAGACGATGTTGTAGGAAGGGAAGAGGAAGTAGATCAAGATGAAATAGGAGATACTATACTCAGAGATGAATTTGACAGAGCCTTGAAAGACCTAGGCCGGAACAAGGCCCCAGGGGTAGATGATATACCCTCAGAGCTACTAAAGTCTCTGGGAGAGCCAGCCATGACAAGACTATTTGAACTGGTGTGTAGGACAGGCGAAATGCCCTCAGACTTTAAGAAAAATGTAATAATCCCCATTCCAAAGAAATCAGGTGCAGACAGGTGTGAAAATTACAGAACCATCAGTTTGATAAGTCATGGTTGCAAAATATTAACACGAATTATCTACAGGCGAATGGAAAAGCTGGTAGAAGCTGACCTAGGGGAAGATCAGTTTGGATTCAGGAGGAACGTAGGAACCCGGGAGGCAATACTTACCTTACGTCTTATCTTAGAAGATAGATTAAGGAAAGGCAAATCTACATTTTTAGCCTTTGTAGATTTGGAGAAAGCGTTTGACAATGTTGACTGGACTACACTCTTTCAAATTCTGAAGTCAGCAGGGGTAAAATACAGGGAGAGTTATCTACAACTTGTACAAAAGCCAGACCGCAGTTATTAGACTAGAAGGGCATAAAAGGGAAGCATCATTTGGGAAGGGAGTAAGACAGGGTTGTAGCCTTTCTCCGATGTTATTCAATTTGTACATTGAGCAGGCGATGAAGGAAAGCAAGGAAAATTTTGGAATAGGGATTAAAGTTCAGGGGGAAGAAATAAAAACATTGCGTTTTGCTGATGACATTGTAATTCTGTCAGAGACAGCGAACGACCTGGAAGAGCAGTTGAATGGAATGGACAGTGTGTTGAAGAGAGCGTACAAAATGAACATTAACAAGAGCAAAACAAAAATAATGGAATGCGGTCTTAGAAAATCAGGCGATGCTGAAGGAATTAGATTAGGTAACGAAACAATGAAGGTGGTAGATGAGTTTTGTTACTTAGGTAGTAAAATAACATGCGATGGTCGCAGAACAGAGGATATAAAATGCAGAATGGCAATGGGAAGAAAAGCATTTTTGAAAAAGAGAAAATTGCTAACATCGAATATTAATTTAAGTGTAAGGAAGTCTTTTCTGAAGGCATTTGTGTGGAGTGTTGCCTTGTATGGGAGTGAAACATGGACGATAAGCAGTGCGGACAGGAAGAGAATAGAGGCTTTTGAAATGTGGTGCTACAGAAGAATGCTGAAGATTAGGTGGGTAGATCGCTTAACTAATGAAGAGGTACTAAACAGAATTGGCGAGAAAAGGAATTTTTGGCATACCCTAACTAAAAGAAGGGATCGCTTGGTAGGACACATTCTTAGACATCGAGAAATCGTAAATTGGAGGAATCGAATTGGAGGGAAGCGTGTGGGGTAAAAATCGCAGAGGGAGGCCAAGAGACGCGTATAGTAAGCAGATTCAAGTGGATGTGGGTTGCCGTTCTTATGAGGAGATGAAAAGGCTTGCTCAGGATAGAGTAGGGTGGAGAGCTGCATCAAACCAGTCTCCGGACTGAAGACCATAACAACACAATTTGTAAGTTTAGGGACTGATGACTCCTCAGTCAAGTCTCTTGAGGTTAACGAACAACATACTCACCCGAAGTGACTGGAGTACCAAGCACTGCTTCAAACAGCACTAATGGAGTTGCGTAGAGAAATTGAACTTACGGTCTCTGATGTTTGAGGTGTTCTGTTTTTCTCCTCATCATGAGTGTAGTAAATCAGTCATTTACGTTTTGAAACTATCAAAGTACACAGTAAACTTCACGTGAATAACAATATAAATTACATCCCAACCGCCATCTTTTAAGGGGCTTGTGTAGTTCTCAAATAACTAGCTTAAGGCTGATGTGGAGTTTTCTCCTGACCTAGAAAACATACAGCCAAAACCAGCCTTGCCTGAGTGCCCCGACATTTAGGACAACGTGTCCAAAGTGAATCCATTTGCAGTAGATCACGGTAGTTGTATGTAATGCGTGGGGTATCATCAATTCATTCATAACCTTCGGAAGAAAGAATGAATGTTTGCTCAGAAAGTGGGTCATAGATACAGACAATGGAAGCAGAGATATACAGGGTGTTGCAAAAAGGTACGGCCAAATTGAAATAATTCGTGCAGACAATTCTCAAAATATCCTATTGTTTCGTTAGTATGTACGTACTGTACTTCGTCGCCAGTTGGCCCAATTGAAGGAAGGTAATGTTGACTTCAGTGCTTGTGTTGACATGCGACTCATTGCTCTACAGTACTACGAATGAGGCGTCATTACAACGTGATCAAATTGTAAATTTTCACAATCAACATGTGTGGAATGACGAGAATCCGCACGCAATTGTACAATCACGTCATCAACACAGATTTTCTGTGAACGTTTGGGCAGGAATTGTTGGTGATGTCTTGATTGGGCCTCAGGTTCTTCCACCTACGCTCACCGGAGCACGTTATCATGATTTCAAACGTGATACTCTACCTGTACTGCTAGAAAATGTGCCTTTACAATTACGACACAACATGTGTTTCATGCACGATGGAGCTCCTGCACATTTCAGTCGACGTGTTCGTACGCTTCTCAACAACAGATTCGGTGACCGATGGATTGGTAGAGGCGGACCTCCATGGCCTCCACGCTCTCCTGACCTCAACCCTCTTAACTTTGATTTATGGGGGCATTTGAAAGCTCTTGTCTACACAACCCCAGTACCAAACGTGGAGACTCTTCGTGCTCGTATTGTGGACGGCTGTGATACAATACGCCATTCTCCAGGGCTGCATCAGCGTATCAGGGATACCATGCGACGGAGAGTGGATGCATGAATCCTCGCTAACGGAGGACATTTGGAACATTTTCTGTAACAAAGTGTTTGAAATCACGCTTGTACGTTCTGTTGCTGTGTGTTTCCATTCCATGATTAATGTTATTTTTAGAGAAGTAATAAAATGAGCTCTAACATGGAAAGTAAGCGTTTCCGGACACATGTCCGCCGCGGTGGAGTAACCGAGCGGTCTAAAGCGTCTCGCTGCAAAGCGCGCGGTTGCTCGCCGTGGAGGTTCGAGTCCCCTCCCCTCCCCCCTGGGGCATGGGTGTGTGTGTGTTCTCTTTAGGTTAGTTTACCTTAGTTTAAGTAGTTTGTAAGCTACGGACTGATGACCACGCAGTTTGGTTCTATATAATTACAAACATTTGAACATTTTTCCACATAACATATTTTCTTTCATTGTGTGTGAGGAATGTTTCCTGAAAGTTTGACAGTACCTTTTCGTAACACCTTGTGTTTTTGACGATATGCCTGTGTATGCCTGTTAAATGTAATAGAAATTTCGTCGACATTAATTGAATCGGCCGGTGGAGAAAGGAACTGTCACTTTTTTGTACTTTTCTGGAGAGACAAAAAACTGATTTATTGTTAAACTGTTTAACAGATTGCATTGAAATTTTCGACAATTGCTGTACTCTAACCATACATACTGTGAATGAAAATAATTTTTATATATTCTACAAAGTATCTTCTGATTTAAAAAATTTGAAATTTGTAACATAGTTCCTTTCTCCAGTCAACGAAGGAATTAGTACTTTTCGAGAGTATAATACATTCAGAGATACACATTTCTGGATTAAATTTCAAATCTATTGGTAAATTATCTTCATCTGAACATGAAAACAACTATTTAATAGAATTCAAACATCGGAATAGTTCATATCACACAGAGTTATCACTTGAAGTTAGCCATTTAAAAATCTCTTCATAAAAAATCTCACTGTCTTCTCCACGAATGTGTTTCATCAGTTTCCGATAATATCTTCAATTTTTTTTAATATATTGATTCGCACTTTGTGATTTTCATGAAAATGTTTCCTATAGAACTCGTATTTCACATTTACGTCTGGATATTTCTTAAGGAACGTTTCGTGCAAAGTTTTCAGATCCAAGCTTGCATCTAGGTATTTCATTTCCTTCCCAGCATAGTGAGTTTTGTTGAGTGGGAAAGTTGTGATACTGGGTAGTATCAAATTTATTACATTTTTCGGAATTTTTGTAATGCATGGATTTCTTCCACACATGTCCTTTTGACATTTAGAAAGACGGTATTCAATCACTTACAACACTCAACAATAATCGTGACACCTGACGAACTTCGCGCCAAATTACTGTTTTTTTGCGTTTTCTACACCTGCATGCCGCAGACCAACACCATCTAGCATGTAGCTGGTGTAGTACAAGCTCGCTGACAGTAAAATCTACTGATGGGATGCGACATGCTACGGCGAAAGGAACTAAGTCACTGACTTGATTCCTTTCTCCTCCGCATGTATAAAATCGAGCTCATGTTATTTCCTTAGGAAGAAGCCAAACATAGTTCCTTTCATCACAGTAAGGTGTATCTTGGTCTGATCACTGCATTTATGTAAAAAAGTGGAAATCACAAAAAAGTGACTTAGTTCCTTTCTCCACCGACCGATTCAATTCTATGCTGGGAGCTGGGAGTGAAATACGATGGTGTCAAACTCCAACACTAGAAGGTGGGATTAGGATGCCATGCCATTGATCCAAAATACGGATAAGGTGGTTGTGCATCCTGTGAGAAGTTGTAGGTAAGTGTCGCAGACATATTTCAGCTGGTGCTTGTGTCGCAGATTGCTGGCGGTCGGAGACTGGTCGAGCCGGAGGCGCGGGTGGCGCCTCTGCCGGCCAGCTGGGCGACTACCGCTGCGACGCGCCCTGGGACCTGGTGGAGTCTGCGGTGCGCGCCATGAAGAGCAAGCACGGCGACAACATCGACTTCATCCTCTGGACGGGGTAAATTAGCTGTCTGCTGCTCCTTTCTCAGGATTTCAATGACTTATTTTCTCGAGCATGCACTAGCCTTGACGACCTCCAGTCTTTATACATCTCCACTTATAATTGTGAAATAAATCGCAATTTGCGATAAGTTATTGCTTCACTTTACTAGGTGGCGAATTAAAATTTGTGCCCGGCCGGGATTCGAACCCAGGAACTCCTGCTTACTAGGCAGACGCGTCGACACCTCCGCCACTTTTTTTTTTTTTTTTTTTTTTTTTTTTTTTTTTTTTTTTTTTAATGCACTCTTCTTTCCGTCTTGTGCGGCAGAGATGCTCGGTTATGGCTTGCGGTGCATCTCCAGCTGCAAATTTTTCTTTCTCTACGACGTGTTTTTGCATAGATATGAAAACCAAAATTAAATAAGTATAAAAATAAATAGCCATCTTCTTGGCGTAAAATGAAATAAAAGGATAATAATAAAAAAAATATATACCTAAATGAAACTGTATCGTTTAATTTTTCTCTCCCGTTGGTCTATATTATTGTTCGTTTTAGATAATTTGCGTATTTCTCTTTATATTTTCTGTGACGTTCAAGCTTCTGATGTTCTATCAGCAGGTACATCCACTAATCTTCTTTATTCTTTGTCTTGTTTGTTAAAATGTAATGAACAGTCTGGCCTTTGACCCAGTTGACTGCTCTTCGTCTAGTATTAGGGAACGGTACGTCATCAGGATTAAGTACTTGTGCCGGTGTTATTGTGTTTGGCGATGTGCGGAGAATAAGTGCCAGTGTCTTCCTGAATAGAAGCCACACATCTTTCGCATCTTCACACACAAAACGATGTTCTTCGGTGTCAATCAGGTTGCAGTGGGCACAGTTTGGGTCGGCTGCCAGATGTATTTTGTGCAATTTTGAGTTGGTGGGGATTTTTCTATTGACGGCCAAGTACCACGTCGACCTCACATTGGATGATAAGTGGGTGTCAGATATGTTTGCCCATATATTGTTCCAGTTGTTATGTTTAAACATTTTTTCTATTTGATTACTCTGTTTGCCTTCCATAAAGTGTTGTAGATCTCTTTTACTGTGTACATGCCTTTCTCCGGGGTTCTATGACGTATGTAGCTGTACTCCACTAGGAAGTGTCTGAGGTGGTACAGCTCGTATGAGATGTGGTGCACGTCTATTGGTGGAGCCCTGCTAATCAGTGTGATTTCGTTCAAAAGATGAGATACTAAGGTCATTGGTGATCGTTTCCATTGTTTATATGTTCTACTGATATATAGTGCTTGCGCTTTCACGTATATATCTGTCAGTTTTAAACTGCCTTTGTGTGTCGGTAGCGTCAAGGTGTCATATGCAACCTTAAATATCTGACCTCTACTAACAAAATAACCAAGCGTTGCTTGTATTTTGCGTGCTATGGCTCTGGGCAAGGGCAGCACTTGAGCAACATAGTTGATTTTGGATGTAATATACGTGTTGACTAGCTGCACTTTTTGAATGGCGTTTAAATTGCGTAAGCTGTGTTGTTGTATGCCTGCTCGTAATTTTGCAAGTAATGTCCTGTAATTGAGAGCGGCCGTGCGGTGAATACTACGAGTATATTCGATTACGAGGCATTTTATTCGTTCCACTATTTTTATTGGTGCAGCGGGTCTGATCTCTATACCTCGACCAAGATTCATAACACCAGACTTATTGCGGTTTAATTTAGCTCCTGACGCAAGTTCGTAAGTCGCCACAATGTCAAGTACTTTGTCCATCTCCCTTGCATCAGTCACAAGGACTCCAACATCATCCGCGTAAGCTTGGCATGATATCTTGTGCCCATGGATGTGTAGTCCACGAAGTTCTTCTGTCAGGAGGTCATAAGAGGTTCAAGCGCCAGTGCAAAAAGCGTCATAGACATTGGGCACCCCTGTCGTACCGAACTCTGAACATTTATCGGGCTGCTGAGTTGGCCGTTTACACTTATTCGTGATGTGCTATTCGTGAGTATGGTTTTCACAGTATCTATCACTGTCTGTGGAAAGTGCATGGCTTTCATAGTCCGGAAAGGTACTAATGATTTACTTTATCGAAAGCCTTTTCAAAATCAAGCGACATCAATGCACATCTGATGTTGCCAGTTTCCGATATTGCTATGATGTCTCTGTAGTCGGTTAAGGTCTGATAGATTGTCCTATCTTTCCCCATACTTGTTTGATAAGCTCCTGTCACTGTACGAATAACGGACTTGAACCTTTGCATCTTATAATCACTATTGAGAAGTGTTATAGGTCGAAGATTCGCTATGGTTTTGCCTCCTGGTGTTTTGGGGACCAAGACCACAGTGCCTTCACAGAATTCTTTCGGAAAATCATTTTTTGTGTGCATTATTTCGTTACATACGAGTGTCAGTTTAGGCGTTACTCGTTCTCGAAAGACTTGATACTCGCCTGCTTCTTCTGGAGTTAGTCTTCTTTGCGTCCTAGCAGTAATGGCTTGCTGTGCTGTTTCGTCTGTTGGTGTAATGGCAAGTAATTCTCTAACATGTTTGTGGATCTCTTCTCGTATTGCAGCTTGGTCTGTCAAGAGTCTCCCGTCTGAAGTTTTAAATTCTGTCAGAATTTTCCGTCTCTGTCTTTTATTTTCTTGGAGAACATGGTACATCGACGTAGTCTCTTCATTTGTTGTGTTTTGTAATCGCGTTCGTATTTGACAGCCTTCGAGATGTTGTCTCTTCAGAATTAACAGTTTCGCCTTTATTCTTTGGATCTGCCCGTAATTATTGATGACTGTGGCGTCCTGAACGTACAAGTCTCGCAGGCACTGAAAGTAAAATTCTGTTGTCTGCTTCCGCCAGGCGGCTTTTTCGCGAGAGTAGTTTTTCAGTGTCCTCCTTATTGCGGGTTTTGCGCATTGTAGCCACCAGTGCAGTGCCGTACTGTAACGGGGGAACTTTCGTTCACATTCTGCCCAAGTTGTATAGAATGCTGCACGACATCCAGGGTCCGATAGGTGTGCTACGTTAAACATCCACTGGCCTCTAGCTCTGTAAGTTCCCTGTCTCTCTAAGTTTACCGTGCATATGTACGCGATATGATCAGAGAACATAGTTGGCCATAGTTTGGACTGTAAAATGTGTTCCTTTAAATTGGACGTTGCATAGATCCTAACTATACGACTGGCAGAGTGACTGGTGATATATGTGTAACCCGGCTTATCACCGTGTTTCAGTTCCCAAGTATCAAGCAGATGTAAGTCTCTCACGATGGTCTCCAGCTCCAGAGATTTATTAAAATTGGGCGTCTGATCTTTGGGGCTTAGTACGCAATTGAAGTCGCCAGCGAATATTGTTTGTTCAGATCGGTCCGTAAAAAATGGTACTATGTCCTCCTTGAAAAATTCGGCTCTGCGGCGCTTGTTCCCAGTTCCTGAGGGGGCATATACATTAATCAACTTAGTATTATTTATTGTGGCAGCTATGCCTCTACTGTTTGGCAGTTTCTCCACTTTTGTGAGTATGATGCCTTCCTTTGCCATAATCGCCGTACCGAGGTCATTGCCATTACCAGGATTAATAATGGCGTTGTAGCCAGCGATGTTGTCCAAACAGATGTCCGTTACTTCTTGCAGCAAAAGGATGTCAACATCGGCGGCGTACAGAAAATCTTGGAGATTCTTCAGTTTGAAAGTGCTGCTAATTTTATTAATATCCAAGGTCGCAATTCTGTACGCCTGCAAGGACGTCATGTTGACTGTACCATTGAAGTAGTTATACTGCCTACCAGACAAGGTTGATATGTCTCCATTTAAAAGAAATCTGCATCGTCATCTGCCATATTAGCGTCTTCGGCGGTATTTTGTCGATCGGTGGTCACTTCGTGTCGGTGTTCGGGTGCTGTATGTCCTGTTATCTCAGTCATATCTGCATCTTCGCTGTGCTCCTCAACATCACCCGCCCAATCGCGAGTGCACTTAACTTCCCCCACGTCCGTCTGTGATACACATGGAGGGTCCTTCTGACTTGCTGTGCCTTTGTCAGTTGTCTTGGCACCGCTTTCAGGGGTGTGTTTTTCTCAATCTGGTTCAGTGTCCTCCGTTCGTGACTTCTTTGTTGTTGTAGTTCGGTTGTCCGGAAGCTCTCCTTGAATTGTGTTCGCCATTTCCTGGCCTACCCGCTTCGCTTTGTCACGCAGTAGCGGCGCAAGCTGTTCTGCTCCCTGACGAGCTTTGCGACGCTTCCTCCGGGACTTGGGTGAAGTCATTAGGGACTGCAGGTCTCCATCCTCAGACGTCTCAACAGTGTCATCTTTGCACTGGCCCTCTTCTTCGTGTGACTGACACGTGCCTTCTTCTGCCGTCTTAATTTGGTCATCTTCTGCATGGGCACTGGTTCCTGCTTCTTGAGAAGTAGCTGGACTCATAGCTTCTGTGCTACTAGTCTCCACAGGGACGTTTTCAGCTGGACGTTCTGTAAACTCAGTTGCCGCCCTTTCTATGCATGTGTCTGGGGCAACGTCTCCGCGGAAGCGGCGGCGTACGTCACGGGTAACATGGTCATGTGACTAGGCTGCTCTCGCTCACCAGTCGGTAGTTGCGTCACACGCCTCTGCACACACTGTGCACGGACGTGGGTAGTCGAGTCACAACCTCAGCAAGTTCTCGGTTGCCCATCGTAAATAATTATCGCCCTGTATCCACATATCGTGAGATAAGAGGGAATATGTTTCAACATGTCAATTTTAATCTGCCTAACACCATTTAGAACGAGAAATTTGTGCAAAGTAGACCACTTCTCTGCAACATTGCTGATAATCGTGCCATATTCCCGCAGTTTCTCATTAATCTCCTCTTCTGTTACTTCCGTGTCCCCATACCTGCACGCGAAACCGTGACATCCCCTATATGTCCATCTGAGTGTTTAAATCTGGCTACCCCACCACAAGATCTCACAATTTCATCGCACTTGTCAGCAGTTGATAACTTCAAGTAAACTGTCGGGCTAACGATCGACAAGTTAATTCCAATCAATTCGTCCACCTTGATCTTAAAGTTATTTTCTATAAATGCCTCAACTTCGAAAGATTTTGGTCTAGTATATTTCGGGTCAAAAACTATCTTCAAAGTTTCTTGTCTCAATTTCTCTACTGTCCTCGTCTGTTCCATTATGTCATTCTACAAATATTACTTCGTATGCAACAAGAAACGCTGAAAGCGTACACTCACCACACCGCGCTCGGCTGCCCGCACCGACGACGTAAACACCACACGGCCGCTCCGACGCCGCAGCTCACGGCCGCCGCCGGCGGAATGCCACGGAGGACACAGTGACCAGACTTGAAGAACTCCAGTTTTTATACATCTCCACTCAGTGGCGTAACTAGGGACTTGGCTTTTGTGTGTGTGGGTGTGGGGGGGGGGGGGGGGGACAGATCTGCTTGACGAGCAAAATTTTAATCAGTTTCCAGACAGACTACCATCTACCACTCCCGTTGAAGAAACTAATTCACTCCCATCCAATGAAAGATTATGGTAAAACACCCCAAGTTTCCAATATCTACCTTTACCAGATTGCTGTTATACGATTTCTTTTCTTTTTTTTCGGGTTCTGGGGGGGGGGGGGGTTCTAGCCCCCTCATCCCCCCCCCCCCCGATAGTTACGCCACTGTCTCCACTTATAATTGTGAAATAAATCGCAATTTGCGATAAGTTAATGCTTGCGACCAGCCCGACTGCAGAGGACTCTTTCCTGTACGTCTCCGCCACACCCAAATCTCCATTCGCCACGGTGTATCTTTCCTAAACCTAGTACAGTAAAGCAATACGTATCGCAAATTGCGATTAATTTCATTGTTTGAACGCTGTAACGTCGTCAAAAATCTATAATTGTATACAAGCCGAGGCTGAGCTGCTGAATACAATTAATTGTGTCTCGATACCTCACAGTCTGTTCTCCCAGATGCGGGAATACAGTATTGTGGCTGCGAGCATTGCAGAACAAGTAGGCTGTGGAAATAGGAAAGAGAATGGAGATTCGGGTGTGGCGGGAGACGTGCAGGGAAGAGTCCTCTGCAGTCGGGGTTGGTCACTGTGTCCTCGGTGGCGGAGTAGTCAACACGTCTGCCTAGTAAGCAGGACATCCCGGGTTCGAAACCCGGCCGGGCAAATATTTTCATTCGCCACAGTTTGGTATTCCATTTAAACCTAGTACAGTGAAGCAATAACTTATCGCAAATTGCGATTTATTTCATTATTTGAACGCTGTAACGTCGTCAAAAATCTATAACTTATAATTGCAGTGTGTACAGTGTGTCCTATTTCACCTAACAAATAGAAATAACTGGAAAATTACGCATCGCAACCAAAAACGTCACAAACACAAAAACAATATCTCCAAGGAGGACATATACGTGACCTGAAATCCAGCCACCTTACTCGCCAACTAAGACCGTAGGGAAGGAGGAAATTCGAAATATTAAATAGGATTCCCCATTTTTATTGCAGATGCGGATTCGTCTCGAAAAGATACTAAGAGTTTGTTCAGCACATTATTTTTTATCGCGATAGACCAAGTAAGTTATCCTGACAATTGGGATATCAGTTATTTGGTGTTAAGGGTTTAGTTACCTGTGGTAGGAAAGGATGCGTGGAAATGTGTAACCCCTTTTCTTTTTATTTGGCAAACCTTGTTGACGCAAGACTTTATTATACAGTCTCAATAAAATTACAAACATCAGCCTAAAATGTTTAAAGAGATGAATCAGCAAAGGGTCTTCCTTTAGGATTTTTTTATTTTCCTTTATTTTGATTATATATATATATATAATGCAAATTAAAATTTCTACAAACATACATATATATCAATTCAGACACTGGATATTTCCAAGATAATTGCTTCAACCTTTCTTACTGTCTTCACCAACAATCTTTCTTAACTCAAGGTGAAGTATCACAACCTTTCAATCAATGACAATAAATTTATCCTTATATGATACAAATGAACATCTAGGCTAAAGCAATATGACAATCCCAACTCGTTGTATTATGTGCACACCAACCGACATCTTCGAATAACATAAGCACGCGACCTTTTTTTTTTTTTTTTTTTTTTTTTTTTTTTTGCTTATGGGACTTAACTACGGAGTTATCAGTCCCTAAACTTACAAACTACTTATGAACTAGCTAATACTAAGGACGGCAAAAATATCCATGCCCGAGGGGGCATTCGAACCCCCGACCGTAGTGGCCGTGCAGAACGTGACTGGCGCGCCGCAGCCAGCTCGGCCACCGTGGCCGGCCGCATGCGTCATGCTAGTGCCAAACAACAAATCCGTTATAAAATATTTTAAACAGTAAAAAACCTTAAAATACACTCAGCCAAATAACAACATTCCTTTTAAAACAGGAAACTACTTTGAAATGTTCAAAACAAATAAGTTTAAGATTACAGTAGAAAAAAAATTAAAAACGTATCACTATGTTCCAGTGGCACCGAGACAGTAAATTCTCTTACTCAATGTGTGACAATAATTCGTACCACTTAAATCAGTGGTAAATCATACAATGAGACTAGTTCCCAACGTGAGAGCGACAAGGATTAACAGAGACAAATACATAAGTAAGGAGGCACCCCCTTGCTCCATACATACCATTCAGTACCAGACTCGACAGTTTCACCCACGCGTGAACTATTTTCCAAACACTCACAGGTAAACAGAGCACTGTATGCACTGCACGTACTGTACATTTGCTAACAACAATACGTGGCAGTTCCACTTTAAAATATCAATATTGCTGTATACTCTTACCGAGAAGTGACAACTTGAGTGTAAGCCCTTGCTTTATGTGATAACAGAGCCATACCAAAAATTCAATCAGTAATGGCCAACAATTTCTAGCTCCCGCACATGCGAGACTCATTAATCGTGTAGCTGTGGAGCAGATCTTATCAAGTCAAACACATAAATGTCCTCACCAAGAGAAAATTAAATAATACTATTCATACACTCCATAAGTTAAATATTCTGTGCACCACAGTGCCGTAACCACGACACGCGAACAATTAACAAGGGTGGTACAGCGAACCAGTCAGAAATGCGTTAAGTCTAACAACCGCAACTTGTTCTCAACATCCTCTCGCCCCACATATCTCGTGCCACATTAAAGCCCACAATTGCCATTATGTCGCAACCTACAACAAATGTACACTAAGAAATAGGTATTTAAATCTTTTTCCATGAAATCTCGGGCGAACTGCCGGATGTCCGTAACTTCTTGCCACGCAGAGTCTTCTGGCCATCTTCAGGTGAGTGCCGACGAAGTACTGGCGAAGACGCACTGAGCTGTGCTATTTATGCCCAATTCAGCCGACATTGCGCATGCGCGTACCTAGCGCGTGCGTTCACTACAACTACGTACGCTGCTCCGAGCGCCCTTCGTGGTGGAGGCTTGCCGCTTCGATATCAGATCGATTCTCATCGTCAATTCAGTTGCAGGAAACTACGCAGACTACGAAGTTTTTCAATTACAGGATTCCATGCAGCATTTATTTGGAAACCGCTGTCTCGATTGATAAGAGTCTCACTGTCAGACAATCTTATTTCCACAGCTTCATTAATAATTGAGCTCCAAAAGTTTGATGTATGGGCCACAATTTTCGTTTCATTGTATTTCATTGAATGACCTGTGGAAATACAATGTTCGGCGATTGCGGATTTGGTGGGTTGGAGTAGCCGAGTATGACGTTGATGTTCCACGACGCGGTCCTGCACAGTGCGCGTCGTCTGCCCTATATATGACTTGCTGCACTCGCACGGAATCCTGTAAACACCTGCTTTACGCAGCTCCAGATCGTCTTTGACAGAACCCAACAGCGATGAAATTTTAGGAGGAGGGCAAAAGATGACTCTTACTTTATGCTTTTTTAGTATTCTGCCTATCTGCGATGAAATGTTCCCAATATATGGGAGATAAGCAGTCGATTTGAAAGCCTCTTCTTCTTCCTTGTTCTGTCGTTTGGACGTGTGCATAGCTCGATTTACTTGCTTCCTTGTATATCCATTCTTTAGGAATACTGTCTGCAGGTGTTCCAGTTCCGTGTGAAGGCTGTCGGCATCAGAGATGGTATAGGCTCGATGGATTAGAGTCTGGAGGACGCCCATTGTTTGTGTTGGATGGTGGCAACTAGTAGCTTGTAAGTACAAATCTGTATGAGTGCGCTTTCTGTATACCGAATGACCAAGTGAGCCATCACTTAAATCTTACTCGACTTTGCCCTGGAGCGGTCAGGTATAAGTTTTGCACAATCCGAAACCGTCTCACATCAAATCCAAACAGTTCCATGAACCCAACCACATTCCACTTCATCAAACACGTAATGATCTTAGATTCAGCTAGAACTTGAGACAAATTGATATTAGTAGAAGGCCATTAACACGTCAGGTATCAAGAGTCTAAGAAACCACATTAATAAGTTACTCTTCCGTCTTACAGCCACTGTATCATGTCTGTGATATACATACAGTAGTAACCGTTTGGCTTTAGCGAGTGTACAACCTGTCAGGCTTGCAAGAGAACACACACGCCGTTAGCAAGTCACTAAACCGCCCACCCCAACCTCGGGGCGAACTCACAGACGTAGGACACCTAACGTTCTGACAGCGGAACCGCAGCCCGCGTACTGCTTCCACAACCACGGCCGTACGTGTCACCTCTGTCTCTCTCTAGAGCCCTGTATTGGGAGAGTAGCGCCAACCTTTTATGTGTGGCTTGCCGACAACCGCCGGCTGCTATTGGTTAGTTGAGCGCGGGTGGGGCACGTCCGCCATTTTAGGCCTAAGTAATCCATCGGCGTAAAAGGCATATTTCACTCCACTAGCTGTTATTTTAGCATTAAGAGGTGTTGGAAATATGTAGACTCACTGTTGTCGTTATGGTCTTCAGTCATGAGACTGGTTTGATGCAGCTCTCCACCCTACTCTATCCTGAGCAAGCCATTTCATCTCCTCATAAGAACGGCAACCCACATCCACTTGAATCTGCTTACTATACGCGTCTCTTGGTCTCCCTCTGCGATTTTTACCCCACATACTTCCCTCCAATGCTAAATTTACGATTCCCCGATGTCTAAGAATGTGTCCGACCAAGCGATCCCTTCTTTTAGCCAGGGTATGCCAAAAATTCCTTTTCTCACCAATTCTGTTCAGTACTTCTTCGTTAGTTATGCGATCTTCCCATCTAATCTTCAGCATTCTTCTGTAACACCATATTTCAAAAGCCTCTATTCTCTTCCTGTCCGCATTGCTTATCGTCCATGTTTCACTCCCGTACAAGGCAACACTCCACACAAATGCCTTCAGAAAAAACTTCCTTACATTAATATTCGACGTTAGCAAATTTCTCTTTTTCAAAAATGCTTTTCTTCCCATTGCAATTCTGCATTTTATATCATCTGTACTGCGACCATCACATGTTATTTTACTACCCAAGTAACAAAACTCATCTACCACCTTCATTGTTTCGTTACCTAATCTAATTCCATCAGCATCGCCTGATTTTCTAACACCGCATTGCATTATTTTTGTTTTGCTCTTGTAGAGTGATTATGTATTAAATTAAGAGCTTAACGCAGCATATTCAACTTTTATATGGTGAAAATGCCACATTGTTGGCAGTGAATTGTTATAGTAAGACAGACTGTGGTAGCAAGTTTTACGCATTCCACAGGGCGAAAGAGATGCGAAAATACGCGAATTATGGGTACACCGCATTGGAAGAAAAAATGCATTTCCATACGAGAATGCAAAATTTTGCGAAGTAAGTAAATTTGTATTAAAATATCGAGTAAACTTCTAGGTTTATTTGTTCATACAAGTTTCTGGCGAACAATGTCGGACGGATAACACATGTAAGAGAAAAGATATTTTTAAAAGATATGAATACATGAAAATCTTACATAATGTGCCGTATTTGACGAATTTCGTATTTATACTTAGCCTGCATATTACGAAAGTTTGGGCGGTAAATAAAACCGCCCATTAAATAGATCTCCAAAACTCTAATTTTAAGATAAAGTTTATTTCACTGAAGTACCCAGCAGTGCGATAACAATGTGTAAAAACTTAAACCTTCCCAAAATGTTAGCTCAGTTAATGTTATGTGATAATATCACATGTAGGTTAGCACAGAACACCTATCAACATTGGGCACTAGATTAATGAAAAGCAACATGTATTAATTACATCTACTTTGTTAAAAAACAATATATTAGAGATAAAAACGTCAGTCCTTAGCTAATTTGAAAGCAGGAACGTCACTTATTGCGAAAGCAGTGCATTTGGTACAGGGTTTAAATTTTAGCAAGAAACAATTTTACGACTAGTTTGCTCAAAAATAAAGGTCTTCATCTCAGATTAGCAATTTTTCCTTAATATTCGCTGTAGATGTGATGAAACGATTAAAAACGTACGTTCATTGTTTACTTAATGTATTGTCATATCACGTCGATGTACAGACCCGTTCACTTCATCATAAATGTTAATTCTACAGCGCCGAGCATAGCGCTGCTATTGCGAGTTAGGCCTACAATGGCGGCGCCCGCCCGGTTGGCGGTACTCTCCCAATTCAGGGCTCTATGTCTCTCCTCCTCCTGCTGCCCTCGATCTGGTTGCGCTCCGCAAACTCGACTCGCGCGCCCTCTCGCACATCCGCGGCCTCTATATACGCGAGCCCGTAGCTGTCCACGACTAGCGGGAGATTTGAGAAACATGAGCCGTGACACGGCTCACTTTGGAATAAGATTGGACATGTCCCACATATTCTGAGTCTTGGCCGCCTTTATGCTCGGACGCAAAGACTACCAAATCCACCGGTTAGTAGTGGAGAGAGGGCTGGACCCTGAGGAACACCAACGGTGATTTTAAAAGTAAGAGAGACTCCAGCAGGACACCGGACTACACTTGTTACTTCCAAATAGAGAAGCCGGATCCAGTTCACGTACATTTCTGGTACTCTGTGGTCTCTTAGAGCACGCCAGGACCGTGTGGGACCCTATCGAAGGCTTTCTGTATGTCCAAAATTGCAAAGTGTGTAGTCTTTCCCTTCACTGAGTGCTTCTCCAGAATCAAACGTGCAGCGAGAATGGCATGTGTAGTGCAGCAGACCTTGATAAACCCCATTCAAATATCTTCATTGTGTGACAAATAAGGCGTATCGGTCTGTAGTTGTTACACTCGGTGACATCTCATTTTCCTTTCCAGATACGCATGGTTGTGCTAGTGGTCCATGCTTGAGGAGGCTTACTGGTGGTAATAATTTTGTTGAAGAGAAAATCGAGAAATTCTGCTCCCTGATCTCTCAGTAATTTCCAGATTTCTCCAAGGATATCAGCTGGACTTTTTGAGGCCACCATCACTTCTTCTGCTGTTATCTCTGTTACTGACCCATGAATGGGTTGAGGACTTAATATTGGTGAATGTGGGAATTCTTCATTATAGATGCTGGCATAGCAGTTGGATCATTTTTGACGGATTGATCTTGAGTTTCTGAGGATATTGGGGTCAGTTCCTTTGACATTCATGACATGTCCAATGTCTTATGATGTTTGATTGGGGGACTTCGGAAAGCGGTATAGATTTGTTGCACCTCCCGGTTTGTCAAGTTGGTCACATAGATCTAAATATTGATAATTTTTAGCAACTTCCACTGCTCTCTTGGCATCTTTTTTCAGTGATCGGTACCGGTCAACGTCTGCATCACTTCGTGTGCGCCACCAAGTCTTATAAGCCAACTTCTCTTTAACCAATCGTTGTGTGTTTACTTTCACCAATATTCTTATGAAATTGTAAGTCAATGACTTTCTTCATCAGAGGGTGATAACAAAAGATCAGATTAATCGGCAGAATAATGAAGGAATGGGAACTAGTAAGTGACTTTGGGTTAAATCAAAACTAACAACTTTTGTTAGCCAACTTCATTTATAAGAAACGCTGAGCACCCGGTACAACAATAATCATAAAATACTAAAATTACAATAATAAATACAGAAAACTTACCTTTTTCTTTCAAAGAGAAAATGCGTTTTCTCAGCTAGTGATACAATGATCTCCACCACAAGGCAGACTTCCAAAAATAACTGAGCAGCTTCCAGCAGACGGACTTGCTACTAGTCAGGTGAGATATAATGCATACGCTCTGGTTTATAGCATAGATTACCAGCTAGTCCATATTAACAAGTGCATTCAATATAAAATCAGATTACCACATAAAAATGAAACGTACAGCTCAAATACTAATAAAAATGTGCCCAAGGCGGAATAGCAGTCAAATTTGGAATAGAAATATGCCAATGGCAGAAAATGTGTACTCCTTTCACAGAACAAGCGTGATTATGGAAGGCAGTGGCGTAGCTATCATAGGGCTAGGCGGGGCAGTGCCCCGGGGCCCCCGAGATCAAGGGGCCCCTCGGTCTCCGTGTGCAAAGTTCGGAAAAAGTTACAATAGAGCGTCGTTTTTTATTTTTGTTTATTTATTTCTTACCTTCCCACCCTACCGTCCATCAATTCCCCCTCCCGTCAAACTAAGCTGCCCACAGTAGCCGCACTGGGCCACAGGGTGACGGAACATTGGTTCTAGTGGGGCCTGTTGACAGGCCAAGCCGCCAGTCGCTGAGTACAACAATCGGCACACTCCAGTCGGCAGAAGTAGCGGCAGCATGAAAGCTGATCACAGCAACAGCTGCGCTTTGCAAGTGTTGCGGCGTGCCGCTAGGCGCAATGTGAAGGATCGCGCGACTCCAAATACTGTATAAATACATTTACTGTACAGCACTTCTTATTGGCAAGTAGAAGTGTACAGTTCGATTATACGAATAATCGGTTTTCCGAACATCCATGTCCCCCAATTACACTTCGGATAATCGACGTTCTACTGTATATAATATTTTAGCTGAACGAACGATTTTCGACTTTTAACTTTTTGAACACCGCCAACAAACTTCAAACGCACGAAGTGAAATCCAAAAATTATTCCCATCTCAGAATATAAACATAAAAAGGTATTGCTTGTCCGCTAAGACGTGCACCCTGCCACCTGCTGAATTACTAGCAGTGTGTGACAATACTGTTCATGGTTTGATTAGCGGCAGGTGGCCATATTTTCGTGGTTGAGTAAAACTTCATTGTTTATTTTTACTAGCTTCTGCCTGCGACTTCATTCACCGAACATGGAGCAACTTCGAAAACTATTCCATGGTAGTTTTATCTGTATGTCCTACCCAGGAGCAACTCTATCCCTCTCCAAAATTTCATCAAAATCCATTCAGTAGTTTCTGCTTGAAAGCATAATTAACTTTCACAGTTATAACTATATCAGAGAGTACGATTAAATATTATCTGCTGCGTGACACACAGTAATTTACTTAAGAGTAGGGTTGCCTTATTATGTCTTCCAGTAAGCGGTAACGACCTGACGAAGTAGTATTGCATCTGTATAGTTCATAGGCGCCAATTACGGGTATGCTCGGTCGCTCAAGCGTACCCCAAAATATGAGTGTGTATGCTCGGCATACCCCACTGAAAATTTTGGTATTAATTTTTTCTTTACGTTATATTTCTTGATTGTAATTAAATTCGACTCTCTCATTCCATTGATGGGCGGCTGGATTTTGTAATACACCGCTGTAAAAAGATTATCTAAAACAAACTGGTAATTGAATTCGTAGACATTAAAATCCATGTTGACATGTGGGTGAAGTGATCATTTTCTAAATAGTCCGAATGTTAACGGAATGCTGCTTGGAAGTTCAATATCGTAAACTAAGGCGGTAACTTCTCATTGTCGTATCAAATAACTAAAAAATGAAGTGGTTTTGGTACAATACGATGAAAATGGGTATACTACTAATTTAACGTTTATGTATTCTCTTAGAAGTCAATTGTCTTAAAGGAATCGTGTTAGTGTACCTATTGGTATCGACAGACATGATATGACAGCAGAAGTGGTTATGGACTATTTTCGTAATACACTATAGAAAATAAATCTGCAGAAGAAAGAAGGCAGGAAGACAATTCGATGTTTTTGCGATAATGAACACAGTATTCACAATACAGGCACATCACCATCTGATATGCATGTCTAAGAAGACGAAAACTCTGAAAATGACTTCAGTAGTTACTACTGAGGTACAGTTTTAGTTTGGAGAGGGCCCCAACGTCATTTTTGCCCCGGGGCCCTTGGTGTAGTAGCTACGCCACTGATGGAAGGAACAGAGATATCTCGGTTTGAAGGCTTCTGTCCCTTTCGTTGTGTGTGTGCAAGCAGACTGCGATATCATGCAGCAACGCCGCTAAGAACAAGAAGCTAGAGAACGGCATAATACTAGTTACTAGACACCCAATGAAAGGACACACAAATATAAAAAAAATAATATAGGAAGAACAATAGTTTCCCTGTCTCCCTAGCACACCGTACGTGAGAGTGAAAGGGAAAAAATCGCACTGACGTGTTTTACGGCCCACTTTAGATTTGTAGTTTTATAATTTTTTGCAAACATTTTGGACCAAGATAATAATCTAAATAATAAAAAATTTATTAATAAGAGTGGAAAAAATTTTTAGCTAGTGGCCTGTTCCGACCCACTGGCCTTCAGCGTCACAGTCCAACGCATTGCCCACTACGCTACAGCTAACAGGAGTTGCGTTCATTAATTTCATACTATTGATGGCCGTTGTTAACTGATGCTAATATGGCATTTGTAGACACTAGATTATCATTTATCGTACAAGGAACGACGTGGTTTTGTTAATTCTTCAGTGCGCCATTTCTTTGAAATGTCAACGTGTAAATTAGAATAAGAAAATCATCAACTACTCAACGCAAAATGGCGTATGCCATGGACAGTTCTTGGCGAGGAATGTCACTTGACATCTGCGAACGGCTGCTTTTCGTTAATTCAATGGAAGGTGTCAAAACTCCGTAATTTTTGCAAATATCTCTCAAACGATACGAGATATGAAAAAAACATAAGGGAACAAAGTTGTAGAGAATTTTCTCTTCTACAAATTTCGCGTCAGATGAACGTTTTATTTCAAAGTAAAATTACATTACAAACGGCTCTTTTGGTATTACTAACGTATTTCTTGTCCGAAACATTTCAAAAAGCGAAGTTCTGGTCTCTGGTAGCCAACAATTGTCTGTAAAATTTTCTGCCGATCGGTTGAACGGTTTGACCTAAAAAGTGGGAACACGTTACAGATAGACAGACATCCCAAAATCGCCGTTTTTATTTTACAAATATCTCTGGAACGATACGTGGTACGAAAAAAAAACTTAAGAGAAAAATGTTGTAGAGAAATTACCCCTCTAACAATTAGGTTATCCAGTTTTCATATCAGACGAACGGTTCGTTTGCAATCACAATTATATTACAAACGGCTTTCTTTTTTTGGTATTAGTAGCTTTTTTTTGTCCGCAAAATTTGAGAAAGGGAGGTTCTGGTCTCTGGCGGCCTACAATTATATCTGTAAAATTTGGTGCTGATCGGTTGAACGGTTCGTCTTAAAAACAGGGAACACGTTACGAACAGACAGACATCCCAAAATCGCCGTTTTTATTTTGCAAATATCTCTGGAACGATAGGAGATATAAAAAAAACACAAAAGAGCAATATTGTAGAGAATTTTCTCCTCTACAAATTCGGTTATTCAACTTTCGTGTCAGATGAATGCTTAAGCCGTTATTTTCATTTAAATTTCGAGCTGTCAAAAGACGATCGCAAAGGCTCACTTTTAGTGTTACTACCGTAATCTAAAGTGGGCCAAAATGGGAGACAGGATAACTATGCTTACCTTTGAATACGCCCACAAACCGGACTGTTACAACAGCGTGGACGGCCACAAGGCAGAAGAAACTGCTGAATTGCTTAATGACCAACGGGCCAAACAACATTGCGGAAATCACGACAAGCATATTTAGGTGCCAAAAACTCGACAGTGAATCACTGACTTACCCACCAAGAGAAGCGCTTGCAACTCCGGATGATTAAGATGCCAGAAGGAAAGCTCCGCCGTCTAACTCTGCACGTATTACGAGACCGTAAGGTGTAATGCATAACTCCGGAATTTATGCCACTCCAGACAGCACCAAGAGCAAGTACTCCCAGTCTAAGGCAATGACACGTTCGCACCGATAGCATGCATTAAGCCTTTCGTGGATAAAATTCATTTGTTACAGATTTTCAAAATATTAAGGTCATAATGGTTTCTTTTCAAACCCATTATTATACTTTCACAGCCAAAATATTTTTAAGTTCTCCATTGTTTTCACAGTCCCACGAGCCAATGCGGGATACCTTTTCTGTAATTACTCTTTTTATCGACATAAAAGGGCTTTTAAGAGAAATAAAGTAATTACAAATTATATATGTATGTAATCCTTCATTCGTTTACTGCCAGTCTAGAAAAGTAGTAATTACATTTCATTTTTCATGAAAGATTATCAAAAATTAAAGACCCTTACATGCCATGAAACTTGGAGAAACATGGTGTGAAACAAAGTGGTACACCACAAGCATTGCAAACAACAACTTTCGTTCTCTTCTCTTTAGAGTTTCTGATGCAGAATCTGCATAGTTCCTAGTCTCACTGACTTTCGATAATTTTTTTTCTACGTCCACGAGCCGGACATCATCCGACTCACTACATACTTCTCTCTTTGCTGGAAGAATTGATGACCACGCAGTTAAGTTCAAAAATCCCTGTACATCTATCGGACCAAACTGCGTGGTCATCAGTCCGTAGCTTACAAACTACTTAAACCTAGGTAAACTAACGCACACCCATGCCCGAGGGAAGACTCGAACCTCGACGGCGAGCAACCGCGCGCTCCGCAGCGAGGTGCTTTAGACCGCTCGGCTACTCCACCGCGGCCCGCAGTTAACTCCCTTAAGCTGAACAAACATGTGAACATTTGAACATCTTTGCTGGAAAGAAAGTGTGCACTACACCACTCTTTTTTCTGGAAGAATACACATTAATCACTTGTCTTGCTAATCTGAGGCGAAAGGTTAATTGATCTGTCTTCTGCCGTTGTGTTTATTAAAATATGTAAGAGTCGAAAATAGCCAGATCAACAAGAAAATAAAACAGTGAATGCCACCTTTTTATAGACCGTCTGCCTATCATATATGTTTCACGTAGCTGATGAAATCGGTCAACTCCGCCCATTGTGGTGCCACACTAATTTTATTACGAATATAAAATAATGCACTGTCCCCGAATTGAAGCGACTAATCGCCGCCATTTGCAGGGAAGATTGTGATTTCAAGTGTATGAGACGCAACAAGAGCAAAATGAAGCACAAAATAAACGTATGTTTATATACATGTGGCGTCTGTTCCGAGAGAACAGACGTCACTTCTGATCCTGCAGTTGTTATTGTTCAATATTCATAGAATGTATGACATCAACTGCAATTGGGCAAAACTGAAAATGTGTACCCAGCCGGGATTCGAACCCGGGTCTCCTGCTTTCTCGGCAGTTGCGCTGACCCCTACACCACTGGGGACACAGTGATCAATATACCTGAAAGGACTATTTAAGCACGCCTCCCGTCAGATACAAATTCCCAGCTTCGCCCTGCCCACAGTACTCAAACTCGTAGTTTACGGGAATTAGTTAAACTACGAGTTTGAGTACTGTGGGCAGGGCGAAGCTGGGAATTGGGCAGGGCGAAGCTGGGAATTTGTATCTGACGGGAGTAGTCGAGCTTAGGTAGTCCTTGCAGGTGTGTTGATCACTGTGTCCCCAGTGGTGTGGGGGTCAGCGCAACTGCCTAGAAAGCAGGAGACCCGGGTTCGAATCCCGGCTGGGTACACATTTTCAGCTTTGCCCAATTGCAGTTGATGTCATATATTCTATGAATGTTAAAGTATGTTTGTTTAAAAAAATTACTAATTATTGCAGTCTATTTAAGAAGTTTTCTTAAATGAATGAAGTCTCGTACTTTTCGAAATAACGTGTACATAGAAACACGAAATTTAAGAATGTTCGGCTCTTTTCTGATAAGATGGAGCACTTTTCATCGAGATATTTGCATAAGATGATTCCACGAAACTTATAAAGTAGCAGAGAGTGCGATAATTTTTTAATTCACGTAATTTTCTGTCAAGTCCTGTTTACTATTCGCCGCCTACTCTGTACGTTTTTGCACGCTTATTTTTATACATCACATTTTTGTTTACATTCCTTTTCATATTACATATTTCAACTTCCTCGAATTTGGGTATGAATAAGTGTAATAACTCATAAAATTTTAAATACGCATTTCATTTGCACATTACTTTTTAACTGATAGTACTTCTCAAAGTGGTTGAGTATGCAACATTCGACCTCTCTATTACCTGTACATTGCAGTCCCGATTTTTTCAGGTTCAGTTACAGTCGTCCCTTGATGGCAGCACTGTGGAGAACTGGATCATATGTGTCCCGACACTCGAATTGATGCTCAAAGTTAGTGGGACAAGTATGTCCCATCAACCATGAAAGGGATAAATCAGAACATGCTGCGACCGTCTCCCCAGCGGTACGGTTTCCGAACCACCGTCTCAATCATCACCGCGGTGCCCTTTTACAACTTCCCAGCTTGCACTTCAAGCGAGCCTCCACATGTTCAAAGCGGCGTAGTAACCCTTTTCGTCCATAACGCCCGCCAACTGTCACGGGTGAAACTCCAACCACCCCTTTCCGTGCTCGTCGACGGTACAACACGTACTGACCCTTCCCACCAAGCCCCGTTATAGATTCCGACGCGTTGGTTATCGTTACAGCGAAGCGCCACCGATGGCGAAGGCGACAAAAATATCGAAATTGCGACGCAATGCCTGGGTAACAAAAGAATTACTAGCAAGGGCAGATACCAGGGAGCCGGCACGGCTTAGCAACAAATTAATGTAGGTCCATTTACAATTAATATATAATTACAGCGTAAACACGTCCTAAAGTTTTTAAAAGTCCATTTTATAGGTTCTAAAATCCGGATAAATTGAAGTCTGCGATACGACCCGTATGCTTTGACCAATGACATCATAACTGAGTTAAATACGATAGTTTGTTGACGAGCAGAACATAGATTATAGATTATGATTTAGTGTTTAAAATGTGATTTGGAGCTTCTCTCTTATGGATAGGCATAGGTAAATGGAGAGATTTTTTTTTTCGCAAGTGAGCGCCGAAAGCACGAGTTTTTGGGCTGAGACTATGATCGATATCGCTATGGTGTAAAAATTTACAATTGAGTCTAAATAATGAGAAGTGTGAAGTATTCCACATGAGTACGAAAAGAAATCCATTAAACTTCGTCTACAAAATGAATCAATCAAAAGTGAAGGCCGTAAACTCCACAAAATAGCTAGGAATGACTATTACTTCAGACTTAAATTGGAAAGATCGCGTTGATAATGTCGTGTGAAAGACGAACCCTTAAAAGATGCAACAGAAAGAAACTGCATACCACATGCTTGTCTACCCCTTTTTGGAGTATTGCTGCCAAGTGTTTGGGATCCTTATCAGGTGGGTTTGACGGAAGCCATCGAAAGAGTTGTGAGGGTACCAGACTACCCAATTGCCTATAATAATGAACAAGCTTTATATTTATTAGTAAAAGTAATTAAATATAGTTATCAAAGTGTAAAGTAATTTTTTTATACTAGAATTGATTTGTTTATTTTATAATGTCCACGATATTCCAGATAGCTTTCATTGGCAAAGAAGGCGGAAATGATTTTATTGAGCCATTGGACCACGAAATACCACGGGCAAGGAGTTATAGCCTATATATATTCTTATGTTGTGATAATTGTTGGTGTTGATTTTGGAAAAGTAACGAAATAAATGAGACTGAACTTCGAAAACATAGAATTTATTTTGAAGGTGGAATAAAGTAAAATAATAAAATTATTCCAGTTTGGTATATAAAACCCTCCACAGAAGAAAGAAGACTGTGGAAACGACGTGGGTTCCAGATTTGACAAGATAACACGGTAATTTATTAAAAACTACGAGGAAACCTCGAAGAGTCCAAACAAGGGCGGCTCGTATCGTTACAACAACGGCGTTTATCCTTGTGGCGTGGGCTAATTACGAAACTCCAATCTCCTCTGAATGCAAAAATATATTGTTGGCTCCTACTTACTTAGGTAGAAAAGATTATCAGAATGAAATACGACAAATCAGAGCTCGAACGGAAAGATTCAGGTGTTCTTGCTTCCCGCAAGCTGTTCGAGGATAGACTGGAAGATAAATAGTGTAAAAGTGGTTCGATGAACCCTCTGCCAGGCACTTAAATGTGATTTGCAGAGTATCTCATGTAGATGTAGATGTAAATCTATGGTACTTTCTGTTGTGGTAATCGGTAATTTACGAGGATAATCAGATTATTCATTATCTGCAATACATATGTATTACGATATTATCCCATATTTCTTTATTCGTTGATAATATTTGTTTTGCTAGTTGAGACTCAGATATGACGTCATTTGTCAAAGGCGACGAGTTGTATCGCGGTGTTCAGTTATGCCAAAAATTCACACTTTTGGTGTAAAATGTAGTACTGTCGTGCCTGAGATATAGATACCGTGAAAACGTAATATGTAATAGAGAATAAAAGTAAAAATGTCGAGAGACAGATGGAAAATCAAAAGAAAGAAAATTAGTAGGTGATTGTTTGACTTTAGTGTGTCGTATAAGTGAACCTTTCACTGCAATATATGTGTATAAAATGCATTGCGCAGTATTGTTGTACAATACGTCAATAAAAATGCGTATTCTTCCAGAATTGGTAAGGAGAACAAACCGCATTCATTTCGTTAGGTTTATGGACCATCCATTGTAAATTTAAAACTGTTTCCAAGTCAGTTGCTGATTAAATACTTCAGTTCTCGACCTGACGAGACACGTAATAGCCCGGTATTTGTATTGCTATCTAAAGTTTTAATTTGATGTTAGAACTTATCATCATATGGCTGTACCGACTGCAGCGGCAAGTTAAAAAATTTGTAACCACTTCAAAAACTCATTGCTGAATTCATTGAAGTTGATTTGTTCGTTGCTGTTCTCTCCCCAATTATTCGAAGGAGCGTCTTCAATTGCAAATTTAAGTATAAGCCCTTTCCAGAGATTTTATAACCACAAATGGATACAGACAGTCCTACAATGACAATATAAAATCATTGCCTTTATGGTTTCCCTTTATCGCTTCTGTGAGTATGCATCTGATGAAATCGTATTGTGTTGCAGCGTGTATGTTTTTGTTTGCTTGTTTGTTTGTGTGTGTGTGTGTGTGTGTGTGTGATATACGTGTCTGCGGACAGAGAATCAGATACACAGAGAGACTGCAGTGAAATTGAAATAACTTCGATGCTTCCACAAAGCTTGTTCATTAGATTGAATCGTACGTGCGCGCAAAAACAAGTACTGAGATTTACGGACGGGAACACCAATTGAATATTTTACTTCAGACCTTTATTTGCTTTGCGGATTCGCTGCAAACGGCGGTTCCATATTTCGTGCAGCTGCGTAGTCGTACCCTGGCGCAGATGTTCTCACGGAACTGATACCAAAATTGAATTTGCAATAAATTCTCTGCAAGTGACGTAACGAATTCCGGTATTTGTAGACGCGAGGTATTTTCATCATGTGTACTAAAAAGAACATTCTTTGATTTGTCAATATTTAAAAAATAATCACCATGTATATTTTAAAGCTTATTAACGTGTTTCTTAAATTTAGTACAATAGTCCCTTCTGATCTGGATATTGCAGTATGGCATGGAAGGTTGTGAACCATATTCACAAAATATTCAAAGATAATTGTTCGCAAACTTTGTTACTATATTACTTTTCTAAAAATTTAAAAATTTTGGACCATTTTACATAGGCCAACGCTTTTTCTAGGTTGTAAAATCATATGAATGTGAATTGATTTCTCTCCAGTCTTTCTTCCAGTATCAGGCGCAATGACACGACTTTCTCTCTGGCGCCTTGCTAGGAAAGAAATGGTTTTTGAATCAGTCCATGAAAATATCGCTGTTGACATATGCGGATTCTGTTGTCATAAGAGCCGCGCAAGGGAGCCGAGCGGTCTGGAGCGCCACGTTGCGAATCGCGTGGCCTTCCGCGCCGGAAGTTCGAATCCTCCGTCGGGCATGGATGTTTGCGTTGTCTTTAGTATAAGTTAGTTCATAAGTAGTTTGTAAGTTTATGGACTGATGACCTCGCAGTTAAGTCCCATAAGCTTTACAAACATTTGAACATTTAAATTTTCTCTTCATAACAACTTATCCTGGAGGCATGTTGTCATAAGTGTTTTGTATTTCATTCAATCCTTTGTAAATGCAGTACGGTAGTAATGAATTTCCCTCCCCATTACAGCATGCAATAACTATTACTGTCTCTATTCTTTCAGCAGAAGTAATGACATGGACATCTCTGCTTCTTTTTGGTACAACAACTTTCCCATGCTCATTGTTCAACTGTAGACCAGTTTCGTGTACGTTGTAGATACTACCTGGTATATCCAAAAGCCCATTTTCGGTCAGCGTTTGTGATAACACATCGAAGTAAGGATTGACTTCGTTTCTGTTCATTCCAATCGCTCTTGCTACATAATGCCCTTGCGCTCTCCTCATGCTTTACGTTCTAAAAATGAGAGAAACCAATCATTCCCTTCCTCGTTGAATTTTTTTTTTTTTCAGTCCCATCTGATCAGCTGAACTGAAAGCCATTTGCCTAAAGTCTGACGTTTTGGGAGCAAAGCCAGATGACTGCAATTTCTTTATATGGGCAACTAATTTCCTTTCTGCATCTTCACCAAAGTATGATGGTCCTCACCCTGCTTTCTTGAAAATGTGCATAGCAATTGCCTTTAATGTACGTTCTGGTATATTTTTCATTCGAGCTCGTTTCCTTTTAGCCTAACCTTCCTCTTCTGCTAGTCTCACAGCTTTTAATAGATATTCCGCAGTCCATTTTCCCCTGCCCGTTGTCCTAATGCGTTTTCAAAAATGTTCAAATGTTTGTAAATCTTAAGGAACTTAACGTCTATGGCTATCAGTCCCTAAGCTTATAAACTACTTAAACTAACTTACACTAAAGACAACACACAAACACATGCCCGACGGGTGGGGGGGGGGGGAGGGAATCGAACTTCCGGCGGGAACGATGGGACGTCCTTAGCATGACGCCTTATACCATGCGGCCATTCCGCATGGCTACGTAAGTTCACTGGAAAAAATACAGTTATTGGTCAGTTACATATATGAATATCAGGATAATAAGTGCATATAGCTCTGATGGCAATTTCTGAGTTTCTGTGTAGCATATGATAATCTGACTGTACTGAGCAATCTATCTATACATTTTATAAAATAGGATGTATATGTGTATGTCGGTATCTATGTTCCACATCTTCTTCTAAACTACTGGACCAATTTCAACCACACGTGGCACACATGTTCCTTATTATCAGGAAACAATCGCTGTCGGGGCAAGAACCACCTACGACACATACATAAGGAGATATGACGTCATAAACAATGCCAGTCGTGATAAATGGCCGCATCATGCAATAATATTATTCAACCAAGTTTGGTGCAAATATTCTTTAAAGTCAGGAATCATTTACTATGGTTGCATAAAGCACCGACAATACATATTTCATTCGGTATCACGTCGTAAACAATAAAAACTGTCCCATCTTGCAGAGAGTAATAACGTGATTTTATTCGTCAGCTATTTGACAACGGGAGCACTGAGGACTTGCAATAAACTTTGAACATAATTTCGAATCTTTAAGAAACTTTTTCTCGCTGACAGCCCAACAAAATAATGAAAGGAAAAAGTTTATCGCTTACTACTTTTCCGATGTTCATCATATATATCCTCGACATTAATTTACTACTTCTACGCTGTAAATTGTATTCGCGAGACAATTCACAGACAGTACACTTACATAGCACTGAATGTTCTTTCGATACTATAACACAGGTCGACATATCTTTCAGGAAAAAACGAATGAGGTTTCGGTTTATAACGTCTTTAATGCTAACACCATTAACGATATATTTTGCAGTCATGAGGTACATATACCACTGAATGTACCTTCAAATTTAGATTATAGTACGTCACATATTTCAGGAGATATGACGTCATAAACAATGAAATTTCTGAATAACTTCTACATCATGCGCTATTATTCCACATTTTGCCCCCATAAAATGATGGACCGATCTCAACTGAATTTGGTTACACATATTACTTACTAGCAGAAACAATCGCTGTGGAGTTAAAAGGGATTAATAGCTACCTACGACACATAGTTCAAAATGTATAACGTCGTAAACAATGAGTCACAAAAACTTTCTCATCATGCGTGATTTACTTCATTCATCCACTATTTATTAATCGCAAATATTACATTTGTATTGATCTGCATGAAACGAAACTTAAATAGACAGATAGTAAGATAGAAGCCGATGGCCAGAAAGAGAAAAACGAGATGGACTAAATAATGTTCATAGTAAAGTTTTGAATTAAATTCATGTTACACATCATTTGTATTTTATTACTATTTTTCTTTCTTTGGATAGTGAACTTATAATTTTGTGTTATCCATATTTCATTGTTTTATTGTTTCATACTTTCGAAGCTGTTTTCGTTAATACACGAAGTGAAATCCTTTCTGAATTTTTTTTTCTCGATTGTAATATTATAGTGCAAAAATACCGGATACTGCACCTAGTAAATTAATATAAGAAGTAATAAATGCTTAAATCAATAGATACAAATATGAGCGTTTCAAGATGATAGCTTGAGGCAATCAGATATCAACTAAGACATAGTTGGGTGAAATCTCATGAAACATTCAAAAGTTCTTAATTTAAAGTACAGGGAACTGACGTACACCGCTTAATTCTTTTCAGAGTTACAATACATAAACTGACAAACCACTTTTGGTTTACGTGTAATGCTGCGAGGTGTTTTCGATTCGAATTTTGGGGTATTTGCTTCGTCTTCTTTGGTGAATGAATTTCGAAAAGATGTGTACAACAATTCTGCTGTAGCAACATTACTATCAGTTGCATCAGCTTAGCTTTCCCGTACTGCCTTTTTGCCGCTAGTGTAGTTAAAAGCTCTGTATAGGGAACATATGGCCATCCTTTTCCGCGCCGATTGATGAAGATAAACATAGTACTTCCATCTGAATTCAGAAACGGAGTAAGAGATGTTAGGCTGACGAAACGTTTCAGAGAAAACAACGAGCCCAGAAGCGACCCTCAGTTCTGTGCTGTGGTAATTATAACCCGTTTATGGAAATAAATAACTTAAAGTTTGACTGTCGATTGGATTATGTAGCATACACCCACGTAAGAATGATGTCAGGTCTGTCACAGGAGAGCGTCGTGGGTCCGTTGCTGTTCACTATATATATAAATGACCTTGCGGATAACATCGGTAGCTCACTGAGGCTTTTTGCCGATGACGCTGTAGTAAAATGTTCAAATGTTTGTAGAACTTATGGGACTTAACTACGGGGTCATCAGTCCCTAAGCTTACAAACTACTTATGAACTAGCTAAGACTAAGGACGGCACAAATATCCATACCCGAGGGGGGATTCGAACCCCCGACCGTAGTGGCCGTGCAGACCGTGACTGGAGCGCCTCAGTCCCCTCGGCCACCGCGGTCGGCACGCTATAGTATATAGAGGGGTTGTAACAATGGAAAATGGTATTGAAATGCAGGAGGATCTGCATCGAATTGCTGCATGGTGCAGGAAATGGCAATTGAATCTCAATGTAGACAAGTGTAATGTGCTGCTAATTCATAGAAAGAAAGACCCTTTATCATTTAGCTACACTACAGCGGATCAGCAACTGGAAGAAGTTAATTCCATTAATTATTATTCAGCGGAGACAGCGCGCTTCGTTACAGGATCATTTAGTAATCGTGAAAGCGTTACGGAGATGATCAATAAACTCCAGTGGAAGACTCTGCAGGAGAGACGCTCTGTCGCTCGGTACGGGCTTTCGTCGAAGTTTCGAGAACACACCTTTACCGAGGAGTCTAGCAGTATATTGCTCCCTCCTACGTATATCTCGTGTAGAGATCATGAAGATAAAATCAGAGAGATTAGAGCCCACACAGAGGCATACCGACAATCCTCCTTTCCGCGAACAATATGGGTCTGGAGTAGGAGGGAGAACCGATAGTGGTACTCAAGGTACCCTCCACCACACATCTATCGCGTGGCTTGCGGAGTATGAATGTAGATGTAGTAAATTTGTGAAGAAAATTCCAGCATTATGCTGTGAGGTTACATTATTGACGCGTCGTTGGTTTTATTTGCCGGTAATTGCTGAATTCACACAAATATTTTGCCTTGTAACTCAGTAAACTCACAAATTATCGTATAGATATTAAATCAATCCACAATTCCTGAAGCATGCTTTTCTCATTCACGTAGATGTTTTTAGTGTATGATTACACGAAACAAAGAATTGCAGCAAGAAAAATATTAGACATGCAGGTGTGATTAGTATTGTATAGGCACTTGTAGTTTCTCTGTTTTCGGTAAAAGTATTGTATTGGGTGTCACCTTGTATTTTTGTAGCTCTGTAAGGTTTAAGTACATAATATGTACGAAAATACTCATCAAGAACTTGTCCGATATATCAGTTGTTTGCTCCGATGAGGAAAGGTTCACGGTTTGTTTGAATACTGGGCTACGCTACAGGTTGAAGTCTTTCGATGCGGAGCCACAAACCATACTGTTTCCTTAAAATCGGCTCACAAGTATTTCGTAGAGCCGACAAGTCCGCATTGACAAAATTGCTTGCCCTTTCCGCGTCTGTCCGTCGGATATGTTGTTGTTGTGGTCTTCAGTCCGGAGACTGATTTGATGCAGCTCTCCACAATACCCTATCCTGAGCAAGCCTCTTCATCTCCACATAAGAACGGCAACCTACATCTGTCTGAATCTGCTTACTGTATCCATCTCTTGGTCTTCCTCTGCGATTTTTACCCCACACACTTCCCTCTAATGCTAAATTCACAATTCCTTGATGTCTAAGAATGTGTCCCACCAATCTATCCCTTCTTTTAGTCAAGGTATGCCAGAAATTTCTTTTCTCCCCAATTCTCTTCAGCACCTCCTCACCTTCTCCGCGATCCACCCACCTAATCTTCAGTATTCTTCTGTAGCACCATATTTCAAAAGCCTCGATCCTCTTCCTGTCCGCACTGTTTATCGTCCATGTCTCACTCCCATACAAGGCAACACTCCACACAAATGACTTCAGAAAGGACTTCCTTAGGCTTAAATCAATATTCCATGTTAACAATTTTCTCTTTTTCAAAAACGCTTTTCTACCCATTGCCATTCTGCATTTTATATCCTCTGTACTGCGACCATCATTTGTTATTTTACTGCCCAAGTAACAAAACTCATCTACCTCCTTTATTGCTTCGTTTCCCAATCTAATTCCTTCAGCATCACCTGATTTTCTTAGACTGCACTCCATTATCCTAGTTTTGCTCTTGTTAATGTTCATCTTATATGCACCTTTCAGCACACTGTCCATTCCGTTCAATTGCTCTTCCAGGTCCTTTGCTGTATCTGACAGAATTACTATGTCGTCGGCAAAACCCAAAGTTTTTAATTCTTCACCCTGAACTTTAATTCCTTCACCAAATTTCTCCTTGCTTTCCTTTATAGCTTGTTCAATGTACAAATTGAATAACATTGGAGAAAGGCTACAAGCCTGTCTCACTCCCTTCCCAACCACTGCATCCCTTTCATGCCCTTCAACTCTGACAACCGCTGTCTGGTTTTTGTACAAGTTGTAAATAACCTTACGCTCCCTATATTTTACTCCTGCTTGCTTCAGAACTTGAAAGAGTTTATTCCAATCAACATTGTCAAACGCCTTCTCCAAATCTACAAAAGCTAGAAATGTAGGTTTGCCTTTCCTTAATCTATCTTCTAGGATAAGCCGTAAAGTGAGTATTGCCTCCCGAGTTCCTACATTTCTCCTGAACCCAAAACTGATCTTCCCCGAGGTCGGCTTCTACCCGTTTTTCCATCCTTCTGTATATAATTCGTGTTAATATTTTGCAACCATGACTTATTAAACTGATGGTTCTGTAGTTTTCACACCTGTCTGCACCTGCTTTCTTTGGAATGGGGATTATAACATTTTTCTTAAAGTATGAGGGTACTTCGCCTGTCTCATACATCTTACACACTAGGTGAAACAGGTTTGTCATGGCTGGTTCTCCCAGAGACTTCAGTAGCTCTGAGGGAATATCATCTACTCCAGGGGCCTTGTTTCGACTTAGGTCTTTCAGGGTTCTGTCAAATTCTTCTCTCAGTACAGTATCTCCTATTTCATCTTCACCTACATCCTCTTCCCTTCCTACAATATTGTCTCGAAGTTCCTTTCCTTTGTAGAGCCCCTCTATATACTCTCTCCACCTTTCAGCTTTCCCTTCTTTGCTGAGAACTGGTTTTCCATCCCTGTCCTTGATATTCATAGAGCTGTTTTTCTTATCTCCAAATGTTTCTTTTATTTTCCTGTAGGCTGTATCTATTTTTCCCCTATTTATACATTCTTCTACATCCTTGCATTTGCCTTCTAGCCACTCCTGCTTAGCCATTTTGCACTTCCTGTCAATCTCATTTCTTAGTCGTCTGTACTCAATTTTGCCTGTTTCATTTACTGCATTTTTATATTTTCTCCTTTCATCGATTAAATTTAGTATCTCCTGTGATATCCAAGGATTTTTTGTAGGTCTTGCCTTCCTACCTATTTTGTCCTCTGCTACTTTCACTATTTCATCTCTCATTTTTACCCATTCCTCCTCTACTGTTTTATTTTCCCTTGTTTCTGTCAATTGTTGCCTAAAGCTCCCTCTGAAATTCTTAAGAACCTCAGGTTCCTTCAATTTATCCAGGTCCCATCTCCTTATTTTCCTACTTTTTTGTAGTTTCTTCAGTTTCAGCCTACAGTTCATTACCAACAAGTTATGGTCAGAGTCTATATCTGCCGTCGGATATAACACCTTATATCTCGAGAATGATATAAGTGAGCGTTCTGCTCTCAACCTTAAATAAAATTTAAGATATCTTACCTACATTTCGTCGGCAGCATTGCACGTCCTAAAATCAACCATACGCAAAGTGTACGCAATGCGATTTTCAGTCTGCGAACTCTTCAAACTTTTGCGCAGTAGTTTACTTAATTTGATACAGCACAGTAACTCTTACGAATAACGAGTAGAAAGTCAGATCATTATCTAGCGAAAATATCACTCTATAAGATGAGAGAAACTTAATTTTTTTTATCAAATAGTTTTCTCAAATTCGGCTGATTGTGAGCGCTCAGAACGTTGTGTCGGTCAGTGCGCAAGCAGCAGAGGAATAGGACAAGCTGGATGTACTTTCCCCTTCGGCTAAAGCCCTTTCCATACGAGACGTGCAGCACGCACAAGGAAGTCGTTGTCAGCTGCAGCGCCCCTTGCGATAGACCGTCGAACTACAAAGAAGCGTTCAAACGGTACGCAATTGTTGAGTCCTGTGCTTCACGCGTCTGCTTCGTTTGTTGTCAACATCAAATGAATCGCCGCGTTAACATCACTTTGTGGAACTGTGTGATATGTTGTGATGATTAAAACATTTATTTGTGTTTAAGACTGCCACTGTGGAACTGTATTTAATTGTTTTCGTGCAGTTCATGCGTAACTACGTCGCTCACATGTGTTAACGTCCTCATTATAAAATGCGATTAGATACTTCCAGCCCTTGCTCTTTTAGGCGCCTATGTGTATGATGAACAAGCTCAGGTGTCTATACACAGACCTTTCACTTGGATTAAGCTTCAAATAATGCTCACCAAAAACAAATATTTCATCGCTTAACTACAGCATGTTTCAAGAAAAATAGCAAATATTTTATAAGATAGTAATAAAGACGATTTGCTGTTAAAATTTCATATAACATGTGTCGAATTTTTATTGGGGGCAGAGATACAGCTCTTGGTATGTACAACAAACTGATTTGGATATTTTGACTGATTCTTTCGTTTGTTCTTGGTAGATCACCATATTGAATTTTATTTAAATAACCGCTTTCCGACGTAGTTTAAAGTCCTAGTAAGCCGAAAACCGGTAAACTGAGTGGAAATGAACGTGTAGAACATACACAAAATACTACTTTTAAGTAAGTGTGGTGTTGTACTACCAAGAACCGACGGATAAATCATTGAAAATTTCTCGATTTACATTTGCTCTACGTTTGTTTGGATTTCATATTAACAGCATGTCTCTGTATTCAATTAAGTTTTACACAGGTTATATTAAATTTTTTTTTGCAATTCCTCTATGGTATCACCTCCTAAAATACAACTGAGTCGAAAAACTACGTTGCTCTGAGCAGGAGACAAGTACACGTTCTCAAACAACTTAGTTTGTCAGCTGGGTTCCCCATTCGGTCGTCTGCGCGTGCGCGAAGCACTTCCACACGCGTCAGAATAGGATCCATCCTATTCCGTCTACTATCGATCGTATGCGTGCATCTTGTGCAAGTGGACGCGTCTACACTGTACGCGGACGGCGTGACCGGTAATCTGGTTAGCTATAACTTCCCGAGTAGAAAGGGCTTAATACCACACTAGGCGATTTTCTCCTCACGATAATAATCGCGGCTGAAATAGTCGCCTGTAGGTGCCACACATCAAACGATTATAATCGAGGGTGTTGAAGGCGCGCCGTACTTACCTGGGTGCCGCACAAGCGACAAAAATCTGTAGCTTCTGTAGCTGTGTTGCAATCAGTCACGGGAGACACCAAGCATGATGAGCTGTCAATCAAAACTCAAATATTTATCTGCAGTAGCTATCCATATAACCTTGCGATTTTATGTTGTATAGACAGGGATACTTCTCCACTTGAAGTATCACTGTTCAAATGACCCACTATAACTACATTTGTAGAGTTTCCTGACATTGTCACTCACAGACGAAACAAAACTGACAAGGAGACTACATGGGTAGCTGATTTTTGAATTTTTCGATACTTATGGAACGTGAAGTTCAGAACACAAATAACAATCAACCAAAATCATTCGACGCAACTCTCATAAATTTTCGAGAAAATCGAATTTGAAGTTTTGCAAGTATACTTAAGTGCCAATAATTAAAACAGTTGCAGCACCCATCGGTGTAGCTCAAGCCTTACAAACTTAAGAGGCTGTGGTTCGAATCCTGTAGTAACAGATTATTTTTTCCCTTTTCGTTCTAATACTTATTAATTTTACTATCTAGTGGTAATTTTTACGAAAAATGCACCTTTTTTGTTCATTCGTAATTTCTGTATTTTATGAAAGGTTGTTAATAATTATAGTTCCAATGAAAAAACAAAAGAAATTTTTTCATAGTATTGGCTTCAATGTTAGTTGACGATGGTAGTCTTTGATTGCTCAGTTTGTGAGGAGAAACGACGCTGTTTTTAGAAAGTTATCTTGATAGTTACTAACGGCTATCTAAGCAGCTAACCTACTTAACCATCGTGAATGCAACTTTTCACCCTGCAGCGGAGTGTGCGCTGATTTGAAACTTCCAGGCAGATTGAAATTGCGTGCCGGAACCGGGACTTGAACCTGAGGCCTTTGCCTTTCGCGGGCAAGCGCTCTACCGACTGAGCTATCTCGACACGACTCACGATGCCGCCTCACTACTTTGCTTCCGCCAGTACCTCGCCTCCTACTTTCCAAACTGAACCATCGTTTTAGGCAACGACGAGATATTCAGCTCGTCTACATACATATAAACAGAAACTGATTGAACAGTGCAATTAGAGATCCCAAAATGTTTAATATAAAAGAATTCGAAAACAACGAAAAATACTTGTAATAACGGGTATCGAACCATCAATTCTATGGTTGTGAGCCCAGAACGCTACTACCTGAGCTACACCGACAAATGCTGCTACTCTTTTAATTATTGGTACTTACTTACAAAAACCACTCCCATGAACCACAGACATTGCCGAGGTGACGTGGCTTGCGTGCCTCAACGATACAGATAGCCGTACCGTAGGTACAACCACAGCGGAGGGGTATCTGTGGAGAGGCCAGACAAACGTGTGGTTCCTGAAGAGGGGCACCAGCCTTTTCAGTAGTTACAGGGGCAACAATCTGGATGATTGACTGAGCTGGCCTTGTAACATCAGCTAACATGACTTTGCCACGCAGTTACTGCGAACGGCTGAAAGCAAGGGGAAACTACAGCCGTTACTTTTCCCGAGGACATGCAGCTCTACTGTATGAACATATGATGATGGCATCCTCTCGGGTAAAATATTCCGGAGGTAAAATAGTCCCCCATTCGGATCTCCGGGCGAGGACTACTCAGGAGGATGTGATCATCAGGAAAGACAATACTGGCATTCTACGGCTCGGAGCGTGGAATGTTATATCCCTTAATCGAGTAGGAAAATTAGAAAATTTAAAAAGGGAAATGGATAGGTTGAAGTTAGATATAGCGGGGATTAGTGAAGTTCGGTGGCAGGGTGAACAGGATTTCTGGTCAGGTGAGTACAGGATTATAAATACAAAATCAATTGGGGGTATCACAGGAGTAGGATTGATAATGGTATAAGAAAATAGGAATGCCGGTAAACTACTATGACCAACACAGTGATCGCATTATCATTGTGAAGATAGATACGATGCCAACACCGACAACAGTAGTACAGGTTTATATGCCAACTAGCTCTGCCGATGATGAGGAAATCGAAGAAATATATGAGGAGCTAAAGGAAATTATTCAGACAATTAAGGGAGGGGAAAACTTAATTGTTATGGGAGACTGGAATTCGGTAGTAGGACAAGGAAGGGAAGGGAAGATAGTAGGGGAATATAGTCTGGGCAAAAGGAATGAAAGAGGAATCCGCCTGGTAGAATTTTGCATAGAACATAATTTAGTTATAACAATCACCTGGTTTAAGAATCACAAAAGAAGGTTGTATACGTGGAAGAGACCAGGAGACACCGGGAGATACCAGATAGATTTTATAATGGTAAGACATAGATTTCGTAACCAGGTTTTACAGTGTAAGACATACCCAGGGGCAGATATAGACTCTGACCATAACTTGTTGGTTATGAACTGTAGGCTGAAACTGAAGAAACTACAAAAAGGTAAGAAAATAAGGAGATGGGACCTGGATAAATTGAAGGAACCTGAAGTTCTTAAGAATTTCAGAGTGAGCTATAGGCAACAATTGACAGAAACAGGGGAAAATAAAACAGTAGAAGAGGAATGGGTAAAATTGAGAGATGAAATAGTGAAGGTAGCAGAGGATAAAATAGGTAGGAAGGCAAGATCTACAAAAAATCCTTGGATATCACAGGAGATACTAAATTTAATTGATGAAAGGAGAAAATATAAAAATACAGTAAATGAAACAGGCAACATCGAGTACAGAAGACTAAGAAATGAGATTGGCAGGAAGTGCAAAATGGCTGAGCAGGAGTGGCTAAAATGCAAATGCAAGGATGTAGAAGAATGTATAAATAGGGGGAAATAGATACAGCCTACAGGAAAATAAAAGAAACATTTGGAGATAAGAAAAACAGTTCTATGAATATCAAGGACATTGATGGAAAACCAGTTCTCAGAAATGAACGGAAAGATGGAAAGAGTATGTAGAGGGTCTCTACAAAGGAATTGAACTTCGAGACAATATTCTAGGAAGGGAAGAGGATGTAGATGCAGATGAAATAGGAGATACTATACTGAGAGAAGAATTTGACAGAGCCCTGAAAGACCTAAGTCGAAACGAGGCCCCTGGAGTAGATGATATTCCCTCAGAGCTACTGAAGTCTCTGGGAGAACCAGCCATGACAAACCTGTTTCACCTGCAAACGTAGGCTTCCGCGTTTGTTGTCACTATCAATAAAATTCTTCTGGGTATGAAACCGCGTCGTCATTTTATAAATTCCACCGACGTTTCGGCCGCTGTTGCAGGCGGCCTTCATCAGGGTCTGTGTCTGACGCTGTGTCTGTCAGACACAGACCCTGGTGAAGGCCGCCTGCAACAGCGGCCGAAACGTCGGTGGAATTTATAAAATGACGACGCGGTTTCATACCCAGAAGAATTTTATTCATACTGTTTCACCTGGTTTGTAAGATGTATGAGACAGGCGAAGTACCCTCAGACTTTAAGAAAAATGTTATAATCCCCATTCCAAAGAAAGCAGGTGCAGACAGGTGTGAAAACTACAGAACCATCAGTTTAATAAGTCATGGATTCAAAATATTAACACGAATTATATACAGAAGGGTGGAAAAGCTGGTAGAAGCCGACCTCGCGGAAGATCAGTTTGGGTTCAGGAGAAATGTAGGAACCCGGGAGGCAATACTCACTTTACGGATTATCCTAGAAGATAGATTAAGAAAAGGCTAACCTACATTTCTAGCTTTTGTAGTTTTGGAGAAGGCTTTCGACAATGTTGATGGGAATAAGCTGTTTCATGTTCTGAAGCAAGCAGGAGTAAAATATAGGGAGCGTAAGTTTATTTACAACTTGTACAAAAACCAGACAGCGGTTGTCAGAGTTGAAGGGCATGAAAGGGATGCAGTGGTTGGAAAGGGAGTAAGACAGGGTTGTAGTCTTTGTCCATTGTTATTCAATTTGTACATTGAGCAAGATGTAAAGGAAAGCAAGGAGAAATTTGGAGCAGGAATTAAAGTTCAGGGTGAAGAATTAAAAACATTGCGTTTTGTCGACGACATAGTAATTTTGTCAGATACAGCAAAGGACCTGGAAGAGCAATTGAACGGAATGGACAGTGTGCTGAAAGGTGCATATAAGATGAACATTAACAAGAGCAAAACTAGGGTAATGGAGTGCAGTGTAAGAAAATCAGGTGGTGCTGAAGGAATTAGATTGGGAAACGAAGCAATAAAGGAGGTAGATGAGTTTGGTTACTTGGGCAGTAAAATAACAAATGATGGTCGCAGTACAGAGGATATAAAATTCAGAATGGCAATGGGTAGAAAAGCATTCTTGAAAAAGAGAAATTTGTTAATCTCGAATATTGATTTAAGTCTAAGGAAGACCTCTCTGAAGGCATTTGTGTGGAGTGTTGCCTTGTGTGGGAGTGAAACATGGACGATAAACAGTGCGGACAGGAAGAGGATAGAGGCTTTTTAAATGCGGTGCAACCGAATAATGCTGAAGATTAGGTGAGTGGATCGCATAACTAATGAGGAGGTACTGATCAGAATTGGGGAGGAAAGGAATTTCAGGCTTGACTAAAAGAAGGGATCGATTGGTAGGACACATTTTTAGACATCAAGGAATCGTGAATTTAGCATTGGAGGGAAGTGTGTGGGGTAAAAATCGCAGAGGAAGACTAAGAGATGGACACAGTAAACAGATTCAGACAGATGTAGGTTGCCGTTCTTATGTGGAGATGAAGAGGCTTGCTCAGGATAGGGTATTGTGGAGAGCTGCATCAAACCAGTCTCCGGACTGAAGACCACAACAGCAACACTTACAAAACTTGAAAGACGGATTTCCCGAGAATTCTTGAGATTTGCGTCAAATGACATTGGCTTATTGTTATTTAAGTTGTGAACTTCAAGAACCATAAATATATTTAAATATTCTAAAATCCAATACCCATGTGTTCTCCTTGTTAGTACAGGAGATAGGTAGTTGGTCCCGTGAGGTGCTTCGCAAACAGCTCGGCACAGCGGCGATCGCACTCAGCCCACAAATGTGTAGATCTGACTGGTCCTGTACAGTGGCGTCTTTTGGCAGGGACGGCGCTTCGCACGTGGGCGCGCGCGGCGCCGACCAGCAGCTGCCGGCGCTGCAGAACATCACGGCGCTGCTGCGCCAGTCGTTCAGCAGCCAGTTCGTGTTCCCCGTGCTGGGCCACGAGGACGCGCCCGGCGCCTACCACAACCTCACCCAGCTCTGGAGCTACTGGCTGCCCTCCGAGGCGCTGCACACCATGCGCAAAGGTAACAGCCGCCCTCCACTTTACACTGCAACAACCAGCTCAAATCTCGCTGCTTCACACGCGTAGACCTCAATTTATATGAAGACTAGCTGTGCTCTGGCATATAAATGAAAACAATGGTAGAGTACTTACTTTTTACTTTACTTTTACGAGTCCGGACTCTTCGCCAACCTAAATTATTGCCCCAAAATCGAGAAACGTCAACTGCCGCATCGCTGACCAACCATAGATCATCGAGGGTACAGGACTGTGGGCAACCACAACATTGAAGCAACTGTGTTATGTCCTGTGGTTCTCCACTTTCCCACATAAGATCCTCAGCGTCCGTCAGTCTCCACATAGCTTTAATGGTTTCACAGGTGTCACACCCGTTCTCATCCTTTTCAGGGTTCGCCAGGTCTTCCGTTAGGGCGTGCTTGTTGCAGCGGGTAGTTTTCGGGTGGTTTAATTGGAACGTTCCTCAAAAAGCTTTTCCTTGATTTGAGCCTTCCTGGCGGAACTTGCGCATTATAAAGAACGTGAGGCTTTTCGAAACTTCGCTTGCATCACTCTGTGTACTTTGCAGCTGTTCTGCGGTCTTTCGGTGAGGCAAAGCCAGTTTCTTTATACAGGAGGTCAAGGGGGGTCTGTTTCATAGACCCAGTGATTGTCCTACACGTTTAGTTCAGCTCGATATCGACGGTTTTCACGTGCGCAGATCGATTCCACACTGAGCAGGCATACTGTCCTGTTGAAAGGCATAAAGCCTGTGCTATGGTCCGCAATATGTCGGGAATCGCTCTCCAGCCGCTTCCCGCTAGCTCTCTAAGCAGAACATACTTTGAAGCTACGTGCTGTCCTATGCTGAGCCAGTGATGTTTGTATGTTAGTGACCTGTCCAGGGTTACAGCAAGGTATGTAGGGGTGTTTGTATGTTTCAAGGTGCTTCCTTTCCATCTGATTTACAGGGTGCATTTGTATTTAAGTGGAAAGCGTGTTTGCTTTAGGCAGTTTCCTCTGTAATATTTAGACTTGTCCTCAAGTGCTTCCTCCAGTTTTTCCTCTATATCCTAGAAACTTTGGGACTGTACAGCAGTAGCTAGGTCATTGGAGTATAGGAAGTATCTGGTGCCTTCAGTTATTGGTTCATCGTTAGTTTGTACTGCAGAATCTGCATAGTTCCCAGTCTCACTGTATTTCGTCCAAGAGCCGGACATCATCCAGCACACTACACACTCCTCTCTTTGCTGCAAAGAAAGTGGGCACTAAACCCGTCTTTTTCCTGGAATAATACCCATTAATAGATTTTCTTGCTAAGAAATGTTAATTACATATTTTTGGAAACGTTTTCGTTTCACTATGTTTGGGTCAACAGCAATCTTATTTAAATTTATGAATAAAGAACAGTCTAGAGTGCAATAATTTATTTCATTCAACTAGTTTCAGTCTTATTTAGACCATCTTCAGGAATTTTGGCTCCATTGATGTTGTGGAGCTGGAAAGTAACTGGGAGCCTTCCAGTGCGTCACTGGTAGGCTCCCAGTTACCTTCCAGTTACCTTAGCATCTCTTACATTTTGTATCAAACACAACGGCAGAATGATCAATTAACCTTTCTACACATGCAGCTGTTCTGTGGTCTTTCGGTGAGGCAAAGCCAGTTTTTTTTTTTTTATACAGGAGGTCAAGGGGGGTCTGTTTCATAGACCCAGTGATTGTCCTACACGTTTAGTTCAGCTCGATATCGACGGTTTTCACGTGCGCAGATCGATTCCACACTGAGCAGGCATACTGTCCTGTTGAAAGGCATAAAGCCTGTGCTATGGTCCGCAATATGTCGGGAATCGCTCTCCAGCCGCTTCCCGCTAGCTCTCTAAGCAGAACATACTTTGAAGCTACGTGCTGTCCTATGCTGAGCCAGTGATGTTTGTATGTTAGTGACCTGTCCAGGGTTACAGCAAGGTATGTAGGGGTGTTTGTATGTTTCAAGATGCTTCCTTTCCATCTGATTTACAGGGTGCATTTGTATTTAAGTGGAAAGCGTGTTTGCTTTAGGCAGTTTCCTCTGTAATATTTAGACTTGTCCTCAAGTGCTTCCTCCAGTTTTTCCTCTATGTCCTAGAAACTTTGGGACTGTACAGCAGTAGCTAGGTTATTGGAGTATAGGAAGTATCTGGTGCCTTCAGTTATTGGTTCATCGTTAGTGTATACATTACATAGAATTGGTGACAGCATGCTTCCCTGCACAAGGCCATTCTGCTCCTTTTCCCATGCAGTGACACATAAAACCTTCTATTCTGGAGCATTATTAGTTCTTACTAGTTTGTAATCGCCCAACATGTTATGCATTTTGCATAATTGCTGTGATTAATAGTATCATATGCGGCTGGCGCGGACAGGTGTGAAAATTACAGAACCATCAGTTTGATAAGTCATGGTTGCAAAATTTTAACACGAATTATCTATAGGAGAATGGAAAAGCTGGTAGAAACTGATCTCGGGGAAGATCAGTTTGGATTCAGGAGGAACGTAGGAACCCGGGAGGCAATACTCACTTTACGTCTTATCTTAGAAGATAGATTAAGGAAAGGCAAACCTACATTTTTAGCTTTTGTAGATTTGGAGAAAGCTTTTGACAATGTTGACTGGAATACACTCTTTCAAATTCTGAAGTCAGCAGGGGTAAAATATAGGGAAAGGAGAGTTATTTACAACTTGTACAAAAGCCAGACCGCAGTTATTGAACTCGAAGGGCATGAAAGGGAAGCATCAGTTGGGAAGGGAGTAAGACAGGGTTGTAGCCTTTCTCCGATGTTATTCAATTTGTACATCGAGCAAGCGGTGAGGGAAAGCAAGGAAAAATTTGGAATAGGGATTAAAATTCAGGGCGAAGAAATAAAAACATTGTGTTTTGCTGATGACATTGTAATTCTATCAGAGACAGCAAAGGACCTGGAAGAGCAGTTGAATGGAATGGACAGTGTGTTGAAGAGAGCGTATAAAATGAATATTAACAAGAGCAAAACAAAAATAATGGAATGTGGTCTTAGAAAATCAGGCGATGCTGAAGGAATTAGATTAGGTAACGAAACAATGAAGGTGGTAGATGAGTTTTGTTACTTGGGTAGTAAAATAACATGCGATGGTCGTAGTACAGAGGATACAAAATGCAGAATGGCAATGGGAAGAAAAGCATTTCTGAAAAAGAGAAATTTGCTAACATCGAATATTAATTTAAGTGTAAGGAAGTCTCTTCTGAAGGCATTTGTGTGGAGTGTTGCCTTGTATGGGAGTGAAACATGGACGATAAGCAGTGCTGACAGGAAGGGAATAGAGGCTTTTGAAATGTGGTGCTACAGAAGAATGCTGAAGATTAGGTGGGTAGATCGCATAACTAATGAAGAGGTACTGAACAGAATTGGTGAGAAAAGGAATTTTTGGCATACCCTGACTAAAAGAAGGGATCGCTTGGTAGGACACATTCTTAGACATCGGGGAATCGTAAATTTAGCATTGGAGGGAAGTGTGTGGGGTAAAAATCGCAGAGGGAGACCAAGATATGCGTATAGTAAGCAGATTCAAATAGATGTGGGTTGCCGTTCTCATGAGGAGATGAAAAGGCTTGCTCAGGATTGAGTAGGGTGGAGAGCTGCATCAAACCAGTCTCCGGACTGAAGACCACAACAACAACAACAACAACATGCGGCTGTTAGATCAACTAGAGTTGGCCCCGGTATGTTTTTCCCTATCGAAGCTTTGTTCGATAATATCAAAAAGGAACAACTTACTGATGTTCTACAAAACTTGTTTATTCGTCACTAACCGGCTTTCGGCTTCATTGGCCATCATCAGGTGACAACTGACTGCAGTATTCATGTTTTCAAAGATGTTACAAACATGTTACGTTTTACAAAGATGTTAACACATAAAATCGAATAGTTCACAGGAAAGTACATTACAAGTTCATATTTATGAGAGTTATTAACATTTATATAAAAACCTAAAGTATATGTAAAGGATCACAGCTGATATCATTATTTATGTTGAAAAGGAAAGCTGGAAAATAAAACTTATTTAAGTAGAGGTGATGCGCCTGATCATTTAATACTGAACTGGCTTCCTGAGCCAAATGTTTATTGATTTCCAGTATTTCCAGTAGTGTCATCTTTCTGCTTTTGTTCATGGAATGTAGGTTTTCACAGTTTACATCGTAATCATGGTTTTCTCTGAGCAGATGTTCGGCAAAGGGTGAATCTTTTTTAACCTCCAGCCTCTCTCGTGTTCTGACAATCTAATAGCTACAGCCCTGTCAGTCTGGCCAGCACAAACCTGCCAGTTTTGTATTAAATGATCAGATACAGTTCCCCTTTACTCCTCTACTGAGACGTCTGGAAATAAATAAATACGGAATCGATTTGTGAAACCTTGTCGATAGCACCCATCACTTCGTGTGAATGCCAGGTGACATTAATATACAAGATGGTGTGTTTTCCAGATTACTAGTTACAACAAACAATTGGCAGATGGTATTAAAGTATAATGAAATTACATTTATACCATGACTTTTTTAATTGACAAAGTGTAAATTGTTACACTACAATATTCATACATCACACTGTCTTCATAATTACAAGGTAATACCCACCTCGTAATTGGTAATGAGCAAGAACACAGACACATCGTCTGTTAGCCGTAATTCCGAAATGCTGCGATGAATTGATATACTGTTTACAGGTTTTCGTTCATTAAATTTTAACTTTTATTTCAGATCGTGTCGTCATTATGTTTGTGAGTGTAGGATTTTCGTGTACTTAGCTAAGATAGCAGCCTACGAAAATTTCATCGAACCATCCGAATCCCAGATGTGTCGGTACTTAAGTTATGACGTGGCACACAGCACCTCTTTCTCCGTAGTCTCGTGGCTCGGACTTTTGGCAGTGCAGGAGATGAGACGTGTTGCCTTGTTCGGTGTTGCAGGCGGCTACTACACGATCGAGCGCAAGGAGCGGAAGCTGCGGCTGATCCTGATCAACACCAATCTGTACATCGGCGTGGGCGGCGCCTCCCACGGCTCCGACGACGACCCGGCGGGCCAGTGGGCCTGGCTGGAGAGTACGCTGCAGAAGTCCCTCAACAACCGCGAGACGGTGAGCCCCTGCATCCACCACTGTTATGGCCCTCACCAGGTAGACGTACAGGGGGTGGAGAAACACCCGTAAGGTGTCTTTATAGTTCGCAACACAATTTTTTTCCATCTCCTGTAGATAGCAAAAGTGCCATGTTCCGACATAACAGAAGCGTTATGGGCAGTTTTATTTTTAATGAAAGTACAGCTCCAGTTGCAATTATTGGTGCTTAAATAAAGCACCAGTAATTGCAACTGGAGCTGGACTTTCATTAAATTTGAACCACAGTTGCGGCAACATCAATCATCCAGTGATAGAGAAACTAATAGATTTATTTTTATTTATTTATTTGGTTATTTAACCTCTCTTACATCTGATCAGGAACAACATAAACAAAGGATTTAACTACAAAAAATGTTTTAATAATATTAATAATAACAATATATGATAATAACAATAATAGTGGTAATAATAGCAGAAAGATCAAAGTAATACTAATAATAACAAGAGATATTTACATGGAGATAGATGTTTAACACATTTAAATTACGTTTAATATAAACAGAAGGGGGAAATTGTTAGTGAAAGAGGAGAAGATTGAAAAATGACAGTGCCAATGGATGTCAGGAAGTGGAGATATATATGAATACAGATCTCTGCTGACGAAAGGAAAGGGAAACATTTATGGGGGGAGGAGGAATTGACAACAGTGGACTACAGACTGGTAAGTGGAGAAAAAGATGGCTATTGTGACAGAAGGTGAACCCTTAGCTGTCTTTTAAAGTTTTTGATTGATTTTATCTCTCTTAACGTTTGATGAAGATTGTTCCACAGACGTTTCCCGATACAGAAAATGATTTAGAGAAGATTGCAGCGTTATGTGATGGTACAAAGAGAGTTTTATTTTGGTGAGAGCGTGTGTTTCTGCTGTGCTGTTCAGATAGTAATATAATCGTTGAGGATAATTAAAAAGGTTTTCAATGATTGAGAAATCGATGCAGCATACATAATGTATGAAAGCTTCTACGTTGATCTGCACGTAGCGAAGATAACTGCTGGTATGCGGGACTGATATGGCCGTAGAAGCGTAAAATTCTGTTTTATCCATGGCAGAAACAATGTTTTATAGGTAAGAAAAGAGAACAGCCACCAGTTGCTGATTTTCTCACAATCTGTTTCGAGCAATTATTGCCCTTCTTCAGGTATCTGTACAGGAAACAGTTAAGAATAATATGCAAATACAAATATTGTCGCGTTGAAATGGAAGTAGGCTTGTCTTCGAAGGCAGGGTTGTCAACTGAACACAGCACTTATACTGAAAGCACTTTTATTACGAACTTAACATACACGCAGCACTGACTGCCTCTCGGGCAGAGTGGTCTGCAATTTATACACAGACAGAATGTACCAAAAATTAGAAGAATATTTAACATAAGAAGCACGTAGAAATTACAAGTGAACATAAGAAAAATGTAGGACATTTTGGAAATGATAATTGCAAAGAAAGAAATTTTTGCCGGTGGACGGGATTGAATCAGTGACGCTATACCTTGCGCCACGCCGGCAGTGCGATTACTTGGGGTCTTGCGACAATTTATATCTATAAACGTGAATATCTTTTCGGTGTACGTTTATCACGTTTGAACCACAAGACATAAAGAGCTAATAATTTGTAAACTTACTAATGTCTACCAGGGGAACGCTTTAGGCACGGTTTTATGTCGATCGGATAGATATTTATCTATATATAGTAATGTGAATGTCTGTTCGGTATACGCTTATCACGTCCGAACGACAAGACACAGAGACAAATATTTGTACAGTTACTAATTTATACCTGACGAGGTTTCAGGCACGGTTTTACAGCGATCTGATAGATATTTAGTAATTTGAAGAATATAACGCGAAATGCGGAACAGTAATTACTCTTTGAAAATTATATTTACTCATTGAAAGTGTTTTTTTTTTTGTTTGCATTGTTGCTTGAGGGTTGATAATGATGAAAGGATGGAGTATATTGGGATGGAAAGTTATCGGTGTATATAAAATTCTACGTGTGTGTGTGTGTTAATATTTCGCTCTGTAGCGAAAACTACAGAACGCAAACAAATGGTCAGTGTGTAATTGTTGTCCGAAGTCTCCCACTATAAACCACAGCAGTTCCATGCCGATAGCTACAAGGGGGTGGAAGATATGGTGGTTGAAAGTCGTCAAATTATTTAAAAAATTCGGACTGAAGGCCAACGATGACTCTATAGCAAGGAGGTTATATACAGCGAAACGTGATGCCACAGACCATATCTTTGGTCTAGGCATGCTACAATGTCTTCAGCTCTTTCTCTGTAAGGATAAGCATACGAATAAGGAAATATAAGAATAAATTAATAAATCAGTAAAAAGTAAATTTCTTTTAATGCAGCTCTTTAAAAATCGATTTGATGTTTCGCGCATTATCTATCATAATCAACCAAAACGAGAGCGGAGCCACGGGTTTAAGCTAGTATTACATAAAATTCGCAATAGAATCACAGAAGGGGCAAGAAGTACAGTGTATTTAAAGCATTCCTTGAATATTGACAAAATTTGAAATATTTCTGAGTTATTCTGCTGCATTTTGACAAAATAAGGAACTATACAAAGTTTTAATATCATACAAACGAAAAAAAAATTACTTTCTTACATTAATTGTGCTCTATAGGGTTATTCAGACCATTGTGTAATAACACTGAACGTAAGGTGCAGAGATTATGCTGCAACCCCTAAAAAAGTTGTTAAAATCTGCATCTTTGGATAAAGCGTGCTGTGGACGGAAAGAGGAAACGAAAATACAGTTAAATGATGGGAGATTTATGTAATAAAGTAATTGTAAGAGAAAACTCAATTTTTATATGCAAAACCAGCAAACTAACTGCACAACAGAGGCATAAACCGACCGGTCTACTAACCGCCTAGTAGTCATATACTAATGTATAAAGGATGATGATATCAAAGACAAGTGGCACCAGGGAACGAAATATTTCTGTATAGACAGCTCAGCATAGAAGTAAGAGTTCAAATAAACGAAAAAAAATGTTAGTTACTTACATTAATTGTAACCTATAGGTTTACTCAGAACATTGTGTAATAACACCGAACATAAAGTGCACGGATTATGCTGCAACTCCTAAAAAAAGTGGTTAAAATCTGCAACTTTGGATAAAGCATGTTGTGGACGGAAAGAGGAAAGGGGAATACAGTTATAGGAGAGTAGGTTCATGTAATACAATAATCGTAAGAGAAAACAAAATTTTGAATAGGCAAAAACCAGCAAACTAACTGCAAAACAGATGTATACACCGGTCTACTAACCACCTATCAGAGTCATATACTACTGCATAAAGGATGATGATATCAAAGACAAGTGGCACCAGGAAACGAAATATTTCTGTATCGACAGCTAGCATAGAAGTAAGAAAGTAGCCGACGTAATAAAGTATCTATCATAGCTTACCAAACATAAAGTAGTTCACTAGGGGCAGCTTATAATATTAATATATGTGTGTGGTAATGAAAGACCTGTGTTCATATTAGTAAAGCAGGTTTCTAGAAATTTCATTATTAACTGCCTTCTTAAGCTTCTCCTAGTTAACTTCTTCTTTATGATTGATTAATACGTCGCCTATCTCCCTACTAATCTTCCTACTTCCATGCTAGCTGTTAATACAGAAATATTTCGTTCCTTGGTGCCACTTGTCTTTGATATCGTCATCCTTTACTTCACAGTAGTGTATGACCCTGCTAGGCGGATTGTAGACCGGTTCAAGACTCCGTTGCTCTGCTAAGAGTTCTGGTTTTGCATACTAAAAATTGCGTTTTCTATTAAGATTACTGTATTATATGACCCTTACATCCTATATTTCCCTTTTCTCTTTACTCCCACATATTAATAACTTAGTTTACCAGTTATAACTTTACCTCTGCACGTGATGGTCTATGTTATTACACAGTGCTCAGAGTAAACCTATACGTCACAATGAATGTAAGTAACTAAAAATGTTTTAATTTATATGAACTTAATGCTTCGTGTAGTTCCTTTTTTTTATAAAGATGCAGCAGAATAGCGTATTAATATTTCATATTTTAGCACTTTCCAAGAAAGCTTTGAATACACAGTATTTCTTGCCCCTTGAATTCTGTGATTCTACTGCGAATTTTATGTAATATTTGTTTTTGTATATTATTCTTACCTGAATAATTGCTCGAAACCGGCTGTGAATCAATCTCCAACCCTGCATCGGGTGACTGTTTTCTTTTCTAACCTATAACACACACTTTCTGCCACAGATAAAAGATTCACAATTTTATTAATTCTGGGACCACAACATCTGCCAAAAACTTCATTGAACTTTAGAGCTGTAAATTTCGACCCCCTTTCTGTTCTAAGAATACCGATAACATTTCTCTTATGTCAGAGCATGGCACTTTTACTATCTACAGTAGTTGCAAAAAAGAGATATGAAAGACGTAAAACGCACGCCTGAACATTTTTGGCTGTGTGTTTGCGGGCGCATTGTCATTATGGAATATGGCATTACCAGTTAGCATTATGCTTGTCATAGTAAGCTGTTTGATGTCGAAGATGGTGAGATATTCATTCTCAGTTTTCCGAACAGTTAAATACCACGGTATAAAGGCTCAAATCACGTCGAAACTTCCCTCGTGTTTGACTCTAGGAAGCAGGCATGCCGTAAAATATGTTACATGTACAGTTTCTGATACGTAAATCCGGTTGTTTGTAGGAAGCAATATAAATGATGATTCATCTCAACATATCATGATACCACGTCTTTCACTGTGTTTGCCGATGACATTGTAATTCTATCAGAGAGCTGGAAGAGCAATTGAACAGAATGGAGAGTGTGTTAAAAGGTGCACATAAAATGAACATTAAGGAGAGCAAAACAAGGGTAACGGAGTGCAGTCAAAGCAAATATGGCGATGATGAAAGAATTAGATTCGGTAACGAAACAATAAAGGTAGTAGATGATTTTTATTACTTGCGCAGTAAAATAACACTCGGTGGTCGCAGTACAGAGGATGCAAAAAGCAGAATGGCAATGGGAAGAAAAGAACTTTCGAAAAAGAGATATTTGTTTACATCGATTGTTAATTTAAGAGTAAGAAAGCCCTTTCTGAAGACATTTGTGTTTAGTGTTGTCTTGTTTGGGAGTGAAACATGGACGATAAATAGTGCGAAGAGGGTAGAGTCTTTGAAATGTGGTGTTACAGAAGAATGCTGAAGATTAGGAGGGTGGATCGCGTAACTAATCAGGCGCTACTGAACAAAATAGGGGAGAAAAGGAATTTCTACCATACCTTGACTAAGAGAAGGGATCGATTGGTAGGACACATTCTTGAACATAAAGGAATAATGAATTTAGCATGTGGGGTAAAAATGGCAGAGGGAGACCAAGAGACAAATACAGTAAGCATATTCAAATAGATGTTGGGTGCCGTTCTTATGAGGAGAAGAAGAGGGTTGGATAGGGAGGAGGCCTGCATCAAACCGGTTGATGTTGGGGTTTTTAAAGTGGGACTAAACGACTGGGTTATCAGTCCCCCGTTCCTAGCGAAGAGTTCACATCGTAAGGTTAACTGTTGGAAAACAAGCACTTAACAGCGTGTATACCAAGTTTATGAAGGGGCAATGAGTGCTAAAAGGGCAGCATAAAAAGGAAAACTATAAAAGTTGTGAACCAAATATACAACGTTCTTAAAACATCACAGCTGAAGATTGTGGCTGGCTGATCACAAGGATAATAATGGATGAGCCGGCAACTCCACACATACTAAAACTGCCACTCAAAATGTGACTAACGAAACGAAAGTGACAAAAGATTAAAAGTGTTTGAATGGTGGGTGCCTGAAAGCTTAGGGATCCACCATTAAATCATATGATAAAAACTAGCTACGCGAATAAAACCTAAAATACGCTCAACCGTGGAGGCATCGTCAGCTAAAATCGAAGAAAGCGCAGAAGGCAGGGTAAAATACTGCCGCATCATATGATGTTTGGGGAAAAACTGGTCAAGAGCTTGCAAGCAACTCAGGAAGTCACTGCATATGACATACGACTTCCTTGGGCAAACACGGAGGTGAGGTAGAGCTCGAAATGTTGCGATCAGCTCTGCCATAAAGACGGTACAGCCAGGGGACAGGGAGCGCCATGGACATAGGCGTAACCCACTCTGCCATATACCAGGGAGCCATCGGTGTATATTACTTCTGCATCACAGAACATGCCAAGGATGTCCAGAAACTGTTGACGAAGTGTGTGTGGTGGAACCAACGCCTTTGGGTCGCAGGACAATTGTAGGTAAGTGATGGACCAAGGAGGGATATGGCAGCTGGCCGCGGTGGCCAAGCGGTCTGCGGCGCGCCAGTCACGGTCTGCACGGCCACTACGGTCGGGGGTTCGAATCCCCCACTCGGGCATGGATATTTGTGCCGTCCTTTGTATTAGCTAGTTCATAAGTAGTTTGTAAGCTTAGGGATTGATGACCACGTAGTTAGGTCCCATAAGTTCTACAAACATTTGAATTTGAATGGTATTGGCAGGAGAATGCTATACGGAGAGGTAGGGGCTCCAGTGAGGAAAGGAGACTACGAACCCGCACCGCAATCGGAAGACCCAATCTGGGTCGACGTTGCGGAGAGGGAAGGGCAGTATTTGGAAACAAAAGCCTGCGATTGGGATGGTGGGGCGTAGCGTGAACGTGGGCAACGTAGGAAACCAACAATTGTCGCCGGCGGTACCTCAAGGGAGGGATGCCATATTCAGCGATGAGGCTTGGCACAGGGCTGGTGCGGAAAGCCCCACCACCATGAAGAATTGGATCCAAGATCCGCAATGCTGAGGGTGACGCAGAGTCATACACCTGGCTCCCATAATCCAGGCGTGATTGGATTAGGGCCATGTAGAGGTGCAATAGAGTTTGACGGCCAGCTCCCCAGGCAGTGTGGCTGAGACATCGCAGTATCATACCGGACTGTAGACCACAACAACAACAAAGACAACAGTCTCAGTTATGTCGCGACAAGGCAGTGGGCATTGGCCGGGAAGGTAACAGCCACGACCACTTGCACTAGAGTTGCGAGCGGCAAGCCTCAGGTTCCCATAGCTTTGTGCGGCACTGCGGAAGCGTAGAGTTAGTTTCCTGGCGACGTGACGGCGGAAGACAGGCGAGGGCGCGCTTCTGCAGATATACTCAGGCAACTGGCTAGCCGGTGAACTGCCGGCTGGGCTTCTGCTCTGGCCGGCTCTGTGTAGGCCGCCTCGGTCGCATACACTGTACACTTGGAGGAACTGGTATTTTTCTGGTTTACTGATGACCGTTCCTTTTCGGGAGACGTTCCGTCTCTACTCGTTCACCGTTCTGTTTTTATCCAATTATTATGCTTTTACAAATAATTAAGGACCAACCGAATATTCGCTTTCGGTTAAGGCCAGTTTCGGCCAATATATTGGTTTCGGAGAAAATATTGCTACAGTTTCGGTTTCGGTGAGAAATCAGTCGAATCTTCGATTTGATCGAAATTAGAAATTACTGACGAAGTTCGGTCGCTTTCGGGTTGCATTCAGTTAACAATAACGCTTTACTTCAGTTATAGAATATCTCTGAAAGTATCGATAAGAACCGGGTGCAATTTACGTCAGTATTTAAATGTTTTAATTATTTTACATTTCAGAGAGGTGACCATAATTATTTAACTTACAAGGGAAGTACTTGGGCTCGAACAAGCACATATACACCAAATCGTATGAGTAAAGGTCCCTTATTGCACTAGTGTTTCTAATCTATGGTCATATTTCTGAACTATAATAGATACCAAGACCCTATTCACGAAGAAGGGCTCTTCGGAATTTCATCTCAACCAATTGCAATACATTAGCAGGATTGATTGCCAATCGCCGACCCATAACTTCAGAGGCACACTCCACCGTCACTACTGGCGTACCGGCAGGTCAAAGTACAATGCATGGCACGCGTAGAGGCTTCTAATGGGCGACTGCAGAGTTTTGCAGATGTGAGAGTATCGCTTGTGCAATAAGGGAGCTTTACATTATCTATCATACGATTTTGGTGTATTTCTGTTTGTTCGAGCCTAAGAACTTTCCTTGTAAGATGCATTTCAGAGTTGCAATCCTGAAGATTGTCAAAGAACTGACCGAAACTAGTTGACACAAATAAAAATCATTGGACTATAGACTGTTTTTACATATAAATTTAAATATGAGAGTGCTGTTTATCCCAAAACGTGAAACAAAAATGTTTCCAAAAATATGTCATTCATGTTAAGTTAAAAAATTGTACAACACCTACAAAATGTAAAATACTGGTTGTGGACTCTAAACAGAATCTGCGAACCAGTAATCCATAGTTCAAAACGTGTCTGCAATACAATGACAATGGGCGAGCGCAGTGAACAAAACGGATGGAAACTCGATACCGATCAATGCGCTGGAAATGAAACAGAGTAATCACAACAGACATACCGCGCGGCCTACCTTCAACTGGAAGAGCCACGCGGCAGTCGGAATTGTAAGTCGCCGCAACCGTTCCGGCGTTCCAGACCGGGTCCACCACTTGCTGGAACTGAAGACGGCGCTATCGTTTCGGATTGGGACGGCCAGTTCAAGGAACTAGAAGTTGTGAATACTATTCGGGATCGCGATCACCAGTTCCTGAGACTAAAAGTCGCCGTTCCAAATCCGGCATTCCGGACTAAGACAGAAGAGCGACGTAAACTAGATGCACCTTAGGGAACGGCAAACGGCTATATTAACCAACGTCCGTAGGACTCCCGTATGTTGAAAAGGTGGACATATCTGTATGCTTCTGTGTCCTGCAGACTGTATGTCAAAGAGTTACGGCATTTTTTTTATAAACCAAAAACGTTAAATTCCTCTCCTCTTCGATTACTGCTGAGAATTTGTTACTACCATGGAGACAAAGTGATGCAATAGCAGGGCAAATAATCTACTCCATGTGGTCAAACGTGAAACGTATCGTCATCATAAATCAAAAAGTGAGTCGGTTCCAAAAAGGATGTTTTCAGGGCTATATTCTCTAAATTTCCCATAAAAATGTTAGTGTCTATGGGACATAAAGGACTCCTCATAGCCACACTGTTAGTCTGCTCAGAATAATTGTCACAGAATAAAAAAATAGATGGACGTCAGAACTTGTCGGCAGAGTTCCGTCTTTTCCGTATCTAGTTTTTCATTTGTGATTCTTCAGTTTCTCCCGGCGTATTTGATAATCGAAATATCCACGGGTGTACTTCCGGTCTATAGTGTCCAACGGGCATTCATTAATTAAAATAAATAGTTCTCCAATAGAAACTCACAAGGAAGACAGTGACCAACACGTAGTGGCTTTAAGCGCTGAATAACATCCGTTGTTATCTTCAGTCCAGACTGGTTTGATGCAACTCTCCACCCTTATCGGCTTCAAAAAGGATGTTTTCATCCATGGAATTAGAAATATGGTGTTCGCATTTACCTACATAAGGATTCAATTTTGCCAAATTGTAAGTCGGAGCACCGAAATTCATTTTTGTAGACCATTGGCAGTCCGTATAATATAGGTGGAACTGTCGAACCAGGACGAAGTTTTTGACAGTATCTTCAGGTAAAGAGCTCTTCTTCAGAAGTGAAGTCGAAGTCCGTAGGATCTTTATGTATGCACGATACGATAAATCCATAATTAAATCAGTCATCCTATTCCCATAATCGTCCTTGGAGATTAAAACAGCGGCGTTGCCGTTATCTGTTGGTAAAATTAATAATTCATGATCTTTGCTGATAGACCGAAATCGTGCCTAACGCATAATGTGGGAAACGTCCAGTTCGATCTCTTGCACACATTCATTCGGAAAACGAGACACAACTTTCCGAATAGAGGAAATGCATTCCATGCTGGGAACAGGTCTAGTCATGGGTGCAAAGTAATCAAGTTGTCTGGTCGCAACCACCCTACCATGGTGTATGAAGCACTGTAAGTGTATAGAGACGAATACCTGTTTAACGCAAAAGTGCTGTAATAGAAGTTATTACGCTTCAGCACTTTTTGTTTTCTGCAGTGGAAGTTTTGTTCAATTTCTTTCGGAAGAAGCGTTCTTCCATCTCAGCTTCGCAGGCTCAAAGTTTTTAAATTTACGAATATATTTACACATACAAAAAAGCGATACACATGTAAATATCTTTTTCACGTGACTGAAACGTTCATCTAACAGAAAAAGGAGATTAATATGTTATAATATTTTTTCAGAAAACCAATGAACAAAAGTCTGACTGCACCAAGAGAGCGTAAAAATGCTCGAGGAATATTAAATCACTAAACCCAGAAATTGCATAAGTGACACTCCAATGTTTCTTAGCAAGCGTCGAACAAATATATTTCTATCATCTAAAAGAGCCGCGCGGGAGTAGCCGAGCGGTCTGGAGCCCCACGCTACGGATCGCGAAGCGTCCCGCGTCGGAGGTTTGAACCCTCCCTCGGGCACTGTATGTGTTGTCCTTAGGTTATTTTACGTTATTGTAACTTCGTTAAAGAAGTTTGTAAGCTACGGACTAATAACTACGCAGTTGAGTCCGATAGATTTACAAATATCTGCACATTTAAAAGATGATTACAGTTTCCTTTTGTTTGTATAGTTTGTATTTTATATCGTTGACATTCATCAAGATAGGAGATTCTGGAAGTCTCCGAATCATATTCTGTGCAAATATCTTTCGCAACTGTTAGAGGACATAGAGGTATGTCAGATATTCTTGTATGTAGCAAAAGTACTTTCTTATTAGTTGAAAACGTCAACCAGAGCTTTCCACGCTTTTATGTTACGTTAATATTGAAACACTGAGAAGTAAGAGGTACATTTTCGCAGAATTCAAAGGTAATTAATTTCCAAATTACTCGAGACGTCTTCGAATTAAGTTGAAGTTTGACGGTTTGTTCCTGTTTTAACAGCCAAGAATTCGTCTTTCCCTTGTGACGTAGGTACCTTCGTCTCTGTCGCTTGAGGTGAATATTAAGGCTGCAGGTATGGAAATCATATTGACGGGAGAATGGGATATCGAGCGTCATTAAGGTGAAAAAGTCTGTAGAGAAATGACTATTATAGTAAGGTAATGCTACCCGAATTAGTTACGAGATTATCACTCTGTTAATCCTGGTACGAGCACTGATTTTTGTTCATAAATTGCGCTGTATGTCTTTGCATTTGTTGTCGTTTCTGGCGTGGAAACGCCACATTCCCAGGTGTATGGTATGTTACTACAGAGGTAATTTTCATTACTTTGTGGAAGTTCGTAATTACATCCCTCTTGCAGTTCATATTTTCGTCCCGGGGACGAAATTTGGAACTGTTATATTACCCATTCATAAAGAAGAAATATTTTTTCTGTCGAGAAAACGCAAGAAGATATGCAATCCAAATTTCTAAATCAGGTATCACGAAAGATGCTCTTCATCTAAACTGAGTTGTAACACATGTTCAGAAGACTTAAAAGCCTAGAAACGTTTTCTATTAATGGTATTCAAGTGTTTAATATGAAACTGTTTCCTAACGTTAGAATTGGAATTGACTTTATTCTTCGTAATTGTTTGGATACGTGGTCGAGATGATAAACTCCCTGGTTTTGTATTTCCAATTTTGGACTGTTAACGTTTGTGTGAAATACTGAGTCGCGTAAGACTGGACTTGTGGTCTAAAGCACATGTTACGGACTGAGAAAGGGGTGAATTAAACTGCCACAAAAGTTTTCGGTCACTTACCAAGTGGCATGAAAAATGTGACAGATAGGCCACTGGTATTTAAAAAGAAACTAAAGAAATTTCTAAATGGCAATTCCTTCTACACTTTAGATGAATTTTTAAATAAAAATTAAAAAAAAAAACTTAAAATATTATATAAAACACACTTACTTCATAGCTGCTGGTAGAACTTCCGGATCATAAGGCCGCGGTCAAAATGTTCAAATGTTTCCAAATCTTATGGGACTTAACTAGGGGTCATCAGTCCCTAAACTTATAAACTACTTATGAACTACTTACGAACTAGGACGGCACAAATATCCATGCCCGATGGGGGATTAGAACCCCCGACCGTAGTGGCCGTGCAGACCGTGACTGAAGCGCCTCAGTCCCCTCGGCCACCGCGGCCGGCTGGCCGCGGTCCAAAGAACTTTTCAGTTTTTCCTAACGTTTCGTCCAGAGCTGCGCCGGACATCTTTGGAGGTCTTCCTACTTCCGTTGAGTCTTGCCGAGTCGGCATCATCTACAGAAAAACTTTTCTTTCCTATTTCCTCATATTTTCAATAAAATAAAGAGTTACATGTGAAAATGTAATATAAGAAAAGGTACTTTGTCAAACTATTAAAATTTGGATCACCAAAGTGGATCTTCATCTGTATCGCACATTTAAAAATTTATGTGTGTTGTTGCCAGAAGTAACAAGGAGTCTCCTTGTTACTTGCAGCAAATAAACTAGCGATCTTGGCTAAAGAAAGAGTGTTTTATATAAAATTTTCGAACGCTTTCCATAGGCGTAATATGCCATTTAGCTGGCCGAGGTGGCCGAGGTGACTGAGGCGCTCCAGTCACGGTCAACACGGCCACTACTGTCGGGGATTCGAATCCCCCCTCGGGCATGAATATTTGTGCCGTCCTAGTTCGTAAGTAGTTTATAAGTAGTTTGTAAGTTTAGGGACTGATGACCCTGTAGTTAAGTCCCATAAGCTTAACAAACATTTGAACATTTTTATGCCATTTAACCTTAAAATAGTGTCGTGTATAGACACCATTTACTAAACTGACACGTTGCACATCATTACGAAACGTCGTTTATATGATCTATGGAACAAGTATTACTCCAATCTAATCCAATCTGAGTGGTCTCTCTCGCCGGGGGTTCAAAACCTCTCTCGGGCATGGGTGTGCCTGAATGTTACTTTAAGTATAGGGACTGATGATCACAGGACTTCGGTCCAATAGGTTTACAAACATTTGAATATTTGATTGTTCTGTGTAATGATAATTTATATGGCGCTTGCCAACAAGTGGAGAATCAATTCAGGACCAGAATGAAACTTTCACACTGCAGCGGAGTGTGCGCTGATATGAAACTTCCTGGTATATTAATATTGTGTGCTGGAAATGGGACTCGAACCTGTTACCTTTGCCTTTCGCGGGCAAGCGCACTACCGACTGTGCGATCCCGACACGACTCACAATGCCGCCTCACATCTTACTTCCGCCAGTACCTCGCCTCCTACTTTCCAAACTTCACAGAAACTCTCTTGCAAACACGCAAGACTAGCACTCCTGGAAGAAAGGATATGGTGGAGACATGGCTTAGCCACAGCCTAAGGGATGTTTCCAGAATGAAACTTTCACTCTGCAGCGGAGTGTGCGCTGATATGAAACTTCCTGGCAGATTAAAATTGTGTGTCGGAACCGGGACTCGAACCTGGGACCTTTGCCTTTCGCGGGCAAGCGCTTTACCAACTAAGCTATCCCGACACGACTCACGATGCCACCTCACAACTTTCGCCAGTCCTCGCCTGCTACTTTCAAAACTTCACAGACGCCCTCCTGCGAAACTTGCAAGACTAGCACTCCAGGAAGAAAGGATATGGTGGAGTCATGGCTCAGTCACAGCGTAAGGGATGTTTCCAGAATGAAAGTTTCCGGCACACAATTTTAATCTGCCAGGAAGTTTCATATCAGCGCACAATCCGCTGCAGAGTGAAACTTTCATTCTGGAAACATCCCTCAGGCTGTGACTAAGCTATGTCTCCACCACATCCTTTCTTCCAGGAGTGCTAGTGTTGCAAGGTTCTCAGGAGAACTTCTGTGAAGTTTGGAAAGTAGGAGGTGAGGTACTGGCGGAAGTAAAATTATGAGGCGGCTTCTTGAGTCGCGTAGGGATAGCTCAGTCGGTAGAGCGCTTGCCCGCGAATTGCAAAGGTCCCAGGTTAGAGTCCCGGTTATGGCACACTATTTTAATCTGCCAGCAATTTTCAGTTCAGGACCAATTTACTCTTTTGCATAACCTCTCAGGTCTTCTACGTATATCTCCTAACCTAATATATATGTTTTTTTATGACTTTTGCTTCACCGAATTGCAGCACCCCGGTCGTACATGAAACAAATAAAAAGCAAACAACATAACTTTTTAGTATCTCAAGATGCACAAAAATCTATATCTTCGTTATAGATATCCTACAAAACGGAGCTGATGTAGTTCTGTAGAAGCTGTTTATTCCTTCGTCCTACTACACAGGCTAAAATTAAACAGAATAAATTAACAGCACATGGTATCAAATCGATAGGACATTACAGTACACTAAGAGGTAAACCTTATCCCAAGGCAAGTGTTTTCCCTGCTTGTAGTCGCCTCAGTTGTTTATTGACTTACACACAGTTAAATATGTACCTCGATCTCTCTTTCTTTACTGAAAAAATGGAAATATTTTCCCTGCACTGCGGCTGTTGCTATTCTGCTTCTATTAGTTACGGGTCAACTGCAGTCCAGCAGTCACGTTTATATTATGTATCTAATGAAAATAGTATTAAGTAGTCGGAAAATAGACATCGGACTGCCTTAATGGCAGACCTAATCTTGTTACAATTACCAACAGATTACAAATGAAGTGACCTCTTTTGACGTTACCACTTTTGTCCTTAATATGGCAGTCCATATTAGTGCTGGTTTCCTACATTAGGAAATAAAGGAGCAATAAAGGAGGTAGATGAGTTTTGTTACTTGGGCAGTAAAATAACAAATGATGGTCGCAGTGCAGATGATATAAAATGCAGAATGGCAATGGGTAGAAAGGCGTTTTTGAAAAAGAGAAATTTGTTAACATCGAATATTGATTTAAGCCTAAGGAAGTCCTTTCTGAAGGCATTTGTATGGAGTGTTGCCTTGTATGGGAGTGAAACATGGACGATAAGCAGTGTGGACAGAAAGAGGATAGAGGCTTTTGAAATGTGGTGCTACAGAAGAATGCTGAAGATTAGGTGGGTGGATCGCGTAACTAATGAGGAGGTACTGAACCGAATTGGGGAGAAAAGAGATTTCTGGCATACCTTGACTAAAAGAAGGGATAGATTGGTAGGACACATTCTTAGAAATCAAGGAATTGTGAATTTAGCGTTGGAGGGAAGTGTGTGGGGTAAAAATCGTAGAGGGAGACCAAGAGACGCGTATAGTAAGCAGATTCAAGTGGATGTGGGTTGTCGTTCTTATGAGGAGATGAAAAGGCTTGCTCAGGATAGAATAGGGTGGAGAGCTGCATCAAACCAGTCTCTGGACTGAAGACCACAACAACAACAACAACAACATTCCTACATTTGTAGATCAAGTTCATCCTAGAAGTTTCACCTTTTTGCTTTCGTCACTAAACGATGGCTACGCATTCGGATATAGTTCATGATAAAGTAATTCAGGTACTAGTCCGTGGTAATATTAAAAAAAAGTTCTCAACTGTATATACATCATGCATCGAAATTCATTACTTCTGAAAGAGTGTCATTCTATGTGTGCATTACTTTTGTAAGCTCACAGGGTCTGCAGGTATTAGACACGTTGTTAAAACAACTTTCCATTCATAAAATTCTTGAATATCCATCTGCAGATTGCTTTTATTTTCTATAACATGACCAGTTTCGGGACAACTGCCCATCTTCAAATCAATTCTATGAAGTGATGAACGAGTGTGAACAACTGTGAACACACGCATCACACGACAAGTTACTCTATAACTTGATAGAATTGGTCTGAAAAAGGGCAGCTGTCCCGAAACTGGTCACATTATAGAAAATAAAATCGATCTGCAGACGCATATTCAAGATTTTTATTCATATGACGAACGCAGAAAATCCCTCATGACTCATAAGCTTTTAATTCTACAATATTTTTCTTCGTCGGGACTCATAGGAGTAGAGCGTTTGGAAACACATTTATAACTATTTTATCGCAAATTGAATCGTAATCTCCAGCATACAGGTGAGAATTCGTTTCAAATAAATTTATTGAATGTTTCCCTATAATTCAATTATTTCATCAATGTCACATTACTCCTATATAATCTATTTATCTTAAAACTTCTTTTATAGGGCTACATTTATGGTTAAAGTTATATACTGCAAGTTTTAAATAAATCTCATTCTTAAAGGTCTGTCATGTTTTGGGCAATCTTTTAATCAATTTATGGACGACAAGAGCAAAGATCGCTTTTTATTTCTTTATTAAGACTACCGGTTTCGGCAGTTTAACTGCCATCTTCGGAACTTAGATTTCATTCAACTTAATTGTTGGCGTGTCAACAAATAAATAAAACATGAACATCAATACCCTGTCATAAGGCGTGGTCACTAAGTTAAAACACAATCCTGAAACAGAACTGGTTTTAAAAGCTTTTAATAATAATGTTCTAAAGAAAGAAATGTAAGATCCGGAGATGGCAGTTAATCTGTAGAAACAGATAATCTTAATAAATAATAAAAAGCGATCTTGGCTCTTGTCTTCAATAAGAAGAATTTCATTCTCTTTAAATTTTTATTGAGATGAGGTTCAACAGCCGTAAGATATTTGAGGAAATGCATAGTGTAAACCATCAGCTGTTTATTATTTTTCCATTATTTTTCCGGTTTCGGTTTTAAACCATCTTCACGGAAGACTACTAAATAAAAATACAGAAACAGAATTGTACACAAGCTGAAGTAAAGTACATAATATAACCCAGTATTTTCATATAGTAAGTACTCACGAACTAGACAGACTGATTAAACAGGTGCATTATATGCCTCCTTATGCATACTGGCATGTATGTCACACAATAAAAATAAATAAGACGTCACTAGGTATCAAGTCTTGATTAAAAACATAAAAGCAATACCAGGCTGTGTGATGATGAACCAAGGTCTATTACAAGAGAACCTAACACAACTATTGAACACATAAATGAGATAAAATTAGCGTTGATCAAAGTATACATGGTGTGAAAATGGTATATCTTAGGTAACCATCATAGCTTATATCTTTGACAAGGTGTCATGGCGACATGTTACAGAAAGCAGTATGTAAGCATTACGAAAATAACAGGATGGATTATGAAAACAATAAAAATGTGTAATAACAGCAAGTATCAGTCAAAGTATAAAAGTAAGTTAACAAAGTATAAACCGGTAGAAGTTTGGAAAAATAATAAACAGCTGATGGTTTATAGTACGCATTTCTTCAAAAATCATTCTCTTTACATTGTAAAAAGTCTCAAGAAACCGTCTTCATTAGTGTATATTCATAAATACATCTTCGTACGTACATTAAGAGACAGTAATCACTCCACTCATGACTGGATTCCTCCGTTGTTAGATGATCATACATAGAGCACATTTACTGGCTAAATTATAAGTTTGCCTTTAATTGGTCGTCATCTGTTTGCAGATAAATTTTCACGTATACGGCCTATAGATTCTTTCGCTGTAATGCTTTCCATGTTAAATAACGCCTGATTCTCTTTTTAGACGGAATTCGGGTGACGACAATGCCTCTTATTTGATATTTACATTTCTGAGGCAACTCGCGTGTGTGCTCCTTTAAAACCCTCTCTGACATTAATCCGAAGGAAAAATACGTTCCAAAGAACACAAAGAGCGGGCAATCTCTCATCGCAGTGACGGAGACTCCATCGAGCGACACGGAATCTGCTCGTGTGCGCGAATGATGTATGAATGTAGTCGTGTGTCTGTCAGCGGAGCGTGGGAAGCGGGGCCACTGCGAGAGACAGGTTGCTGCAGAAATGAATGTTTGTAGTCAGGAGCTTAGGTAATAAGAGAGAAAAGTTTTAGAGCTTAAGCGCGTGTGAAAAATTAAAGCAAGCTTTTTATCGTTAAATTACAGAAATTGATGCACACTTCTATTTATAAAAATTTCTTCGCTCACCGCACTGCCGTGCTTAGTTAGTTGGTAAATACGTAATGTGTGCGCTAATTATAATACACAACGCTGAGTTTCTATAGAATGGAGTTATTAAAATTTTGTAGTACTTTTAAACCAAAATTTCAGGAAACTCTAACTCAAAATGTTATTTTGTAAGAGGTGGCCTTTTGCAGGTCGTCAAAAAATGTCAAAAATCAGAATGCGTAATGATATGCTGTAGTAGTGATAATTTCGTTATTGAATGTTGCAGCAAATCACAACTAATAGGTCGCACCAACACTTTCGCAGTGAAAGCTAAAATTTTTAATAAATAAAGAAGAATGATATTAATTAACTTGAAACAGTCACTGTGGTAATTAATTAATTTTGGCCCTATCCACTTAGCATTGACTACAGCCTCCAACCAGCACCTCTTACGATTCACTAACAGCACAACTTCACTAATAAATGTGTCAGAATTCATGTAGTGGTGATGGCGTGTTCGTGTTATAATCAAAATCGTAATAGCTGATAGACTCTGATTGCAATGATAATAGCTCAGTACTGTGAAACTGCTTGGTGCAATGAGTTTCCCAAATACTACAGTCAAAGTTCCCTATAATTTTGATAATATTGTTTAAAGCATTCAACTTCCTTATAAAACTTTACGTGAAATACTTTTTGATTAATTGGTTCCAGGGCCTGGGTAGCGTACGCGTGTAACTGGCTGACAGGGTCTGGCATTTAACGTATTTAATAAAAAAATTACTTCAGTCAAGTCTGGTTGATCAACTATAATACTTTGACTACTGTTAGCCTGGTTACTTTCTACATACATGAAACCAACTTTACTTTACTTGGAAACTCTCTTGCACTCTCTTGCACTTTAATTACTAGTCTCTGTGGTTGTAACACGTATAGCAATTCTTGAACTCGTCTAGCAATTTCTTTAAAACTGATCGTAATTATTTTGAAAAATGATTGAACTTGTTGGTCAATGTACAGGCTTGCGTAATCAACATGATTTAATAATGGTGATAATGGGGTGACTACAACTACTTACAAAATTAAGACTGGTTTCAAAATAAGTCATATATAATTGAACAAAAATTCTGATTGGGTTGAAACTACAATTACATGCATACAAAATAAAATGTTACAAAAGTACTCATCTGTTTTCGTCGTCTTCGTCGTGAACTCTATACAAGACAGCTATGATTACAATAGGTACTGTTAGTGCTGGTCCAAAAATATTTTTATTGACAGCTCTTTGTTCAGCTCGTCTGGCTGAAATGTCCATGCATTGATATCAACTTCTAATCTCCGTAATTACGGCAACGATCACTCTCGATGACAATAGACTTGATAGCTGAACAATTACTTTTCTTGCACACATGAAAAAACATTACACTGATCACTTTCGAGTATAAATAAACTTGTCTCGCACTTTCTTCAATACATTTATATAGTACGCCTCTCAGACTTATTGCAACTTTGTTACTTCATTAAACTCGCGCCACACTGCGCCTACCGTGCCTCTGTACCATCAACAAAACATTTATGTGTTTACTTTGGCGAGTCCGCTCCGTGACTGCTTCAGCAGCGCGACACTCACAGCTACTACGTCTGTACCAAAGACAGTCGTTACAACAGGTTGAACATTGTCTCTGGCGCATTACCAACTTACAGCATAGGAATGTCCGTGCATTCATGCGGGTTGACACATACAGTACATGTTTACACTAAATAATTCAATTCAGGAAATGACGTTACATAAGAAATATACCTTGCATACAAGAAATGAAAATACGTGAAATGAACAAATTTAAGACAATTTTTACGTCCAGCTCTTCGCAATGGAGCTACAGTTGCAACACTGTGCCATCGTATTTGAAATTAAACTAGTCTCAAGTGTAGATTACATTAGAATAGATTAGTACTTGTTCCATAGATCATGAATACGACACTTCGTACTGATGTGGAACGTGTCAGGTTAATGAAAGGTGTCTTTACAATTTATTACTTCGTACTAAATATTACATGACACATTTTTTTTCTTTTTTCATTTTTTTCAGTTATACTAATTTTATATCTAAATATTCATCTATAAAGTAGAACGAGTTGCCATTCAGAAATTCTTTTAATTTATTTTTAAATGCTACTTGTTTATCTGTCAGGCTTTTGATGTTGTTTGGTAGGTGACCAAAGACTTTTGTGGCAGCATAATTGACCCCTTTCTGTGCCAACGTTAGATTTAACCTTGAATAGTGAATATCAACCATTCTACCAGTGTTGTAGCTATGCACACTGCTATTACTTTTGAATTGGGTCGGATTGTTAATCACAAATTTCATGAGTGAATAATATATTGCGAAGCTACATTGAATATCGCTAGATCCCTAAATAAATGTCTGCAGGATGATCTTTCATGGTCCGCAGCAATTATTCATATTACACATATTTTGTGCAATAAATACGTTCCTACTCAATGACGCCATACGAAAGCAGAGAATGAAAATAGCATAGTAAGCTAATTTACTGAGACATATGTCACCAAAATTTGCGATTACTCTAATAGCATAAGTAGATGAACTCAAATGTTTCAGCAGATCGTCAATGTGATTTTTTCAGTTCAAGCATACACATAAATTTTTGAATATTCTACCTCTGCTACAGATTTTTGATCAAAGTCTATATTTATTAATGGTGTCATTCCGTTTACTGTATGTGCTGTGTTTTATCAAAATTTAACGAAGAAGCAGCTCTGCATCTTTATGAATATAGAATGGCAAGCCATTAATATACCGTAGGGCCCAAGACCGAACCTTGCGGCACCCCATTTTGGACTGTTCCCCAGTTTGAGGTATCAGCTTTTTTGCATATTATGTGAATTTCTTATGCAACTTTCTGCACGCTTCCCGTTAGGTATGATTTAAACCATTTGAACACTGCCCATTCATACCACACTACTTTAGTTTATCTAGAAGAATTCCATGATTTACACCCTCAAAAGCTTTGGAGAGATCACAAAAGATCCCAACGGGTGATGTGCGGTTATCCAGAGCAAGCCAATACAAAGTTATATACTCTGCTAGCAAGAACTATATGTTGAATTATAAAATTTCTCGTTGAGCGCCATATTGTTGATGAACTGCTAAAACGATATGCAGTACGATCAAGGGTTGTAATGAGTATTGTGCACGTGAACAGAAAATATCTGTAACAATAAGTTCTCCAAACGAAGCATTTGTTGAAGCAACATTTCTTTCCTGATGCAATCTGAATTTTTCACGCTTCGACAGTATAATCTAGACGCTGCCGTCTCGCTGCTCGACATTGGGACTATTTACTTTACTTCTGTGTTTGCTACATAAGACCCAAAATCTGTATTTACTATAAATCTGTTCCACTAATTAGATCTCAGATTTTCTTCGCTTCACCCGGACAGATATCCTGTCGTTGAAATACTTCACTTATTTCTGTACCCATAGCAGTTTCTCCTCCTAAATTGTGCTTCGTTTGTTTTCATTTGGTGCACATGTGTACCGTAGTTACGGTAACATATTGCGCTTACTTGTATCCTTATTTGCGTCAACTTCCCTTCATGGAAGTCGTACATGAATTACTACTTATTACAGCTACATATTACTCCTTCCTTTCAATGTATTATTTATTTTATTATGCACAAAATAATTCATATACACCAATTTATATATGTTGATTACTACAATTAGATATTACAAGACATTTCCTGATATTATGAATTTCAACTAGGGTTTTTGAGTATCAGTTACTCGTAGGTATTGTAAACATTCAACATGGACGTATGATAATTTGTGCCAAGGCCGGGATTCGAACCAAGAACCTTCCTGCTTACTAGGCAGTTGGGCTAAGCCACTTCGCCTCCCGATCTCCGAAAGAACATACACCGAAATTCTTATTTTCGTAATATTATTTTCTCTTTTAGTGCCACTCTTTACGTCTTACGTTACGGAATTGTCCAAATTTACATTTAAGTGAAATTGTAAATATAAGTATTTGAAAACTTGCACGTAAGTAAAGAAGTTTAACTGATTAAATAAATTTAATGTAGATGAAAATATAATAAATAGTGAAAATCATATTACTGGTTATATTTGAGGGATTTAGTTTATAAAGGTTCCTCATCAGAAGTAGACGTTATTTTACAATTTTTTGGTTTAAGAGACCATTACTTACTTTCAGTCATCTAATGTTTCAAGGTGTACTAATACTAGTTACTTTAGATTGACATTCTAATGTTATATTTTAACTAACTCCTTATAAAATAGACATTCATTTGTTAAATAGTTTTACTGAGGTTCTTTCAATTACGATTGATATAAATCTATGAATTTCTCCACAGACTACTGAACATTGACCAAAGAATTTTCCTAGATTTAATCGTCCAGGTGTTCAGTTTTAATTCCCAAGGCTGGAATTGCTCATGAACGTAGGGCATCTGATGCTCTAGTAAATACTCGTACTTCTGTATTTATAGGTAGAGTTGTTCGGTTATCTACTTCTGGTAATAGGATTTCCTTCTTTTTTTTAATTCATTTCCAAGAGTTATGTAGCTGTCCAATTCTACATTAATGAGTTTCATTGTTTTCCAATTATTTTAATTTTAATTGTAGCATCTGATGAATCATCAAGTAGATGTAATAATAATCTTATAACTTATTTTCAAGACATTGTCCATTCCATTCAATTGCTCTTCCATATCCATTGCGGTCCTTGACAGGATTACTATGTCACCAGAAAACAGCAAAGTTTTTATTTCTTCTCCCTTAACTTTATTTCATTCTCCAAATTTCTCCTTGCATACCTTCACTGCTTGCTCAATGTACAGATTGAACAACAATGGCGAAAGGCTACAACCCTGTCTTACTCCCTTCCCGACCTCTGCGTCCCTTTCATGCCCTTCGACTCTAATAACTGCTGTTTGTTTCTTTTATACGTTGAGTATAACTCTTCGCTCCCTATATTTTACCCCTGCTACCTTCAGAATTTGAAACAGTGTATTCCAGTCGACATTGTCAAAAGCTTACTCTAAATCTACAAACGCTGAAAACGTACGATTGCCTTTCGTTAGGGTATTGGGATAAACAAATTGACATGATGGACAGTGTGAATACAACTTGACGTGACGGTGCCGTGACGTGACGGTGCCGTGACGCGACGTTGACGTGACGGACAGTGTGAATACAACCTGACGTTACATTGCCGTGACTTGACGTTGACGTGACGGACAGTGTGAATACAACCTGACGTGATGCTGTCGTGACATGACGTTGACGTGACGGACAGTGTGAATACAACCTGACGTGATGCTGTCGTGACATGACGTTGACGTGACGGACCGTGTGAATACAGCCTGACGTGACGCTGCCGTTATGTGACGTTGACTTGATGGACAGTGAATACAACCTGACGTGAGGCTGCCGTGACGTGACGTTGACGAGACAGACAGTGCGAATACAACCTGATGTGACGCTGCCATGATGCGGCGTTGATGTGATGGACAGTGTGAATACAACCTGACGTTACGATGCTGTGACATGACGTTGACGTGACGCAAAGTGTGAACCAGCTGGTGTTCTAGACGCGGCCGTCGTGTGTCTCACAGGTGTACATCGTGGGCCACGTGCCCCCTGGCGGTGACGAGCGCACCAGCGGCCTGGTGACGCCCCCTGCTCGCGCCGTCTTCCGCGAGCGCTTCAACGCGCGCTACCTGGAGCTGGTGCGCCGCTACAGCCAGATCATCGTGGGCCAGTTCTTCGGGCACCTGCACGCCGACTGCTTCCGCGTCGTCTACGACACCAGCGGTACGTACCATCCTTTGATCAAGGCACTAACTCCCAAATGGAGGACATAGTAGGGTAACTTGGGGTGAGCTGGACCACTCGTTGAGACGGACCAGTGACGTATTTCGTGAATGAGCCGCTAGAGAGCAGCACCGTTCACTTGTGAGTAAGCTCTTTGTTGAACGAACGTCGTGCAAAGTGTTGTTGTTATTATCGTCTTCCTTCAGGAGAAAAATCACATTTTCTGTTTTGGTAAGTCGAAAAGTTTTATCATGTAGTTACGTTCTTTTAGTATTATGGCACAGTTTGCACACTGTTCCTGTAATTTTGTTACTAAAAGCTTGACAAATGTGTTAGCATGTACCTAACGTAAAATGGCCACTGAGCTTTAAAACTGCAGACTGAAATTGGGGTAATCCATCTCTCCCAGGCAATCAGGATAGATGGACCAGTACTATTTGTTAGTGATTGACCATACATTTTAATTAGGGAGAGATGGACCACAATTAAATATATCTTAAGTGACCATGGAAATCACATTAATATTTTAAAAGTTTATCGAATTACATGTTTTTCCATTGTTTGTATTTTTCTCTTCGGAAAAATGCGAACTAATTACAAAAGGACCGGACCTTGTGAGCGAGGCAAATGGACCAAATATGGATCGATGAAGGCTATACATACTGTGAGGGATATCATGGGTGTCAATGTTGCAGCTACAGCTTTTGGTATACCTAAAACTACACTGGAAAGAAGACTGCAGTTAAAAAATTATTCTAAGGGTAGTATGGGACCTCAGCCTTTACTGCGTGTTGAGAGTGAACGAAAAGTCATCGCTCACATTAAGAAACTTCAACGGCGAGGTTTTGGACCATGTAGAGATTCGGTATGGAGTATGGCATTTGAATTAGCTGAAAGGCTAAATATACAACACACTTTCAATAAAGAATTAAAAAAGGCTGGTTACTACTGGATTCATTCCTTTCTTAGACGCAACCACAATGTGAATCATCACATTAATGTTGTTCATCATTTGCTAATAAGTGCTGTGGTAGCAGAAAAATATCCTAAAGTTTGCATAAAATCAACAAATCAATGAAAATCCAGTGTTCGCGTACTATTTACAAAAAAGTGATAAAATTGTTTGGTATGAAATGTCTTACTGTATTCGTTACTACATATTCCAATAAAAACATGTGATTTCCATTCACTCTTTTCTTCATGTATAGCAATTATTTACGTGGTCCATCTCTCCCACTACACTGGTCCATCTCACCCATACACCTATGGGTGAGATGTACTGCTGATGTATATTTTCCTTTCGTTGTGTGACTTGTACTTTGAGTGGGAGGGCCCCAGTCATGTACTGTGTGTATATATGACAATCTATAGGGAAATGATGCCAGAACTTAAAAAAAAAAAAAACCGATGAATTTCACCCAAAAGATAAAAAGTGGTCCAACTCTACCTGACGTACCCTAATAGGTACTAGAGAAGCAGCTGAGAGAGCTGAATACAAAACAGTCTCCTTGTACGGACGTAATACCAGTTCGGTTTTACACAGAGTACGCTATTCTGCGGCATTGGCCACTTATTTATATTACATTTATCGCGGTTCTTTGATTAAGAGGACATTGTACATTAAATTCCATAAAATTTGACATTTTCAGTTGTTTACTCAATAATGTACGAGGGATATTCCAAAAGGAAGGTCCGATTCGCCGTAAATATTTCAAAGTGGCGCCATGGACAAAACACACATACGCGCCGAATCCAGGCATATCCTCCCGCGTCGGAGGGTCGAATCATCTCTCGGGAAAGGATGTGTGTGTTGTCTTAGGTTAGTTTAACTTAATTTATGTAGTTTGTAAGACTAGGGACTGATGACGAACTTAGTTTTGTCCCATAGGATTACAAACAGCTGAAGCCTGGCATACTAGCGCGTTAAACGCTGCCAGTATCGTTGTTACTGTTCTTGTGTGCTGTTGATAGTGTCAGTTCGCTATGTTTAAGACAATAAATCAGCCCGAAGTTGTGAAGTAATGGCACTGATACGATTTTTGTCTGCAAGAAACATTTCAAAGGCAGAAATCTATCGGCAGATTACTGAAGCGTACGGTCCTAACATAATGAGTGATAGTAAAAAGAAGGAAGGAATGAAGGAAGGGAGAGAGGAAGGAAGGAAGGGAGAGAGGAAGGAAGGAAGGAAGGAAGCTTATAGTTTAACGTCCCGTCGACAGCGTAGAGCCGGCCGCAGGTGCCGAGCGGTCTGCGGTGCTCCAGTCACAGTCTGTACGGCCGCTACAGTCTGGGGTTCGAATCCCCAGTTAAGGCCCTTAAGCTTTACAAACATTGAACATTTTTCGTTATGCTAATTATTGCTGAACAGATGAAGCGCCATCTGTAAGATATTTTTTGAACTTTTTTTGTTCTAATAAAACCTCATGTTATTCCAAGCATGTGTGTCAACTTTTACCTCTCTATCTAAATTATTCCGTAATTTATTAAGTTTTCAAATTTATACTGACTTTTTGATCACCCGGTATATAATATAAACCTAAAAAGACTATGTAACTAATAGAAAACAACTCGCAATAATAGCAGACACCTTGAGAGTAAACTATGATATGGAAATAATGTCTTACTAACGACGGTAATTATATGTAACGCCGATAGTCGTGCGGGTCTCTCAGTCCCCGAGTATTGAGCATTCTTCCGCTGCCTCTCTGAGCCACGTAAAACTACGGAGTAACATACTGCTTCACATTACAGAAAGGTACTGAGTTTATACAATTTTTAGGTGCACCGAGATGAACAGTGAAGTGGAGAATACATTTGTGCGGGCTGTCAGTCCGCGAGCGACTACTGCATGGTTAATTCTACCGCAATGCATTACTCTTGTTTTTCTCATGTTAGCGCATATCTTATCATCCTGTCTTTTTGTCATTATTTTCCGTATGTTTCTCTCTTTCACGATTCTACGAAGAAGTTATTCATTCCATGCATTATCATTTAAGCTAAACTCACCATTGTTCTTTTGTACAACATCCCATAGTGAACAGGCTTTACAATATTCTTCGCCGTAATCCATGGAATAGGTCTACATTACGCATGAAATCAAGTATCTCAAACTCTGATTACCTTCTGGCTTTCCCCGTTCCATGCTGTGTACCAAACATACATTATCAGAAATACCTTACTCGTATTAGGGCCCATATTTGTTAGCAGTCGAATTTTCTGAATCAAGGAATGAGTTTTTTCACCTTTACTGGTCTGCTGTTTATGTCGCTTGGTCCGCGTATTTTGGAGTACTTTGATTCCAGTATGACAGAAATCCTTTATTGTGTGTACTTTGTTATCACTAATTTTTAATCCACGTTTTTAATTATTTTCGTTTCTGTTACTACTCATGGTTGTTGATAAACAGTTCTCAAGAAGCAACACTTGGAATTGAATTAATTGAGGGAAAGTATTCCACTTTTATAATCCCCAATGTATTGTTAAAAAAGGAAATATTTTCTTATTAATTTGTTCTTGCTTGTTGGTTAGTGGTAGCCTACAAAAACCGTTCTCTATCCGTGGTGATATATTCTTCCTGAACTGAAAGGGAGTGAATCTCTTGTGAGATACACTAAGGCTATTGACTAACTACAGCGCCAGAGGTACGTGATTGTTCTCATAATTGATTTCATTATGAGGGCCAAATTGTTTTAGTCGGTGCTAAACACATCATTTATGTAGGCAATTTCAAGCACATAGCACATGATATAGTGCCCAATAATTACGTGGAAGCATTAGATTGGTTCTTGCTGTGGTACGTACTCAGCGGTGCTTGCCCTAGTGGCCAAGTGGATTACGGTACCCTATATTCAGCGAAGGCTACTAAAAACTAATTACTACGTATTTGCTTAATGTTTCCGCATGTAGCATAAATTTGATTTCGGTATAAACAGTTTTGAAAGCAATTTAGTGGTATACACACAGTAAAGACGACTATGTAAATACAATTCTGTTCATAATAAACTTATAAAAATTCTGTGACAGTCTAAAAATTACTGGGAAGTACAGACAGGTCTTACGATTGTAGATATGTTATCTCTTCTTTATGACATGTTCGAAAGAACAGACACTATATCTATAAAAACGTATCTATGCCTTCAACAGGCAAATTTCTGTACGGACGCACTAATATGCCCGATCCCTTGCGGAAAGACAGTTAGCCTGCCACCAAAAGCAAGTAATGGGCAGAACGCATTGCGGTATTGTAGTATGTCGTAAAGTGAGAATTTAGGCAGGACGAGAAACATGTCTGGATAGCCCCAATTGGTTAAGATGAGCGCTGGCGCGGAGCGTGAAATCCGGTTTCGAATCCCAGTCCAACAGAACTTTTTAATTTATTTCATTTCATTGTGATACTTGTACAGAACTAACAGAACTACCCGAAAAAATGCCTTGTACACTTCGTATCTTCTTTAGAAACGTGTCAATCGCAGAACATAAATTGTTCCATGCGTCAAATAACATTTTCCGTTTGCTAACCATTATGTGGCGTCCGGTACACCTCTCCATTCGTAAGCAATATGGTATGAGGGCACTATACTTTTTGGATATTTACATTGTTCTTTTATTAATTCGACGTACACTGATATATATTTCCTTCTGAAGTTTTTGTCTATAATGATTGCAAGAATCTCTCAAAGTACTATAATCTGGGCGAGATAAAATAATTGTTTCAAGAGCTGGTACTTCAAGCTTCTCTTCAATTAACTGCAATTTCTTGAGAAAGGGAGAAATATAGAAATGTAGATGAATTTTGAATTTTGGATAAAAACAACAACAAAAAATGTAATAAGAAATCCTTAATATATATATATATATATATATATATATATATAAGGGTGTTTCACTAAGTATGTTTGCCAAGGAATGTTACACTTTCTGCGGAGTTATGAACATAGTTTATTGTATCATTTTCCACAGAGTTACAGCACAAAGATATAATATTTTAAATGGAACAATGGTTTTTTTTCTATCGTGCATTGGAATCGTTGTAACCAGCTGCGTCCAAATGAATTTAAACTACATTCCTATCACTGTTAGTTTGGGAGCTACAACCCTTCAAAGTTTCAGGGGCAGATACCACACGCTGTACGTAATACATAGCTGTGTGGTGGGTGATTGACATGAGATGTTCAAATATGTGCCCATGTTCCTCAATGCATAATGCAATGCGCCGTCGTAAGGATCTGCGTACGAGATGTAACATCGCCGGTGTGACGGAGCGACATGCATCCTCGATGCGCCGTTTTAGGTCATCTGGGGATGTGGGCTCGGTAACATAAACACGATCCTTTGGATATCCCCAAAAAAAGAAATCTACTGATGTTAAATCGAGCAACCTTGCGGGCCATGATTGAGGACCATGGCGCCCCAACCATCTTCCTCCAAACCTGTTGTTTAGTTCTTCCACAACATCACGCGCAGAATGGGCTGGGTGGCCATCGTGCTGCATCCACATATGGATTCTCGTGTGTAGACACACATGTTCAAGGAGACCAACCAAACTGTCGGCTATAAAAGCGCGATACACCTCACCTGTCAGTGTACCTGGGAAGTAGTGTGGACCGATGATTTCATCCCCAAGGATTCCGTTAATAAACCACCTACGTTGTACCACGTATTATTACCTTTAATGTATAATATCCTTATCTAATTCTCTCATCATCGGTTAAATTAAACAATATATTCTGCGTTGTTTTCTTTTGTTAATGTCCTTTTTCTCAGAACACCATTACATCCTGTTCACTTTCAAAATTCTTACGAGGTTCTAAGAATAAGGGAACAAATTAAATAAATAAAATGATCAGGAAACTTTTAGGTTGTAGTTTGTCTGCCATCTCGCTCAGTCTTTTTTTCCCCTAATTACTTTATAGTTTCCCCCTTTACGTGCTTAGTGTTAAGAACTAATATCATGGAGAATATATTTATTCTCAGCAAAATTTGCAGGAAACCGACGCCAGGCCCTGAAAGATCATCATATAATTTTAACGAATAAGTTCTTTATTGACGTAACGCGCCTTTCATAGAAGATGTTTATAACGTACAAATGGCGCTTAGTTATACATACCCACTCGGTCGCCAACCACGTTGTTATGACCCGACTAGATCGGCTGGACACGCGGGCTTTCACAACATATTTGACAGGTGAGAAGTATCGAGCATCCGTCAGACAGACTATGCAAGGGCTGACAGTGATTCTAACAGCCCCTTATTACGCCATGAGAGCTCAACATTGGGCCCGTCAAATATGTAATATGCGATTTGCTTCCCTAGCAGAATTAATAGTCACCTGGTCCTCCACGGATATTGATTAGATTCAAGATTGTTAGCCAATCCAGTTGTGTAATGAGTTTGTAATACGTTCCACTAAAGAGCACTCCAATATTAGTTTTTCTAAACAGGACATTGATATCAGACAAATAATGGATACCAGTTCAACTGCTTTACTGACGAATAGACAGACTAAACGCTAAAACGGCAGTTCATCGAATCGGCATAAAAGGTAAATAATGTATACCAATTCTTATGTGCCTAAGTGGACGTCGCAGAAACGATTTTTAATCTTTGTCACATCACTTGGAAAGAATTTAGACGTACAAAAATATCAACGACGAAATTATTGAATATATGAAACCACATTGTTAGAAAATTTTTAGACTGCTGATTTGAATATTCTTTTCCTTAGTAATGTACGTCCTAATGTACCCATTGAGATATTGTCTATTCATTGATAAAAGATTCTTTCACATGTAATAATTACAGTTTTTCGTTACACCTTTTTGTCTGTGGTCACTGATAATTGACTGAAATATCACTGAAAATTATCATGTTCGTTGACATTGTCAACAGTTGAAGACCGCGATTTGTAGTTGAATATAAAATTGATAAATCCTCAGAGAGAAGATCCCCAACTTCTTTTACTACTATTTAGACTCTTAACGAACCATCTTCACATCGTAAAAGTGTTTAAAGAACATGACTGTCGTTACATTGACGAAACATATCACATGCTTAATACAATACAGTCATTTTATCGTAAAACAATTTTCGTATCCATAAATGATAAAAGAATATATGGCCTTGAAGCGAGCCAAGACTTGCGAAATTGCCATTAACAAAGAAAGCCAGAATCACTATCCTTGTTAAGACAACATGACTAGTTTCGATAGACTAGGCTGTCATTTTAATGTTGCAATTATATTACATCGAAAAACAGTAAAGCTCAGTATACACCAAAATAGTTTAAATGACGATGCATACCGGCTATACCGAGCTGTTATGCAAAGTAATACAAGAAAGTTCTTTCGAGTATGAAATATGACGTCTAAGCAAAGGGCATCACATATTCCCGGAGTGAATGTAATTGTAAAAATGTGTACACGTTTAGCCACAGTAACAAAATATTCGAAACATTTTGGTGTATACCGAGTTTTTCTGTTTTTCATTGAATATAATTGCTTAGTCAGTAGAAACTAGTAGTGTTTTGTTAATGAAGATATTGACTGTGGCTTTTGATTCCATGATAAAGTAAGGCCTTTATAAATTATTCCAGTTGTACTCCTCAATGCCGAGTAGTCCAATTACTGATTTCTCAAACTTAATTAAAATTCCAATAGCAGTAAGTTAAAATTGTAGCTCCAATCATGATCGTCGGGACGTTAAACCCTAATATTCTTTCCGTCGTTCCTTTTCAGAATTCGTACTTCTATTGAGTTATAGGAGTAGGTCTATATATAGATTCCACGCCATGTTTATTTGGTTTTGTGATATATTCTATGGTGGACGAATCTCGACTTCTTAGTTTACAGCTTTTATTTCTACATTTACGTCTATCATCAATCCCTTAAGGCCCAAGTTGAAATGCATCTTCTCATTGGTTAACGATAACATCTCTCTTTTCCCCCTTTTTGTAACACATGTTCTTTTTCATATCCGCAAACTATCTTTCGTGGCTTTATTGAGCGGCTGCAGTAGTTACAATTATGTAAGCGGTTCTCGTATAATATACTCTATTACGGCTACTGGATGTTAATGATGTCACGTCGGAGATGCCAATCGGAGTTTTTGCTTTTTAAGTACCTGCAGCCGAGTCCCATACAATAGTGTTCTTCACACCTCTTCAGAGCGGTCTGTTCCATGACAATGCCTCCTGCTGTCACCAAGATACATGAAGGGTATATTAATGCCATTTTACGGTGTTATGTTGTCCGATTTCTCGTTTTTTATGCTCCTCTTCTGATCTTATGTGACTGTAAAGGATCAGCAGTGAAACGAAGAACTTGTACGAGGTGAAGACACAATTGAAATAAATTTTTCAAACGTATCATCATCTTACGGCACCTGATGGGTGGCGATAGCCGATCTAGAAACTTCGTTGTAAAATGAAAATATCTGCCTCACCGGGACTTGACAACTTGCTCTTTGGCGCGCAATGATCCCACAGACTGAGGTGGATGGTTTTGCTCGACATGAGGTACTGACTTCCTGGCCACCGTTGTAGAGTTAAGACTTCTCTAGATTAACTAGAATGATTGGAAATTATTTAATGTGAATGGTGGTAACAAGTATCAAATATTTGTAAAGCTATAGGACCGGACTGAAGTGGTTATCAGTCCCTAGACATACAAACTGCTTAAACTAACTTATGCTAAGAACAATACATACACCGATGCCCGAGGGAGGACGCGAAACTCCGACGGGGAGCAGCCGCGCAATCTGCAGCAAGGCGTCTTACAGCGCAGCTAACGAGTATCTTTGTCTGTTTGTAGATACGACTGCAGATCTTTGATTAATTTTGATAAAATTTTAAAATAGTACGAAAATACATAGGCTAAAGGCAAGAAAGAAAATAAAACTGTTAATTTATGTTGGAATAAGAAATGAGTAATATATATGAAACAGCATGTGGAATGGATTATTGTAGAGAAGATAAGCACGGAGCAACACCCACAGTGGTAGAAGCTGACATCCCAACAAGCTCTGCAAATGATGACGAATATGAAAACATATTTGATAATATAAAATAAATGTCAGACAGTTAATGGAGAGAGGACTTTAATTAGGACTGAGGCCTAGCATTCGATGGCTGTAAGACGAACAGTATGAAAACTGGAAGGAGAATATGGAATGGGCAAAAGAAGAGAACTGTGCAAAGAAAATAATTTAATTACGTTTAACATATGGTTTAAAATCGTGAAAGAAATATTGCTTACATGGAACGGAAGTTTCCACTCTGAGTATTGCTGTAAATCACTTCTTACGTTTTGGTTGCTCTGAAAGGAAAGACTGTGGGCTATAAGGGATCAAATTCACTGGTAAAGTTCATAGATGACATTTAGTAAAGTCTGAACTACTATAATTAGTGCAGATTTCATTACTGAAGAAAAGATTTAAATATTCAAATTGGCCGGTGTACGAGGCACTTCCTTTCACGTTACTTGGTTGCGATGTCCTCGTAATAACAGGTGACCGACCTGGATGGTCAGCAGTTCTTTTGTGACTATCCTGATTGCATCAGACTACATAAGAAGTTCTGCTTCATTCTTGTTTTTATGTTTTAAATTACGTCATTTTCCACTCATCTATACACATTATCTACACTCTTACGTGTTAGTTGCCGCGGCGGAGCGGCCGAGCGCATTGAGGCGCTATGCTACAATGCGCGAGGTCGTTACCCTTTAACTCTTTTATCATCATCTTCACCACTTGTCTCATAACTTACAGCCTCCACTTTTAACCACTTAACGATTTCCTCCGTTATAATACTTTCATCATGTTAGAGACAAAGGGATATTCACTCTCACAATAGAGCACAGATATACAAAATACGTTGTTACATGAACTACGGCAAATTGGAGAAAAATACCCTTCATTACCAAAATATAAGATTTTCGTAATATTAAATTTTTAAAAAGGGCATGGATGTTAAAATGTCCATGAACAACACCAATTAAATGTGCAGATAATTAAATGAGACGTCTTGCAGTGTCGCTGTTTAACGATGTAACCAATATAATTAATGTCTTTCAGAAGTGGTGTCCAGTATACAGAAATTGAATTCGCCATGGGATTACGAATCAGCCTCAGTTCTGACAATGTATTTTCCTACTGCGGTACGAATTGAATACGAAGCCAGTTCTCTCCCCCTCTCTCACTTTATTAATTTATTTATTTTTGGGTGCAGTGAGGTTCACCATTAAGCTTTCTGTGTACGCCTCGTGGACTCAAAATCTGATATAACCAAACATGGGCTTTTAATTATGTCTTTCAGACGCTACCATGTACATAATTCAATTGAACTCGTGGGCAGTAGATCTCACCGCTACAGTACACGTGGACTGATAGCCAAATAACGTGATCGCTCGCGAAAAGTGAGAAATATGGGTTCGTATGCCGTTTCGACACAAATTGGCATCCGCCATCATCCGTACTGTGTATGTAGAGAGATCCTACATCACTTTTTCCTTTTACTATTTCAATCGCATATTTCCAATCGCATCTTTTATCACACACCTCAGGTGACAAATAAAATTGTCAAAAGGTCCGTAATATAAACGTCGAGCTGCGCTAATACCTCCATTTAATTCGAGACCGAAGGGGGTATTGTGAGTCATCATCTGCTGTACAATATGTTTGTATATCTGACTTAAAGAAAGAAAGAAAACCAAGGTTAATATCTCAAATATAATCGTAGATTTCTTTGTCTTCCTTTTTTTCTTTAGTGAGATATACAAATATATTCTACAGCTGAAGATGACCCTAATCCCTCTTGCTTCTTCAATTAAATGAAGGTATCTGCGCAGCACGACGTTTATATTACAGACCTTTTGCCAATTTTAGGTGTAACCTCAGATGTGTGACAGAAGATGCAGTGATACACTTGACAACAACTGAATTCTGTGCTGTGAAATGAAATAAATTTAGAAAAGTAAAATGGTGGGATTTAATAGCTTTTAAATATTTGTATAATGTCATTAATTTATTAGCCTTCAGCTACCGATTTCGGTTAATACACCATCGTCACTTGATATAGATAAGAGTTATCAACTGCATTAGTTAACAAGTATTCAACATTTTGATGGAATATTGCGGCAAATTAAATGTAGAAATTCTTACAGAGCTTAGCCAGGTGATTAACATGACAAGTTACAATCTTGAAAAAAATTGAAAATAAATATACTTCACTTGGAAGTAAAATGCCAAATCTTTATTTTCAATTTTTTAAAGATTGCAAAGTGTCACGTTACTCACTTGGAAGTATAACGCCAAATATTTATTTTCAATTTTTCCAAGTCGTATCTGAGGAGTCCCTGGTCTGTCAATTAGAAAATGTTCAAATGTTTGTTAAGCTTATGGGACTTAACTACGGGGTCATCAGTCCCTAAACTTACAAACTACTTATCAATTACCTTATACTAAGGACGGCACAAATATCCATGACCAAGAGAGGATTCGAACCCCCGACCGTAGTAGCCGTGCAGACCGTAACTGGAGCGCCTTGGTCCCCTAGGCCACCGCGGCCGGCTCTGTCAATTAGAGGTGGGGCTCCATCACCTTCAAAGGTTCGAGGCACTTTCCTCTGATTGTTGCCAGCAAGATATTGAAGTAGCTGGGAAGCATGTTGCTAGCCTTACATGTCCAGGGCCCCACTGGGTTTTACCCCTAACGGTTGTGGGACTAAACGGTGGATTTGGTAGTCTTTGCCGTCTGAGCACAAAGCTGGCCACGACTTGAATATTTCCGAGGTGCCCAACCTTATTCCAAAGTATCTGGTATCCGAACTGTCAGGACCACTTACTAGGCCACTCATACGTTGACCGTGGTTCATGAACTAGGACATAACTACAGGAACCCATACCATGAACCACTGAACTAGGATATGACTACAGGAACCCACACCATGAATAGGTGAAAACAAAATAAGCAGTCTAGCATATGCGGATGACTTAGTTGTAATGGCCGATTCAATTGAAGGTTGGAAACTAATATTTCAGAGCTCAATCAGAGGTGCAAGGATTATGATATGAAGATCAGCATCTCCAAAACGAAAGTAATATCTGTGGGAAAGAGATTTAAACAGATTGAGTATCAAATAGGAGGTAGACAGTTTCAAGTGCCTGGGATGTATTTTCTCACAGGATGACAACATAGTAAAAGAACTGGAATCGAGGTGCAGGAAAGCTAATGCAGTGAGTGCTCAGCTAAGATTTACTGTCTTCTGCAAGAAGGAAGTAAGTACCACGACTAAGCTAGCAGTGCACCGCTCGATCTTTCCACCAACTTTGTTGTACGGGAGTGAAAGTTGGGTGGATACAGGTTACCTTATTCATAAGGTAGATGTTACAGGTATGAGAGTAGCAAAAATGATTACAGGTACTAATAGATGGGAACAATGGCAGGAGGGTGTCCATAATGAGGAAATCAAAGAAAAACTGGGAATGAACACCATAGATGAAGCAGTAAGAGCGGACAGTCTGAGCATATTGAGATGGTGGTTACACGCATAGCAGAAACAAGGTTACCTAAGAGACTTATGAAATCGGCAGTGGAGGGTAAGAGGAGTCGAGGTACACCAAGAAGAAAGTACTTAATTCGGTGGAGAATGATTGTATAGTAAAAGGCATAACATCAGACGAGCTTTGAATAGGCGATCATGGTGGAATTTTTTGAGGTACTATGCTCAAAACTGAGCGCTGAAAGGCATAATGAGTCTCTAATGATGATGATGATGAATTTTTCCAAGATTGTAACATGTCGCGTTAATCAAATGGACAAAATGTTCAAATGTTTGTAGAGTCTATGGGACTTAACTACGGGGTCATCAGCCCCTAACTTACAAACTACTTATGAACTAGCTAATCCTAAGGACGGTACAAATAGTCATGCCCGAGGGGGATTCTAACCCCCGACCGTAGTGGCCGTGCAGACCGTGACTGGAGCGCCTCAGTCCCCTCGGCCACCGCGGCCGGCTGAAATGGACAAGCTCTGTATGTACGTCTACATGTAATTTGCCACAGTATTCCAACATTGTTGTATATATTTGTTATCTAATGCACTTGACAACTTTAATCTTTATCAGGCTGGCACTTGGTAATGGTGTATTAACCGGAACCGGTGTCTTTGGGCTAATAAATTAAGCAGCAGTGGTTAATATGACACTCTCTACAAGGAAATTAATTTGCCGCTTCTGTGATCAGCGCTCGCCCTCGTGTAGGCGCTCCTGATGCAGTGGGGCCGTGATTAAGGCGCCTGTCTCGGTCAACAGGTGTGCCCGTGTCGTGGATCATGGTGGCTCCCGCCGTCTCCCCACGCCGGGGCCATGGCTCAGCCACTAACCCGGGGCTCCGCCTCTACAAGTTCGACACCGATACAGGCAAGGTGGGTGATTCGCTGCTGACTGCTGGCTGGCTGTCGCTGTTGTAACGCACTGCGCGGCGCATTCGTTATTCACTTCCCTGTACGAATATGGGTAGTTCAAAATACGTGTGTCCATAATGTCAGCTTCACCGGTGATAAAAAGCTCTCCAAGTATAGGGTAAACTTTGCTAATTTCGTGAGGGTTTAGGTATTAATTACATATGATAGACTGTCCTTAAATGCATAACTCAATATGAACAATGTTGTATTAGTCAAGTTAGGCTTAGATGTATATTCCTTTTATCATCTCCAACCAGAAAGCCATTAAGTACAATGTCAGAAAATTTTATTTCAATCTGTCAACAACAAAGTCTTAGTTTACATTAACTTAATCTTCTCTTCTAGTTCCAAACACCAAGTAGATATTGCATTAATTGTATTATGTGGACAAGAAACCAGTTGTAAGCCTCTTGTAAAGTGTAACATCACGCAAAACCAAAGCAGATCAGTGTCTGTTGTTATCGGTCACACCGAAGAAAAAATAGTTGTTTTGAGACTAACACATCACGAGGGACGGACGCACGTGGCCAGAAATTCTTTTTTTTATATGCGCTGGATGCTTCACGCTACACCCGCCGGGTTCGTAGGCTTGCGAAAAGAGGTAGATATCAGTGTGACTTCCCACTTCAAAAACTTGTTTCTGTACTTTCAGCTTCATTTCACTCGTCGTAATGCATGGTCTGAAATGTCTAGAACAGTGAGCTGACCGATATCGATCCTTTTCAGTACACAATTTGTAAATCAGCAGCACCTACTTGACAAATAAAGGCATTAATAAACGACTGTTACGAATTATGAAAATCGGAATGGTTTATTTGAAAACTAAGATGTTGTACTACGATGTTGAGCGCCCTAAAACGCCAATCATCGTCATCATCATCTTGTACTACGATGTGTTCAAGAACCAGATATTTTAACCGCATACTTTCATAAATATTGAGTGAGTAGCTTTACGAAACTAAAAACTCGCGCGAAATCTTAGACATTTTATTTTTTTCGCAGAGAAGGCAAAGCTTGTAAGGAGGAAATAAGCTGATAAAATGATGTGGGATGGTCTTATATAACGTCAATCTGTTTTAGAACGTGAAAATCAGAAAAGTTGATCCACCATCACCCCCCCCCCCTTCTTTTCCGTCTCGGCCGGGCCCGGCGCGAAGTGTGAACACCAGACTTGGTGTCAGCCTACTGGGTATAAGCCCGGTCGGTACATCCCGGCTCGGCCCGGCCCGGCAATGTGAACAAGGACTTACACGACGCTGCCATTAGTGCGGTAGTCGAACACCCACAGAGAGACAGAACGATAGATTTGCACTTGAAATAAACTGTAGAATTTTGACCACTAATTTAAATTTATTGAGGCCTTACGCGTTTCGACGTTCCGTCATTATCGAAGGCTACAGCAAGACAATGGAATTAATATTCATCAAACATTTCGATAAAACATAAATGAGAACACAATCATCACACTCACCATATCTTTTAAAACTTATTAAAAAGTGAAACTATACATTCCCTTTAAAAAATGACTGTCAAAGACATATGTCAAAAATCAAATAAATTTAAATTTAAAATTCCCCCAGAACTTCCCTGTAGGATGGTCAAGTGCATACTAAATTCATCGATGCGGCCAGATGGCGATGTTGTCATTCTATTTCTCTCTCACTCACTTATGCGCACTCACTCCCTCTGGGATTTTTTTAAAATAATAAATACACGTGACTGTTAATGGAAAAATGAACTTTAAGTAATACAGTGTACTACGAGCTACGATGGGACTGTATGGAATAACAGAATGTTCGTGGAAGGACGTAATTTGTTAAGAGCAGGGAAGCTATTCGGCTAGGAAAACTCTTAGTGAACGCTGTACTGTAGTGGAATGCAAAGTGTCGCCATCTATTGGCGTCTGTTGTTACTATGGAAGTGCCTAACGGAGTTGGTGAATAGATTGAAGCATCATCTATCAGCTACATTCGTTACCATGGATTGGTCTTCAAATGATCGGCGAAAAGACTAAAGAACCAGTTTTTCGTAAAATCAATTTGTTCGTTTATTATGTAAAAAAAAAGAAAATAAATAAATAAAAAATAAAAAAAAATAAAAAATAAAAATAAAAACAGCGGGAGTGAGTGCGCATATGTGAGTGAGAGAGAAGTAGAATGGCAACATCGCCATCTGGCGGATTCTCCACTTAATAACTGACGGCATCGCTGAATTTAGTATGCACTTGACCATCCTACAGTGATGTTCTGGGGGAATTTTAAATTTAAATTTATTTTATTTTTGACACATGTCTCTGACAGTCATTTTTTTAAAGGAATGTTTAGTTTCACTTTTTAATAAGTTTTAAAAGATATGGTGAGTGTGATGATTGTGTTTTCATTTATATTATATCGAAATGTTTGATGAATATTAATTCCATTGTCTTGCTGTAGCCTTCGATAATGACGGAACGTCGAAACGCGTAAGGCCACAATAAATTTAAACTAGTGGTCAAGACTCTAAAGTTTATTTCAAGTGCATCGGTATGACCACGTCTCATAAATCTCTAATGGATACAGCAAAGAACGATAGATGATCGCAGTGGTTGCTTTCCCGTCTAGTTATTAGAAGACATAGAAATTCCCCTTTCTGGCAATATTACCATTAGGCACAAGGCTTCTTTAGGTGTTACTGGATGTCAAACAACAACGAGCTTTCATTGGATCAGCAAAATGAAAATGACTAATGAATAACAATTTTTCTTCTACAGCGCAACTGTCGATCTCGCTCATGTGAATTTGGCCTTCAGCAGTGAACGAGGATTGGAAGTTGCATTTCTGCACCTGTTACTGTCCTTCAAAACAGTCACCGGCGTTTTTAGAACCCGCTGGCAACGGTGTGGAAGGCGTAGTGTACCGTTAGCATAGCCTGTTTTGTTGATGGTCTGAATGGTGCGGTCTACTGCCCGTCGCTTCTCTGGAAAGGTTTTGAAGCGAATGCCAGGAAGTGATTCCCATCTTCGGAAACAAATCAAAGTCACATTGACTAAAATTCGGAGAGCATGGTGGATAGTACAGTACTCTTCAGTCCCATCGAGCGAACATAGCGGACATAGCTTGCTCTGTCTGTATGCGCCGACGCATTGTTGTGCAAAACAATTGGTAGTGTTGCCGGTTCTTTCGCAATGCGTCAGAGCCCCAGAAATGTGAAATTGGTGGTGATTCTCTTGTACGAGTGTGACGGTGTTATTCCAACGCATTACGTTTTTCTACGGCAGAACATCTATGCACAACATTTCTATTCGTTTTTGTGGCATCACTTGCGACCAGATTTGCGAAAGAAGCGGCAACACTTTCTGCGCAACCTAGCAATTATTTTCCACGACAATGCGCGGCCGCATACAGCGCAAGCTGTAGCTGCTGTGTTTGCTCGATGGGACTGGGAAATACCGTACCATCCGCCATACTCCCTGGACGTAAGTCCCTGTGACTGATTTGATTCCAAGGATGAGGGAACTACTTCGTGGCATTCCCTTCAGAATTGTTCCAGAGATTCGACAGGCAGTAGACAGCCCCAGTCGCAACATCAACAGAACAGTCTCTGATAACGGTATACTGCGTCTTCCACATCAGTAACGGGTTGTACACAACGCTGGTGACTACTTTGAAGGACAGAAACAGGTGCAATCGTGTAACGCTTTTGTATCAATTATATATTTTTGACTACGTTACAGAGTTCATTTAATGAAATAAATCTCAATTTGCGATAGTTATGGCTTCACTGTATTAGTTTTAGATGAAAAACCAAACTGTGGCAAAACTTTGTGCCCGGCGTTGACCACTCAGCCACCGAGGACACAGTGACCAGCCCGACTACAGAGGACTCTTCCCTGCACGTCTCCCGCCACACCCATTTCATCTAAACCTAATACAGTGAAGCCATAACAATCAGAAATTGCGATTTATTTTATTATATGAATTCTGTAACGTCGTCAAAAATATGTAATTGTATACAAGCCGAGGCTGGGCTCCTGACGACAATTGATTGTGGCTCCAGAACAAATAGCCTGTGGTAACAGGAAGGAGACAGCGTGGCGAATGAGGATTTGGGTGTGGCGGGAGACATGCAGGTAAGAATCCTCTGCAGTTGGTCTGGTCACTGTGTACTCGGTGGCAGAGTGGTCAACGCGTCTGCCTGGTAAGCAGGAGATCCCTGGTTCGATTTCCGGCCGGGCACAAATTTTCATTCGCCGCAGTTTGATCTTTCATCTAAACCTAATACAGTGCAACCATAACTATCGCAAATTGCGATGCTTTTGTATCGGTTGTGAATAAATAGTTGTCATTATTTAAGTGCATATTCGTGTACATAGGAACGCTGCCCATAGGATGAACTCAGTTACGGCGAGCTGATGTAACAGCACACTCACTTCAGGATGACAACCAGTTGGGTCGCCGAAATATTCCGTCAGTATGACTTGATAATCAGGCAGGAAACTTGGGAAGAGTATCAAAAAATATATGACTACTGAAAACGTACACTGGCCTTCCAACCAATAAGCAAACATCCGCATTGGTATACCCATTTGAGAACGTGTTGTCACGACCTGCCCCATTAGACAGGCGGCTGAGTGTTGGGTGTCTCGCAGGTGCTGGACTACGCGCAGAAACTTCCTCGTTGGTATACCCATTTGAGAACGTATTGCCCCATTAGACAGGTGACTGAGTGTTGGTGTCCCGCAGGTGCTGGACTACGCGCAGTACTTCCTGGACCTGCAGCAGGTGGCGGCGCACGAAGCGCTAGCTCAGCAGCAGCAACAACAGCACCTGCACCACCACCACCACCACACGCCGCACGCCGACGAATGGCAGCTCGAGTACAACTTCACCTCCTACTACGGCGTCCACGAGATCTCGCCCGAGGCCCTCGCCGGCCTCGCCGAGGCCTTCCCGGACCCAGCACGTGCCAAACTAGCCAACAAGTAAGCACACATTAATTTGTATAAGCTTTTTATTTATTTATTTATTATTTGACATGCCCCATTACATACTAGCTTAAAACCGCGGTTCCGCTCGCGTTTTTGTTGATTATGTTAGATAAGCTATCTTTCAGTAGAAACTTCCTGGCAGATTAAAATTGTGTGCCGGAACCGGGACTCGAACCTGGGACCTTTGCCTTTCGCGGGCAAGCGCACTACCGACTGTGCTATCCCGACACGACACACGATGCCGCGTCACAACTTTACTTCCGCCAGTACCTCGCCTCCTACTTTCCAAACTTCACAGAAGCTCTCCTGCGAACCATGCAAGACTAGCACTCCTGGAAACATCCCTTAGGCTGTGGCTAAGCCATGTCTCCACCATATCCTTTCTTCCAGGAGTGCTAGTCTTGCATGGTTCACAGGAGAGCTTGTGTGAAGTTTGGAAAGTAGGAGGCGAGGTACTGGCGGAAGTAGAGTTGTG